>SJYO01000075.1:2443-290000 GCA_006410555.1 Capra ibex | reverse complement strand
TACCCTGAAGTTAACCTAAAGACACTAAGGTTGTAGTAACTGGTGAAGCGGACACTGAGAAGGGGGTACGATGACTAGAGGACGTGTCTGTGTCGGAAGGATCTCGAGTACCGTAAAAAGGACCGTCATAAGTGTGAGTACCATTGGGATTGTAATCACTAAGAAAGGATACATAAGTAGGAATTTTGTTAAGACTCCTAGGGGAGACGACTCGTTTCCTTTTTCCGTAAAAGGTGAACAAGGAGTGTGTACTAACAACAGAGGTAAAGAATACCTTCAACATAAAAGTACATACAGTTTTGAAGTCGGTTTCTTCCTCACCGAAATTGGTTCCCATATCGTCACGAATTATGGAGACAACGGGGTTACGATTTAGGAAAGTAAATGAGGAATTCCTTGGTCGTCCGTTTCGTCAGGAAATTCTTGAACCAGTTCTTTACGAAGAGTTCATTTAAAATTAACATTTCTTTACGTACAGGGCTTGAAATTTACCTTAGAATATTGTGTCAATTATAAGAATATAAAAGCGTAGGTGATGATATAAGTTGAAAACAAAGGAAGTCCAAAATCAGAGGAAGATGAGGTAAAACTAGAGTTAACTAAGTGTTAGAAGAAATATAAATGTACGGGACTTTTAAAAGACACGTGTTCACTAGACTACAGTGTATTTGACCTTACCGTCACTTATTTTTAAGGTTTTAAATCTAAATTGTTAGTGACTTCTCGAAAGGGATACCCGTAGTTATTTTTCGATTTATGTTCAATAGTAGTTCGTTAAGATTTTTTACTAAAGAGGGTAATGTCGTCGTGTCTCATAATTTTGTTGGGAAGACACTCTTATTTCAGAGGAGGTAGATCACACAAAGATAAATAGAAACATAGAGGATACGAAAAATGTAATACATACGACTAGATAAGATAACCCCCGTGACTGTAATATTGAAGTAACACTTCAGGTATAAAATTATAAATTATACGAAAAACCTGATTTAAAGTTTCAATGATGTTTATACCTCAACTGTAAAGACATTCTGGGGTTATGGAGTTGTACTTAGTAGAAATTGATTGTTGTGCCCACTAACTGGGTGTCGGGTAATAAACGAAAATTAAACGGTTACCAATCAGACCTCGAGTAGTTTATGAGGTTACCTTTATTGGACCGTACCGAAAAAGACGGATTTTAGACTATCGTAGAGAAACTGAAAAATCTGTTAAATTTGTATACGAAGTGGGTCTATCAAGAGTTTAAAAGACTATATCATTACTATAGAACTTTACAAAAAGTCACAAAAATATCAATGTAAGAATATATAAATATATATATGTATACACACATATATTTAATAAAGTCTTAAAACACTTGAAACCCCAAACATCTAAATTCGTGTAAACGTGATAACTTTGAAACTGTATTATTTAGAAGAGGTATTCAAGAATAATATGGAAATGTGATCATTCTTATTTAAAAGTAAATCATAAGTAGATGTGTAAATAAAAGAGAGAAGAATATGTTCCTTACATATTCGTTTACATTATTAAAGGTAGTCTCGTGAAAAGGAATTATGAATAATCTTTGAGTTATGAACTCAAATAAAAGAGTTGTAATTTTTTACTCGAGAAGATTCTTAACAAATATCTTTGTCCCAACGTGGATTACTTTTTATACTTTTTTTTTAATTGTTAAAGACTCTCACACTTACAAATTTTGCAGGTATACTGGAAATGTAAAAGAACAGAGTTGTTTTGGTAAATGATGTAGACGAACAACTCTCACAAAATGAGTTAAATTGTTATCGGAGTCCATCTTAACCCTACATATGACCCGAGAGTCCATAGTAAAACAACAACAAGTCAGCGATTCTACACAGATTGAGAAACACTGGTGCACCTGACGTCGTACAGTCCGGAGGGACAGGTAGTGCAAACGTAGTATCCACACTTAAAAGGTCAATAAGGTCTTAATGTAAAAACGAACAGAGAAACGGAATACTCTGAAAAATAAAAAAATCAAAAACGAAGTCTCTAAGATGTATTTACATTTATGACGAAACGTAAACAACTGTATCTATACTGAGTACCTTAGATCACGAGTTATTTCAGGTCTGGGAAGTTACGTACACAAGTCTCTTTGTCACACGACTACAAATTGTTCGTCAATAGTGCTTTTTTTACGTCAATATCATATTTAAAATGATTAGATTAAATGTTTATTATTTTGTACTTTATTTGAAGTAACATCCAAGATATATGGGTTCACTAAAAGTGTCTTACTAAAGTGACTGAAAATGGTTTGATGTATTAGTTGAAAACCAACGTGTGAGTTGTGTTAAACTGTCTAAACTTAGACTGTGGTCGTAAGTTTACACGTTAATGTCAGTCTTCAAAGTCAAGTGAGTTATTAACTATCTTTTTCAAAAAAACAATTAACCTTTATATACTTTCTAAACTTGTTGGAATAGTTAGTTTGACTGGTTTAACTGTAAATATCTTGTAAGGTGAGTTGTAGTTTCTTATGAATAATAAAGGTTTTATTGTATTACGTAATAGAATGATCTAGAATAAGACTCACTGTTTATTCAGAGTTTTTGAAACATTCTAATTTCAGTATATAACATACAAATGACTTCTAACACATTAATTAAATCTTTAATTATACCGTTCTATAGACCTTTTAGGTGAGAAAAGTTCGATTTATAGAATGATACGTTAGGTGTCCAGTTTACTTTATTTTATTTTAATAATTTTACATCAAATTTGTTTTATTGTACCTTAATATTGTATGGTTTTGAAACTGTTTAGTGACCTCTGACTCGTGAATGATCCGACTCTCACTCTTGATAGATTCCTAATAGTGACTTTCCCCCAGGGGTGAGAAGACATCCAAAACGGAGGTGATTTCGGTGGTCCACAAGTTCGACTCTTCGATTCTTTCTAGAGGACTAAGTCCGTTCTTTGTCCTTCTCCTTGGTAAGACTTTATTAAGGGTTGATAAGAAGTATGTTACTGGATATATAAGGTTCCCTTTTCTGATGGTTTTTGTAAATACTTCCGGGCAGATCCGAGTGATCTTGTGACTCTTGATTAGTATTCTAGTATCTTACTATGGAAGACGATGTCGAATGTTGGACACATAAAGGGGGTTTCGTTAAAGTCTCCCTTTAGAAATACTACGTCTCCGGATTTTCTATCATTAATTGACGTGAATTGTTTCAATTGTAGTCACTATTCTGTAGATCTATTGTATAAGAGGGACTTCATGACTTTTCCCGTATGACGGAGACATCATAAAAGGTGTCTTCGAACAACGATAACAACAAGTAGACGGGTCAAACATGTTGAGCACTGGGGTACCTAACGTCCTGCGGTCTGAAGTGACAGGAAGTGGTAGAGGACCTCGAACGCGTTTGAGTACAGGTAACTCAGTCACTACGGTAGATTAGTAGAGTAGGAGAAAACGGGTGAAGAGAACGGGAGTTAAAAAGGGTCGTAGTCCCAGAAAAGGTTACTTAGTTGGGATTTGTAGTCCACCGGTTTCATAACCTCGAAGTCGAAGTCGTAGTCAGGAAGGTTACTTATAAGTCCTAACTAAAGGAAATCCTAACTGACCAAACTAGAGGAACGTCAGGTTCCCTGAGGATTCTCAGAAGAGGTTGTGGTGTAAGTTTTCGCAATTAGGAAGTCACGAGTCGGAAGAAATACTGTTTTACACCAGGTGTCTTTGATATGTTGGAGTTTTGCTAACCTCTTTTGTGGTCTTTTTAACCCTTCTTAAGATTTTTGATGGACGAGTCATGAGAAGTTTATATAATTCCAGTACTTTTTGTTTCTTTCTGTTCTAAAAAAGTGTTTAACCCCTTTCGTTTCCTTGTATTAGAGATTAAATTACTTCCTAAATTCTAAACTAGGAGTCGTCCATTCCATATAACTATCTTTGTAACTACATATTTTTATTTCATACATTAAATTGATTATGACATTGTTTTAATGACACGAAAGGTGAACCGAGAACCATTTCTTGGGTGGACTGTTACGTCTTTACAATCTCTGTACCCAAACTAGGGACCTAACCCTTCTAGGGAACCTCCTCTCGTACCGTTAGGTAAGGTGATAAGAACGGACCTCTTAGGGTACATGTCTCCTCGGACCACCCGATGTCTAGTATCCCTGTGTTTGTCTTCTTGTCTTGACTTCACTGAATCGTGTGTACGTGTTGGGTTAATCAATCAAAATTATTACGAGATACGAATATGTATCCTTCAACGTAAATATCCTTCACCTGGTTTCATAATTTTATATTCCCTCGAAACCTGGATAGAAGAGTCAGAAATAAATAAATAAAATTTAAAATAATAATGAAATAAAATGAAATGTTATGACATAACCAAAACGGTATGTAACTGTTCTTAGGTGGTGTCCACATGTACGCAAGGGTTTGTACTTGGGGGGAGGGCAGAGGAGGGGTATTGTAGAGAGACCCAATAGGGGCACGTGGTCGGGGTTCGTAGGACATAGGACGTGGCCTGTATCTGACCACTAAGCAAAGAATGTACTATCATATGTACAAAGTTACGGTAAGAGGGTTTAGTAGGGAGGGAGAGGGAGAGGGAGACTCAGGTTTTCAGGTGAGATGTGTAGACACAGAGAAACCGACAGAACGTATGTCTCAGTAGTAACGGTAGAAAGATTTAGGTATATATACACAATCATATGACAAACCACAAAAAGCAAGACCTAATGAAGTGAGACATATTAGCCGAGGTCAAAATAAGTAGAGTAGTCTTGACTAAGTTTACATAAGAAAAATTACCGACTCATTATGAGGTAACACATATACATGGTGTCGAAAGAATAGGTGAGTAGACGACTACCTGTAGATCCAACAAAGGTACAGGACCGATAATATTTGTCACGACGCTACTTGTAACCCTACGTTGACAGAGAAAGTTAAGACCAAAGGAGCCACACATACGGGTCGTCACCCTAACGACCCATCATTCCGTCAATATAAAGGTCAGAAAATTACTTAGAGGTGTGACAAGAGGTATCACCGACATGATCAAACGTAAGGGTGGTTTCACATTGTCCCAAGGGAAAAGAGGTGTGGGAGAGGTCGTAAATAACGAACGTCTGAAAACCTAGTTTCGGTAAGACTGACCGTACTTTACCATGGAGTAACACCAAAACTAAACGTAAAGAGACTATTACTCACTACAACTCGTAGAAAAGTACACAAACAATCGGTAGACATTCAGAAGAAACCTCTTTACAGATAAATCAAGAAACCGGGTAAAAAACTAACTCAGTAAATAAAAAGCCCTTAACTCGACGTATTCAACGAATACATAAAAACTCTAATCAACAGTCAACGAAGTAAACGATAATAAAAGAGGGTAAGTCTTCCGACAGAAAAGTGGAACGAATATAAAAGGAAACAACACGTCTTCGAAATTTAAAATTAACCTAGGATAGACAAATAAAAACGAAAATAAAGGTCATAAGACCCTTCACCTAGTATCTCCTAGGACGACACTAAATACAGACTCTCACAAAACGGATACAAGAGGAGATCCTCAAAATATCAAAGACCAGAATGTAAATCTAGAAATTAGGTAAAACTCAAATAAAAACACACGCCACAATCTTTCACTAGATCAAAGTAAGAAAATGTTCACCAACTGGTCAAAAGGGTCGTGGTGAACAATTTCTCTAACAGAAATGAGGTAACATATAAGAACGGAGGAAACAGTTTCTATTCCACAGGTATACACACACCTAAATAGAGACCCGAAAGATAAAACAAGGTAACTAGATATACAGACAGAAACACGGTCATGGTATGACAGAACTACTGACACCGAAACATCATCTCGGACTTCAGTCCGTTCAACTAAGGAGGTCAAGGTAAGAAGAAAGAGTTCTAACGGAACCGATAAGCTCCAAAAAACATAAAGGTATGTTTAGAACTTTAATAAATAAGATCAAGACACTTTTTATGGTAACCATCGAACTATCCCTAACGTAACTTAAACATCTAACGAAACCGATCATAAGAGGAAAAGTGATATAACTAAGAAGGCTAGGTACTTGTACCATATAAAGAGGTAGATAATCACAGGAGAAACTAAAGAAAGTAGTCACAAAATATCAAAAGATATATATCCAGAAATCAAAGGAATCCATCTATATAAGGATTCATAAAATAAGAAAAGTAACGTTACCACGTACCTTAACAAAGGAATTAAAGAAAAAGATGCAAGGGTAATAATCACATATCCTTACGTTCCCTAAAGACACACGACTAAAATATAGGACGTTGAAATGATATAAGTAACTAATCGAGATCATTAAAAGACCACCTCAGAAATCCCAAAAGGTACATCTCCTAGTACAGTAGACGTTTGTCACTCTCAAAATTAAGAAGAAAAGGTTAAACCTAAGGAAAATAAAGAAAAAGACAAGACTAAAGACACCGGATTTGAGGGTCTTGATACAACTTATCATCACCACTTTCACCCGTGGGAACAGAACAAGGACTGAAATCCCCTTTACGAAAGTTAAAAAGTGGTAACTCCTATTACAAACGACACCCAAACAGTATATATCGAAAATAATACAACTCCATACAAGGAAGATAAGGACGAAAGACCTCTCAAAAATAGTATTTACCTACAACTTAAAACAGTTTCCGGAAGAGACGTAGATAACTCTGTTAGTAAACCGAAAATAAAAAGTTAAACAATGACACCACTTAATGTAACTAACTAAACGTCTATAACTTCTTAGGAACGTAGGGACCCTATTTCGGGTGAACCAGTACCACATACTAGAAAAATTACACAACAACCTAAGACTAACGACCTTAAAACAACTCCTAAAAACGTAGATACAAGTAGTCACTATAACCGGACATCAAAAGAAAATAACATCGTCGAAACAGTCCAAAAGCATAATCCCACTGCCACCGGAGTGTCTTACTCAAACCTTCAAATGGAAGGAGAGGTCAAAAGACCTTCGTAAACTCATCCTATCCACAATCGAGAAGAGATTTAAAAACCATCTTAAGTCGACACTTCGGCAGACCTGGGCCCGAAAACAAACGACCTTCTAAAGACTAATGTCAAAGTTAAAGACACGAACACTACCCAGACAATTCTAAAACGTAAAGAAGAACCAAGTCAAAACCTTTCTACATGAAAAGATTCTTAAACAAGTAAAGAAGGTACAACAGGTAAAATAACCGTATATTAAGGACTATCATCAGAGAATACTAGGAAACATAAAGACACAACAGACAACACTAGAGAGGTAAAAGTAAAGATTAAAATAACTAAACCAAAAAGAGAGAAACAAAGAACAACTCAGACCGATTACCAAACAGTTAAAATAAATAGGAAAGTTCCTTGGTCGAAAACCGAAACAACTAAAAACGATATCAGAGAAAACAAAGAAAACGTAAATAAAGACGGGATTAAAAATGCTAAAGAAAGGAAGATGATTGAGACCCCAAGAGGTAAAGAAGGAAAAGATCAACGAAATCCACATCTCAATCCAATAAATAAACTGAAAAAAGGACAAAGAACTCCATACGGACATAACGATACTTGAAAGGAGGATCGTGACGAAAATATCACAGGGTGTCCAAAACCCAACCACACAAAAGTAAAAGTAAACAAAGATACGTATAAAACTAAAGAAAAAACTAAAGAAGACACTGAACAACCAATAAGTCTTCGCACAACAAGTCGGAGGTATACAACCTTAAACATTATCAAAAAGAGGACATTAACTCTAGATTAGAATTACGTAATACCAGTCTTTTTTACGAACCTTAATAAAACTAAAAAACTTAAATAGTTCCAAGCTGAATACCGGGTCCTACACTGGATAGGACCTCTTCTAAGGTACTCGTGAACTTTTTTTCCACTTTAAGTAACAAAACCCCACTTTACAGGATATCTATAGTTAATCCAGATTGACCAGATAAAATAGTAAATTTCAAACGCAAAGAATCAATTAAAAGACAAATCAACTAGACAGGTATCAACACTCACTCCATAATTTCAGAGGGCGATAATAACACAACATCAATTAAAGGGGAAAGTATGAACAATCGTAAACAGAATGTATAACGCCACGAGGATATAACCCACTTATATATAAATATTAACAATATAGAAGAAGAACCGAACTAGGAAACTAGTAATACATCACCGGAAGAAACAGAGAAAAGTGTCGGAAACAAAATTTCAGATAAAATAGCCTATATTCACAACGGTGGGGACTAAAGAAAACCAGAGATAAACGCACCTTATAGAAAAAGGTCGGGAAGTGAAAGTCAGACATACACAGGGAACAAAACTCCACCTAGAGAACATTCGTCGTATATCTCCCAGAACAAAAACATAGGTAAGTCGGTCAGAAACGGAAAACCAACCCCTTAAGTTGGGTAAATGGAAATTTCATTAATAACTATTGATACTAGGACAATGGTAAATGAAATAACAAAACCCAAACCTAAATATGTGGGAAAAACACAAAGAACAGATCTCTTCTAGTAAATCGTAAACGACCTCTCAACCAAACCACCACGACTTAAGAGAGTCGAAAACGAACAGACATTTCGAAAACTAAAGAGGAAGCATAAACTTACTCTAGGAACGACCTATGTCATTAGACCCGACATCCAATAAAAGAAAGTAGTGAAATTCATTCAGAACGGTAAGGGAGGACCGGACTTCTCAAAGATAACCTTCTAGACGTCAATAGGAATATCCTTAGGGGAACACACAATAAGTAACAAATAGGGAACGACGAAAATTATAAACAAGAAACACAAAACAATACGAGGCTCGGGCATAGAGGCTTGGCTGGCTCTCTCGTTCAGGTGGTGTCATAACGTTTGTGTTCTTCCCTCAAACAAATAAGGATCGTGCGATCCCGGGTTCAGAGTAGGGTGTGTTCCCTTAGACTGTTCTCGGCGCTTGTTTCCTCATACCGCCGAATATATGTCCGTCAAGAAACAGAGTCATGTCCTCATCGACCGCAATGTACTAACCGGTCCGTCCTACTCACGTATAGGACAGAGAAAGACCATTTGTACTGAGTCCAGGATCTCTGGCAGCAAACCAGGGATTGTAAGGGGGGACAGGAATCTAGTATATCTCCTTAGAAGGAGAACCAGGACTCTGTGTCAAACTATAACAACAGCTTCGTGTTTGTCGACATGCCATAAATACGCAAGGAAATATTTCCGATGTTCAGATAACTATTACGTACCCGGTTTCCATTCGTAATCATTTTCATGATCGTCCCCAGGATCGTTCCACCTCTAATTCCATCAGTCGGTTCCCCTAACAACTTTGGTTTTAAGTTTGGTAGGGACAACTCGGAGTGTAAGAGCAAATGCAACCCGATCAGGTAGAGAGTGAAACCGGTATCTAAGAGATTGATAAGGACATACTAGGTGTATCTTTGTCGTGAGAAGAGGATCCCGTCGTGTCTCAGGGGGAACAACGTCTTTCTCGTCTAGATTAGGGGAGGACAAAACGTCTTGATGAAGTCTATCTCTTCAATCTCTGCTAAGATTTACTGATTATCTAACGAGATATGCCCATTACAGAAGTAGATACCGGCGAAAGTCCCTCAATTTAGGAACCGGAACGTCCCTGTCTCGACAATAAAGCCAAGGTCGGGGTCGATAAGGTTCTGGCTTGTATCAACGATACCAATACTACCATTCTCCAAGGGAGAATTGAAATATTCAAGAAAAACCTCCTAAATCTTAATTAAAGACCCGGGTTATTAGTATATAACGAAAGAGACCAGCCATGTCTTAGAAACCGTACTGTCGGTGGTATTGTGTCTTAAGAAGAAACCCCAGTTTCTAACTCGATACGTCCGTACCTCAATCGGGGTACACACTTGTCTGGGTGGTAGGGGGGTAAACTCCGTAATTGGTAAATCGATGTCCGTTTAGTAGTCCGAGCTGCTGTGCGTGTGTTTCACCTCTGAAACGACCATTGTGGCACGGGTACGTATTCGGGAAAGGGGTATGGAGAAAGTAGCAGTCTGAGTGGAAAGCCAGGGGGGTTACTGTAACTCCTCCTAGCCACGACAACCGGTTCAGTATTCTCCGTAACTCCGGATGACGAAGCATTATTCCCCCTTAATTCAACATTGTATTGGTTGTTCTAATTCAACGGAGTCCTACCCAGACTAAGTCCCACCGTATTCGACGGGATTAGTCGAAGGTATCCCCTAGATAAAGTCACTCGCGAAGACGAAGCTCTGAGTGACGGTTTCTACAGCCGTACCTTCAGTAATCCGCCCCTTAATGTCGGTCGAAAAGATGAAACAACCCGGGCTATGACACATGTTCTTAACCGAGATTCTGGACCGAGTGATGATATTAGGGAAAGGGTAGTTGGGGTTTGGGAGGACTAAGGGAGCAGACATCGGGGGTTCTATCCGGTCTCTAGGTCCAGGGGAGAAAAAACGAAAAAAGACCTAACTTGGAATAAGACTGAACACGTATTAACGTTGAAAGTGTCGATTTTCAACCTAGAGGTTCCTGGGATCCCTCCCCGAACCGCTTACTTTTTAATTCATTTAGAGCTAAAGGATGAAGGGTCGCGGCTCCAGGTAGTAATCTTCATTGTGTTAGGGTTCAAAATGTTATTCTCAGAACACGGGGGGGTGTCCAGAAGGTCAGTACGGACCCACGCGGACCCGTACGGGTCTTGGGAACAAGAACCTCTATTGGGGATCGGGTTCCGTGTAAATGGTAGTCGAATTCCAGTTTCATGTTCAGACCGGTGGTACACAAACCACCTACATAACGCCATCACCTCAAATCGTGGAGAGCACAATCAGGTAAAACGTCGAAGGTCCACTAAAACTGCCCAACTACGTCCAAGTGCGACCGTTGAGACCTCGTCTCATTGACCCAGTAGGTGTTCTCCCGGGTCGGCTCAACAGGACCAGGACAACCGTGGAAGCTTCGAAATCGGAGTTCCCCAACCTGCCCACGTCTCTACGAAGGGTAAGAAAGAATCGCAGAAGAACGAGACGACTTCGTCGACCCGTATACACCAACGTTACGTGGGTTCCGGGCTATGGCAGTTGGAAATCCCGTCAACCCCACCATTCTTCTTGTTGTATTCCTGGGAAGGTAAACCCAAGATCACGGAACCAAACCACGGAAAACTGGGTGTGGGTCAGAGGACCCGGTTACAGTACACTCCCTTATCAAGGGAATAAAACTGGGTGTACATAAAGGGCCTCGTCAAAGGTCTGTACTCTCACGTGGAACGAATTCCGGTAGTTCTGGAGAACCTCAACGGGGTTGTACCCTCCGCCATCAAAGAAGGGAAGTTTATAACCTGTATGTCCCCCTCCAGAGGGTATGTCTTAGAGTTTACCCCAGTCTAATTCAACTATTCCTCATAATACGCGTGCCTTCTCCCGTTTCTCTTCCTCCCAGTGGGTCAGGGGCGGTCAGAGATATCGGTTAAATCAATTTCAAAGAAAATCTCAGTCTAAGTAAGAAAGATGAACGGGACTCGAGACACCTGACATAAGTGTTACATTGAAGGTAAATCAGGGGTCCCGATCCCGCTCCGAGACTTGATAAACTGAGTGTTTCCGTCCAGGTAATAGTCTCGGCTACCAGTGACCGTCCGGTTTGGACCCTTGATAAAGAAGATTTTAGAAAAAACGGTGATAGTAGCACCAAAGAGGGAAACATCCTTTTCGAAGATGGGTGGGACTCTTCCACAGGTGGTTGTGATTGTTCATGGCCATTGGTATGAACGGACCGGAATGGAGCCACTTTAGATAAAGGGTCACAACGGGACCAGGAAGAGGGGCTATGGAGTCAGGACGTACAACAGGAAAAGGACCGGAGTAGACAACTGTGCGGAATGTTCGTACGTGATACAAGAAATGTCAACAGACCACGGTCCCTTTAGTGTCCGTGTGTCAAACTTTCTCGTAGTCTCAGAAGAAAAGAGGGTCTACTCATCTGTTCACGCTTACGAGTATATCAACGGTAGGGTTGACTCGTCCCTCATAGTTCATCGGCAGACTCAGAACCATGGTAGGTAGAAATAGAAAAACTTCCAACCACACAAAAACCTAGGTTCGTTTCAGACACCTACTTATGAGTCCCCAACCCCCGTCTCAAGGGTATGGACCTCCACCTTCAGGCTAGTGGTTGTGTCCCCACTACTTTAGAAATAGTCGATGAAAAACTCGACGGTCCAGACGCCGTGCTAAGGGAGCACGGCACCCCGACAGCGGGAAGACTACAGGTCCATGCACATGATAACTGTGTCGGGCTCCGTAGACATGTCGGAGATTTTCAGATACCTAAAGTCCGTTCAAAAATTAAAGAAAAGGAAGTCGACAGTTTTTGGGGACAAGGGCTATATAGCCCGGGACCTACACATGGCACGGTTTTCGTATCGCTGACAGTCACTTTTATCAATAAGAAAAAGGAAACCGAGAGAGATTACGAACTTAGTCCCGTTAATTGAGACGGAAAACACGACTCCATAGGCCCCCTTCCCAGAGACGGGTATAGCAGGCAGGTCTCAGTAGATGATGACGCCGAAGGCGGGCAGAGACAGGTAGAAAATGTATTGACGACGGCAGACACTTGGTAGAATCGAGTGACAATAGGTCACCTCATAGCCACTTCAGGAAAACGTAACGACAATGGGGCCGGTCATAGAGTAGTGTTAGTACCTCCCCCGATAAAAGGGGGTCTAACCCGTTTTCTCACCGGCCTAAATCTCACGTCCCGCAAACCTTTAATTAGGCACCCCACAGTTCATCGTTCCGGACAATCACGCAGTTCGCCCGTAATCTTTAGGTAAATGGACCCCCAACGAAATTTTGAGAGAGATACCGTACTCCTCACATCTGGTTCTCAGAGACAGGTATTCAGTCAAATAGTCGTAGCACCTGATTCACGCCACCGGCACTACTATGCCTCCGTTCCACCGGTAGGCCGACGGTGACCCAGGTCAGAGAACCTTTCCATTCGATGTCCAGCGAAGGTACCAGGCGTAGAGACACAATCATGGGGAAAAGGATAGGGGGCGAAAAGTAGATGTTTATTGACCTTTCCGAATCTACCTAGTCCCTCCCGTTCCCGTCCTCGGAGATCGTTCCGAGCGGACTCGAGAACCTTCCGGAGAAAGTAACCGAGTCAGGTAAAGGTCAGGAACAAAGGAAACCAGGGGAGTATATCCCCGGACCGGAAAAGACGTTTGGGGTTCTAGGTATTGGCCGTTATAGGGTGGCAAGGGTCTTTAAGAGAGTGAACAGATCCCAATCGGTCGAGTCCCTAGACCTCCTACCAAAGAAAGTATCGGACACAATCGGTGGAGACCGGGACAAAATAGAATATTGGCTCCATACATTGGAGAACGAACCGTTAGACCCGGAAAAACCGTGATCGGGCCATTGGATTTCAGGGGTTCCAAACCTCTTCCAGTGGACAACGGAGAACCGTGAGAAAGAGATATCGGCGGTGGTCGTATTCCAGTAGTTGTATAACATTATTTTGTTACCATCCCACAAGTTGGGCTATGAGTGCCTCCAGAAGCAGGTCCCGGAGTAATTTATTACACCCGCTCAAAAACTTTGGGACACCATTCCCTCAGGTACAGTCGACGTGTCCCCAGACTGGTGGCAGAAGTACGGTAAGCTTCCGTTTCTAGAGAACCGAACGCCCCCGTTCTCCGTTTGATTTTTTCCGTAGAAAATTTAGATTTTGTCACATGGTTTACATCAAACCTCCGTGCAACGAATCGTTACATATTCCCAATCCTTGGTATCCTACTTATAGTAAGTGGGTAAACAACTGAAGAGCATCTAGAACTTGGTCAGATTTTAGTCAAGGGGGTCCGAAAAAGTGTCCGTTGTCCCCTCACAAGGTACCCCTGGCCGTGGAAAAGTCATGGGGTCGTAGATACTCCGTAACATATACTCCTCATTAAGGAACAGCTCGGAGGACTGAGTACCCTATGACAGCATGGGAGTGGCCCCTTCGTGACCGAAAGTCAAGGTGTTACTATCCCCCGGAGACAAACCGATCAGGGTAAGGACGTCAAAGTCGGGTCCGGACTCCCATAGAAACTTGGGTACCAACATGAAGCCCCGAATAACAGCGACCCCGGAGACCGTTCATCTCAGACATAAGTAGAAAATTACGGTCTCTGTTCTGGACTTCTCCTACGGGCCAGGGTAGATTTTGGCTGTGAACAGGCACCAGCTTTACTTAAACCCGTAAATGAAATCTGTCATTTAGGGAAGGGTTGTTCCCGCGACCTGTGAGTCCATAGTGGTCTTTTCTTACCCAGTGGACCACCCGGGGGTTCAAGTGTACGGCAAAACATCAGGTAGGTATAGCAAATCAGGGCCAACGAGGGACGTGGGTCGATGAAAAGAATCTGTACCCAGGTAGAAAAACCAAATTCTGACTCATAACCCGAGGGCACAGGTGGTACTTCGGTTGGTCAAAGGGGAGGTGTAAATATCAATGGGTCCTGAGCCCCTCCCCGAAGCTCGGGACTGGGGGGATCAACGATAGGAGTTGGCGCATCTCCTATACTGACAGACCTCTCCCTCAGAGCAAGAACCCCAAGAACCCGAGGAGAAAATCTAAAAAGAACCCCGTAAATAGAAAGGTTACAGGTTTGAGAAATGTTTTGCGTGTAAACAAAAAGAGTTCGAATGCGGAACAGCAAAAAAGAAGTCAAAAACTCAGGTTAAAAAAGGGAAAGACCTTTGACAAAAACAAAAATTGGGGTCGTTTTTTATAGACCCGGTCGAGAAAAACTAAAAATACCAAAAGAAGTCGAGATTTAAGAGAAAGAAGAGAAGATTACGCCAGGAGAGAGAGAAGACCCCAGAGAGATACTAATTTTTGAGAGAGCCGACGGGAGTGATCTAGAACGTTCCTAACAAGTAAATTGGAGAGATAGAAAACATTAAAAAAAGATTATAGCCCCCGACGAACTAAATGTTTACGATTGTATTGACGTCGAGTACTGAGTAGACGGACACCCAGGTATCCCCATATGACAGATTTTCGAAGGTAATAGGAAAGTTCCTTCCGACGACCCGAGAGTAAACCAAGGACGGAGTGACTTAAATAAAACCGGTTTAATCAGCCGAAAGACCTCCGACGAGATTCCGGCCGGTATTCTCAGACTGCCATATGGGCCTCTGCGAGGGATGGAAGTCACGCAAGCTTCAGGGTCAACCCAGCGTGGTTCCCCTTGGGGAGGAGTTACTCCAATCCGACATAACACCCGGAGGGTAGGTGGGGACCGTGTAAGAAAGCTCGAAGACTGTCCTAGGCGAGAGCGAGAAGACATCACTTTTCGTGGACATTGTCAACGACTGTTAGTAGGATTCACCCCAATACTCATTTTTCCTATCTGAGATTGTCTAGTTATTCTGGGACGTCAAAAAGTCTCTTCCTCCCTCAGACCCAAAAGGTTAACATGTTTAGTGATCACCTTTTCCCGGTTATGACTATACAGGCGAGAGGTGGGAGAGACCGACCAGGGCGGGCCTGGCCTTTGCGCACTTGTCACCTCCTCCCCTGAAGGCCCAGAAGAAGGCGATGTAACCGGTAAAGAGAACAAAAAGGGGCTCAAGGGACCCGTCCCGGGGGAAGAGACCCTACTCGACTTCCGAGTCAAGAGGAGGACTGAAGAGAGTTACTTTGGACACTTTCGTTCCCGTCTACACCTAGGTGTATACCCCCACCCTTGTTAAGCCAGAGGTCTAGATAGTCTAATCCTATGTCTCTTCTAAGGACCTTATGGCCGAAACCAGCTAAAAGCAGGAAAAAAAGAAGACAAAGAAGCCTTCGGAAGTAATGATTGTGGACACTCGAACTACTCCAACCTCAACCCCTTCTCCCTGCCCCTCCAAATCCTCCTCGCTCTTGTTTCCCAAATTCGTTAAGACCGTCCAAGGAGTGATCTAGGACGGTCTGGTCTTACATCCCTCAGACTAGACCCACGGGCCGTCCTGATCCTCATTCGTGGGAGAGAAATTGACGGACCTATTAAACCCCTAACTTCCAAGGGAGAACACCGGTAGGCTGCAGTTTCCACCCGGTGAGCTGTCTTGTCTTTCAGTGGTCAAACGAGAAGAAATGGTCATTGCTTTCTAAGACTCGAGATCTGAACTTTAGTCTCTTCACCAATTAGTATTCTCTATTTCCTCATCTTCAACAAACAGGGTACTAGTGTCTTTTCATGTGACCCTCGGTTGTCTCGTGTGTTTCTCGTCGCGTCTGTGGTGTTTATCTGTTTGTCTATTGTTTGTGTTCCACCGGTGGCTGTTACGTGAGTCAGAATGGAAGTCCCACAAGTGTCTCGGTCGACGGAGGGGTCGTGCTTTGGTCCGGGGCCGGAATGCGGTTGAATTAGGTCATAGTCTCGGTCGACGGAGGGGTCGTACTTTGGTCCGGGACCGGAATGCGACTGAATTAGGTCATAGTCTCGGTCGACGGAGGGGTCGTGCTTTGATCCGGGGCCTGAATGCGACTGAACGGAGACGTGAAATGTCGGTCTACGGAGGGGTCATTCTATGATCCGGAGTCTGAATTAGACCCGAAGACGTTGTAATCGTGACCACGAGTCTCGAGAATAGAGGATTGCTCCAATGAGGGAAGATGGTCATCTCAACAGGAGGGGTCGCCCTGCCTCTAGGGCCTGCTCGGGGGTCTACAATACGAGGCTCGGGCATAGAGGCTTGGCTGGCTCTCTCGTTCAGGTGGTGTCATAACGTTTGTGTTCTTCCCTCAAACAAATAAGGATCGCGTGATCCCGGGTTCAGAGTAGGGTGTGTTCCCTTAGACTGTTCTCGGCGCTTGTTTCCTCATACCGCCGAATATATGTCCGTCAAGAAACAGAGTCAATGTCCTCATCGACCGAAATGTACTAACCGGTCCGTCCTACTCGCGTATAGGACAGAGAAAGACCATTTGTACTGAGTCCAGGATCTCTGGCAGCAAACCAGGGATTGTCAAACTAGAAACAATTAAACTAAATATATACAGAACCCCACAAAGTGGAACCCAAATAGGATAAACCTTGAGAGACCCAAAGAACCTGAACCCACTAATAAAGGAAGGGGTAAAATCCCTTCAAAAGTTGATAATAGAGGAGTTCCTAAAAAGAGTACCAGAAAGAAAAACAGAAGAAGACCCTGAGGATATTAATCTTACAACCTCACAAAGTATAACAGGACCTCCAGAGACTCTAACAGGAGTAAAGAAAATTAAGCAAAAAGAAAAAAGGAGAGACTAAGTAAATAAAGATGGTAAGATAGAAGATAAAGTGATTAGGATAGAAGACGGAGGGAATAAGATGATAAACAACGGAGGTCTCACAGAGACTAGAGTAAATAACACAATAAGTAATATATAACTGAGAAAGAATAAAGAAGAGCCAGGAACAATTTGGAAAGAGCGTAGAAGAGTTAGGAACAGAGATCCGATAAATAGACACTAAGGTAAAATTAAAGTTCTAAAACCTAGTAACAGTGATAGTTATAGGTCTTAAGAAAGAAGTCCATCTAAGGGATAGAGAAGGAGAAAACAAACCAAACCACCCGTAAAGAGGACAAGGAAATGGACGACCCATAAGGAGACAGAGAAGTAGAACCAATATAACGACGTAAACCCCACCGGAAAGATATAAGACCCTTAAACACCTCAAGAGAAATAATACCTCGAAGGAGTGACATCCGCCGTAACATAGTCACCGAACAGTGCCAAAGGACCAATCCCTCCGAACACAACCTCAAGACCACCCACTTCGACCTAAAGAAGAGAGACCTCACGTTACCTCACTGGTCATTACACAATACTCTGCAGTTACCAAAACCTCATTGAAACTCGACGGACATATAACTTCGAGTCCCCTCACAAGGACACAACGACCTCTTAAACGTACCATACAGAACGAGACCTTGAACAACCGGGAACCAACCACGAACCAAAGTCACATCCATACCTCTGCAAACTACTCGAGGATAACTAATTACAAGGGACCTAAGTCCTCAAGAGACTACAAGAGTCCGAAACCTGAATTCGGAGGACGAAGACCAAAAGTCAAAATAAAAATGTCATCGGAGTTCTGAAGAGGTAGATATGTCGTGACTACTATTTTGTAGATCCAATTTCTACTTTTCAAAGAGGTGTAACTCCCTGTGGGTCTCTCCAAGTGACTCAATGTACCTCTTCTCTTCTACCTCCCCCATCAATCTCCACTGACCTTACTCTACACCACTCTAGTTTTCTTCTCTCTCGATCGATCGGTCATAAGCGAAGGAAAACAGGTGAGGTGTCAAACCTGGAGAGTCTCCATAAGTGCCTCAATATGTCCCTTCTCCTCTCCCTCCTTCAGCTGTCTCCACCGGTCCTCCTATTTTCTCCCTTTACTTTTCCTCTCTCTGTTTAGGTCGGTCATTGGTCAAGGAATCCACAAGAGGTGGCAGACCTTGTGTGTCTCTACCTATTTCTTCTCTTCCCCCTCCTTTCTCTGTCTCCGGTGGACCACCTCTTTTTCCTCTTAGGTTTCCTCCTCTCTCACCAGTTCGGTCATTAGAGCGAGAGTCCATTTTAACCCATCACTTCAAACCCAAAAATTTACATGTTTTAACTGTTGTTTTTGGTTTACGTTTCTAATTTTTAGATCTCATCTCCAACCTAAAAGTTTTTATGTTATAATTTCTTTTCTTCTTCCTTTTTTCTTTTTTTTTGTTGTTCTTTTGTTTGTTGTTTTTTTTTGTTTCGGTGTTCTTAATAAAATTTTTGTGGTTGTTGGTGGTGTGTTTCTGATATATACTACAAACGAAATTTTTTATCTCAGAAAAAAAAAAATTTCATTATCGTCCAATATCTTTATTTTTAATCTCCTCTTTATCTCCTGAAGTGTTAAAATTTTTCAATCTTTTTTTTTTTTCTTCTTTTTCTTTTCTTCTTTTTTGTTGGGGTGTTGTCGTAGTTGTTTTTTGTTTTTTGTTTTTTTTTTTCTTCTTCTTTTTTTCCTTACTAACATTGTTATCATTTCTATAAAGACCGGGAAAGAGACCACCACACCCGTCACACCCCAGTGAAGGTTCCGTCAAGGGATACAAATTGAAGAAGACAAAAGACCAGAGAAGTCACAGACTAAAGGTAGGACTGTGCCCCCACCCCCCCCCGCCACCACCTGTGAAAATAAAAAAAAATCCGAGTGAACAAGTCAGCGCGACATCCCTCCCTCCCTACGACGTTTGTTTATCGTTACAGCACACGTACGTCACAGAGTCGGGGTGACCCGGACAGGGACGAACGCCGCGTGTTTGGCGAGGCCGAGATGTTACGAGTCGGGTCTTGACAGACTCCGACCGGGATCCGACGCACGTGGAGGGGCCAGATTCGGCGAGTCCAAACCGCGAGTCCATCGGGAGTCTCCGTGTCTAAGCCAACCCTGACGTAAAACACGAGAAGGGTCCAGGCTCATAGTCCACAAGTCGTTCGCGTCAGTGACGCTGAACAGCGGAAAGGACAGAGACGACGAGTCAAAAGACCCACATGGCGACCGTGGGGAACACTCCGTCTACCACTGACAGGTCGTCGGGGTCTTCAGAATCTTTTCTTCGGAGGAACGTCAAACCATCCATTTCAGAGAGACCCCGACGCTAACGGGGAAAGGTCGGGAATGACGAGACCGACGGATAGGGGCCGCCCCCTACCAGCCGTCGACCGATAAAGGTAAGGTAGGAAACAAGACACACGCCAGGACCGCCACAGAATACAAGCTCGAAAAGTGCACCATCGATAGGGTGTCAGACCAAACGATCGGGTTCAATCAAGCAAGACCAATTCGTACCCCGCAAGGACGGTCTAAGAATGTTTCGTGACGTCGGGCGTGGAGGGACGGGACGGGGGTGAACAATCACCACCTACGACCGTAGACACGACGAAAAGGTGACCCCCTCAATGACAACCCGAACATTAGACAACCAAAATTAATAAATGAATAAAAAGGAAGGACAATACAACGGAAGACACGAAGGTTCCGAGCGGTGTCTGAGCCGTCCCTCTCACAAAGGACCACAAACCTTTTGAGAGAAGAATTTTAAGGGAAGGGCCCTACCCGAAGGGAAGGACCATACCTCGAGGGAGGGGTAGAGGAAACAGAGAAAAAAACAGAAAATATAAAAAATGATGGACAAAAACTTCTGTTACTAGACGAAAAGACCCACGGACTACAGGAGACGGTCGTAAGTCTTCAATAAAACACCTCAAACGAGTCCTAACTTTACAAGAAAACTCCTTAAACACTCCCTCTTTCACCAGAGGGGCAGGATAAGGAGACGGTAGAATCCTGGCGGGAAGAGTCAGAAATTTAGACTTAAATAACGTTTTATTTTAGCTACGAATAAGGTTAAAAGGTTTTCCGTTCTTAGGAGGCTTGGTACTAAGTCAAAGTCAAGTCAAATAAGAGAATCAGTGCAATCCGACAAACACTGGTTTACCTGGCGTCGTGTCGTCCGGAGGGACAGTTAGTGGTTGAGGACTTCAAATGGGTTTGAGTACAGGTAACTCAGCTTCTACGGTAGGTTGGTAGATTAAGAGACAGTATGGGAAGATGAGGACGGTAGTTAGAAAGTGTCGTAGTCCCTGAAAAGTTTAATCCGTCGTGAAGCGTAGTACACCGGTTTCAAAACCTCAAAGACGAAGTTGTAGTCAAAAAGGTTATTTGTGGGTCCTGACTAGAGTAAATCCTACCTGATCAACCTAGAGGTACGTCAGGTTCCCCGAGAGTTCTCAGAAGAGGTTGTGGTGTCAAGGTTTCGTAGTTAAGAAACCACGAATGGAAAGAAATGTCAGCTTGAGAGTGTAGGTATGTACTGGTGACCTTTTTAGTATCGGAACTGATCTCCCTGGAAACAATCGTTTCATTGCATAGACGTAAAATTATACGACAGATCCAACTAGTACCCGAAGGGACCACCGACTCTCCCATTTCGTAGACGGACGTCACGTCCTCTGGACCCGAGTTAGGGACCCAACCTTTCTAGAGGACCTCTTCCTTTACTTCGGGAGAGGTCATAAGAACGGACCTCTTGGGTACCTACCTCCTCGGACCATCCGATGTCAAGTTCCCTAGCGTTTCTCAACCTGTGGTGACCACTAAAGTGAAAGTAAAAGTCCCTCCAGTATTGAAAGGAAAGTTCCTCGTTCGTAGAAAATTAAAGTACCGACGTTAGTGGTAGACGTCACTAAAACCTCGGGTCTTTTTTTTAGTCGGTGACAAAGGGGTGGATAAAAGGTACTTCACTACCTTGGTCTACGGTACTAGAAGTAAAAGACTTACAACTCGAAATTCGGTTCACAAAGTGAGAGGAGAAAGTGAAAGTAGTTCTCCGAAAAATCGAGGAGAAGTGAAAGACGGTATTCCCACTACAGTAGACGTATAGACTCCAATAACTATAAAGAGGGCCGTTAGAACTAAGGTCGAACACGGAGAAGGTCGGGTCACAAAGAGTAATACATGAGCCGTATATTCAATTTATTCCTCCCACTGTTATATGTCGGAACTGTATGAGGAAAAGGATAATCCTTGGTCAGATAACAAGGTACAGGTCAAGGTTGACATCGAAGGACTGGACTTATGTATAAAGAGTTCTCCGTCTAGTCCACCAGACCATAAGGGTAGAGAATTTCTTAAAAGTTGTCAAATAACACTAGGTGTGTCAGTTTCCGAAATCGTATCAGGTATTTCGTCTTTATCTACAAAAAGACCTTGAGAAAACGAAAAAGTTACTAGGTCACCTACAACCGTTAAACTAGAGACCAAGGAGACGGAAAAGATTTTGGTCGTACTTGTAGACCTTCAAGTACCAGGTGCATAACGACTTCGGACCGAACCTCTTAAAACTCTTAATAAATGATCACACACTCTACTCACGTTAACACTCTATCAAACTCGTTAAACCGTAATGACAAGAATCAGTAACCTTACTTTTGACTGGAAAAGGTCAGGGTACCGGTGACGACTTAAAAGGTTTAAACGACCGTATAACGACCGTCGTGAAAGTGTTGTAGTAGAAAATCCTAAACTTTATCGAGTCGACATTAAGGTAGTGGAGGTGATTGAAACAAACATCACTACGATTCCGGGTGAACTGAAGTGTAAGGTCCTACAGACCAAGATCCACTGACTAGTGTGGTAACACCAATAGACCCATCACTTCTAGAAAAGACATGTCAAGAAGACACATAAGAGTGGTGGAAAAGAATTATAGAGACGAACAATCCAGGTATTGTAAAGACAGGAAATATTATGGATAGAAACGTACTTTACAAGGGAACCATAGAGACTAAAGAACTCTCTAGAGATCACAAAGGGTAAGATAACAAAAGGAGATAAAGAAACGTGACTAGTGACTCCTTCCGAAAGAATAGAGAGGACGATAAGAAACCTTGAGACGTAAGCTTACCCATATAGAAAGAAAAAGAGGGAATGAAAAACAAAGAGAAGAAAAGTATCGATAAACATTCCGGAGGAGTCTGTCGGTAAAACGAAAAAACGTAAGGAAAAAGAACCCCTACCAGAACGAGGGACAGAGGACGTGTTACAGTACTTGGAGGCAGGTATCAAGTAGTCCGTGAGACAGATAGTCTGGATCAGGGAATTTAGATAAAGAGTGAAAGTGATATATTAGCATTCACTAAACTAACTCCAGTATGGACTTACTAGATCACTAAAAAGGGTGGAAGAAGTTAAATTCAAACTTAAACCGTTATTCCTCGAGTACTAGACTCGGTGTCAGTCGAGGTCCAGAACAAAAACGACTGACATATCTCGAAGAGGTATAAACCGACGTTTCTTATAATAGTCAGACTAAAACCACAACCGGTACACCACTACAGGTACACATCTTAAAAGAGAACAAAACAACCTTCACCCACAGACGATACTGGTCACACAAGAGAACTGTTTTGAGATAATCGGAAACGGGACGAAGTAAGACATGAGGTTCGGGTTGAAACGGACGATGAGGTCTATAAAGAACTGAAGGATGAAAACGTAAGGTCAGGGGATATTACTTTTCCTGTAGAAAAAACCCACAATCAAGATTTTCCAGAACATCCAGAGATATCTTGACAGGTTGAAGTCGAAGAAGTCGCAATGACCAACCCCGTATCTGAACCTAATGCACTATAACTTACCAAACGGAACCTTTGCTTGTCTCTAGTCAGACAGTAAAAACTCTAACGTAGGTTCATGACGTAAAGCCCGAGAAAACAACTGGTACTACAGATGAGGTAAAGAAGATTCCCTAAGGACAGGTGTCATCATCTACATTACCAGTAGACTCAATTTAAGTGGGTAAGGTCAGGTAAAATCAAGCGACTAAGGATCTTACCACTGCAAGTGAGAACGGTAGATGACAAACTGGTGAAGGTTAAACGAAACTAAGTACCTGGATTGTAAGGTCCAAGGATACGTTATAACGAGAAATGTCGTAACCTGGAACGAAGATAGTGGTCAGTGTAGGCGTTGACCCATAACAAAAACGAAACCGAGGTAGGGAAGTAAGAAAGACCTCAATGAAGAGGTGACTAGAGGTCATCGTATAACTCGTGGATGGCTGGACCCCTCAAGTAGAAAGTCACAGGATAGTAAAACGAAAAAGTATGACAAGTACCCCAGGAGTTCCGTTCTTATGACTTCACTAAACGGTAAGGGAAGAGGTCACCTAGTCAAACAGGTTTTATAACTAAAGTGGTTTTAAATATTGACTTTGTGTCATTAAAAATGGTCTCTTTGCTATTTATTAACTAACAAAATGGAGAGACATAAGATGGAAAATAGTGAAGAATCTTGATATTAACAGATAAGACAAAACCTAGGTTATAAGAATTTTATGTTAAGAGGTATATATATATATACCTTACTAGATATCGTAAAGGGATACTATATTGTATTACTTTACCGACTTGAATCAGAATATGATTACATCCATGAAAGTTATCATAATTAACACTATTATAAATAGTCTTGGATTAAATAAGTTTGTCGTATACCGTAATCATAAAAATCGATATTTACATATGTTCCTAGTATATTCACATAATTGAGTTATTACATGGATTTGTTACGCCTACTACTGACTCCGGTGTTTTAATTTTCTATAAATGAAGAACCTTCTTTTCAATGTTGTTTGGATCTGTCACATAATTTTTCGTCTCTGTAGTCAAACGGTTGTTTCCAGATATATCAGTTTTGATACCAAAAAGGTCGTCAGTACACACCTACACTCTCAACCTGGTATTTCTTCCGACTCATGGTTTCTTACATACGAAAACTTGACACCACGACCTCTCTAAGGACTCAGGGAACCTGTCGTTCCTATAGTCGGATCAATTAGAATTTCCTTTAGTTGACACTTTTAAGAAACCTTCCTGATCACGATTTCGACTTCGAGGTTATTAAATCGGTGGACTACTCTTCTCGGTAGGGAAACCTTTTCTGGGACTACGACCCTTTTTAACTCCCGTCCTCTTCCCCCTCTGTTTCCTACTCTACGAATTTTCCGTAGTGACAGGGTTACTGTACTCAAACTCATTTGAGCGACTCTGTCGTGTCCTGTTCCTTCGGACCACACGAAGTACCACACAGGTACTATAGTGTTTCTCAGTTTATGCTGAATCTTTGGTTTGTTATATGTATACATGAATGTAACATATATATATAAATGAACATATACAAAAATAAATAAATGTAATTATATATTCTTATGTGTGTGTTGTGTGTGTGTGTGTGTGTGTGTGTATATATAGGTGTCGGAATTAAAAAAGAAATTTTTTTTGAACCTTGATTAAATACCTTATATCCTTATAGACTATATGTTCGTGTATAGTTAAAAATACACAGTTTGTTACAATTGTTCTCTTTGTACCTTTGTCCTTTTCGTGGTAGAAGTGATACTTTTAATGGACTCTATTAATAGGTTCACTACTGTGGTCTATACCTCTAACGAGAACGTTTGGTAGGAAAGGTGTACGTTCAGACTTTGACGGTCGTAATCGTTGGATACGGGTAGGGTACCCGAAAGGTCCACCGCGTCACCATTTCTTAGGTGGACGGTTATGTCCTCTGAGTTCTCTGTGTGCAAACTAGGGACCCAGACCTGTTAAGGGACCTCTCCCTTTACCTCTGGGTGAGGTCATAAGAACGGACCCTTTAGGATACCTGTCTCCTCGGACTTCCCAATGTCAAGTACCTCAGTTTTTCTCAACCTGTGGTGAATCACTGATTTGTTGTTGTTTGTTACCTTCTTGATCTCTGTTTCCTTTACTAACGACAGGTTGACAAATGACTGGGGTACCAGACATCGGACGGTTCGAGGAGACAGTATATTTCGATACTTCATAGTTTAATCATTCTATGTCTTTTTCACTACTGATCGTCGTATAAACCTCAGGTTTAGGGTAATCTTTTTTTTTAATTACGTTAGAACTTCGGTTAATAGATACGTAATTATGTTTCCTCTATCCGTTCTATAATTTGGATTGATTTGACGTTTCTTTTTTCATCATTATTTCGTCTTTAATATCTTTTTGTCTTTTTGTTTTATTACTCGTCTTTTACTTTCCGACGTTCCGTTTTCTTTTATTCACCTAATGACTCTATTAATTTAGTAAAAACTCACTAAATCTTCTTTAGTTTCGTAACATAACCCTTTATCTCTCGTGTATTGACGTGTATTTATATCTGTATTTTCTTCCTATCAATATTAAAACGGTCATTCAAACTTTTATCACAACAAGATATTTTATATAATATTGACCATGTCTTTTTTATATTTTAGACTTATGAACATATCAATAATGTTGAGTAATTTTTTAGGTCTTAGATTACCAAAGTTGTTTCGTAAATCGTTTATATATACTTTCTTAATTATCGATCAAGATGTGTCTAAAGGTCCGTATCGATTTTCTCATACATGTTTAAAAATTTTTACTTTTGATATTAGAACTATATTCTGAACTGTTACTATAATGTTCCCCGAGAGTTACCAATTTTTTTCAGTCCAGGTGACCTTTTTTCTCGAACAGGGACC
The DNA here is from genome assembly GCA_006410555.1 of Capra ibex. Lineage (NCBI taxonomy): Eukaryota > Metazoa > Chordata > Mammalia > Artiodactyla > Bovidae > Capra > Capra ibex. Next base: position 263,843 of record SJYO01000075.1, on the reverse strand, counting down.
AGGAGTGTCCAGTCGGAGGAGGTCGTGTCTCGTCCGACTTCTTTTCACGTTTGTCATTGATTCACCAGGTAATGAAGTAGTCGGTCGTCAACTCTTCCTACACTAATGTCTCCTGTTTGTCCTCCAAAGATTCCATGTCCTTAACAAGATAAAGAACTGGTCATCATACCTATAGACTTACTGATATGTGACAAAAAGTACGTTTTATCTCAAGTAAATTTTTATTTTCAAAGTAAAATTTCGATATGTTATTATGTTGAGATACCATTCCATTTAAGGTAACCATTTAGGTATATTTGTTTGGTATTAAATAAGGATTATACCAATATACGAAAACTTTTCAGAATCTCGTTTTTATATTGAACAATATTCTATATAAATAATTCTAGTACTGGAAATGATAAACGTTTTTATGGCCAAATAGTGTATATATAGCGTATGTATGTAATCATTTTTTTTTTTTTTTTTTTTTCATTTCCCCTATTTGTATTTTATTATTTTATGGGTCTTGATTTAGATAAACATCAATGTATTATCATGAAAGAGTCATACCAAGTAAGAGTGTACTTCAAGATGTATATTTTAGTATTGAAAATATTTAAAATTAGTTTACGTGACAAAATTGGAGAAGATACAGGATCTGGTTTTTAAACTTATCAAGAACTGTACTATTATCGGTTTAGGATATTATATCAGAGGTTATTGTATTTAGGATTATTATTTATTTCGATCTAATCAAATCTAACTAGTTTTTCAAGTATCTACAATACCTTTTAGGGTTTACTTTCGTTTTATCCAATTAATAATTTTTGAGTATAAAAATCCTTTACATCATCCCCTAATTTAGACAAACAAAAAGACAATCATTTTACCCTTGGACAGGAGACACACTACGACAAGAAGGTAGATGGGAGAGTTTTTTGTCACAGGGACGACAGCGGACAAAAAGAACGAAACGGTTTCAAGTAATTCACTTTTTTTTTTTTTTTCCAATTAATCACTACAGTCTTGGATCCAATGACTCCTAATAAATGAAATAAGTGAGTCTACTAGGGTCCCGTGTAGATCTTCTGACTCGTCTTCTGACATTTATAGGAATTACAACCTCATCCTTTCAGTTTAGGGACGAATCTTGGTAGTATCAAGAAGGTCTAGGGTTTCCTTAAGGAAAACAAGAGGAGGAATGAAGTCCAGGAGAAGGGAGTACTGTCTCAGGTTTCCTTTCACAAAGGTTGTAAATTTAATTCTCTCAGAGATTTCTCTCAGAGATGGACTATACTTTTGTCTTTTACGTCATAACTTCTGAGGGGTTTCTACTGATCTTTCTTTTAAATCCTTTTTTACAGACAGACTCCTCCGGAATGTTTATCGACACTTTTCTTCTCTCCGGTTTTCGTTTCCTCTGTTCCTTTCTATATGGGTAAACTTACGTCTCAAAGTTTCTTATCGTTCCTCTCTATCTTCTTTCCGAAAGAGTCACTAGTCACGTTTCTTTATCTCCTTTTCTTGCCTTTCTGAACTATAGAAAAGTTCTTTTAGTGTCTATGGTTCCCTTGTAAAGTACGTTTCTACCCGAGTTATTTCCTGTCTTTACCATCCCTGGATTGTCTTCGTCTTCTATAATTCTTCTCCACCACTCTTATGAGTCTTCTTGACATGTTTTTTCTAGAAGTACTGGGTCTACTAGTACTTCCACACTAGTGAGTGGATCTCGGTCTGTAGCACCTTACACTTTAGTTGACCCGGAATCTTTCGTAGTGATACTTGTTTCGATCACCTCCATTACCTTAAGGGTAACTCGACAAAGTTCAAGACCTTCTACTACTACACTTTCACGACGTAAGTTATACGGTCGTTTAAACCTTTTGAGTCGTCACCGGTGTCCTGACCTTTTCCAGTCAAAAGTAAGGTTAGGGTTTCTTTCCGTTACGGTTTCTTACGAGTTTGATGGTGTGTTAACGTGAGTAGAGTGTACGATCATTTCATTACGAGTTTTAAGAGGTTCAGTCGGAAGTAATCATCCACTTGGCACTTGAAGGTCTACAAGTTCGACCAAAATCTTTTCCGTCTCCTTGGTCTCTAGTTTAACGGTTGTAGACGACCTAGTAGTTTTTTCGTTTTCTCAGGGTCTTTTTGTTGATAAAGACGAAATACCTGATACGGTATTGGAAACTGACACACCTAGTGTTATTTGACACCTTTTAAGACTTTCTCTACCCTTATGGTCTGGTGGACTAGACTGACAACTCTTTAGACATAAGTCCAGTCCCTCTTTGTTAATCTTGACCTGTACCTTGTTGTCTGACCAANCTCTCAAGGTCTTTTTGTAGATAAAGACGAAAGAACTGATACAGTTCCGGAAACTGACACACCTAGTGTTATTTGACACCTTTTAAGACTTTCTCTACCCTTATGGTCTGGTGGACTAGACTGACAACTCTTTAGACATAAGTCCAGTCCCTCTTTGTTAATCTTGACCTGTACCTTGTTGTCTGACCAAGGTTTATCCTTTTCCTCATGCAGTTCCGACATATAACAGTGGGCCGAATAAATTGAATATTCGTCTCATGTAGTACTCTTTGTGCCCCGACCTTCTTTGTGTTCACCCTCTAACGGCCCTCTTTACAGTTATTGGAGTCTATACGTCTACTGTGGTGGGAATACCGTCCTTCACTTCTTTTTGATTTCTCGAAGAACTACTTTCACTTTCTCCTCTCACTTTTTGAACCGAATTTCGAGTTGTAAGTCTTTTGGTTCTAGTACCGTAGACCAAGGTAGTGAAGTACCGTTTTGTCACCGTCTGAAATAAAAGAACCCTAGGTTTTAGTGACGTCTACCACTGACGTCCGTACTTTATTTTTCTACGAATGAGGAACCTTCTTTTCCTCATTCATACATACAGTCATTCATTCATTCATACTGGTTAGATCTGTAATACAATTTTTCGTCTCTGTAATGAAACGACTGTTTCCAAGTAGATCAGTTCCGATACTAAAAAGGTCATCAGTTCAACCTACACTCTCAACCGGATATTTCTTTCGACTTACGACTTCTTAACTACGAAAACTTGACACCACAACCTCTTCTGAGAACTCTCAGGGAACCTGACGTTCCTCAAGGTTGGTCAGGTAGGATTTCTAGTCAGGACTTACAAGTAACCTTCCTGACTACAACTTCGACTTTATGAAACCGGTGGACTACCCTTCTTGACTGAGTAACCTTTTCTGGAACTACGACCCTTTCTAACTTCCATCCTCCTCTTCCCCTGTTGTCTCCTACTCTACCAACCTACCGTAGTGGTTCAGTTACCTGTGCTCAAACTCATTTGAGGTCCTCAACCACTACCTGTCCCTCCGGACCGTACGACGTCAGGTACCCCAGTTTTCTGAGTCTGTACTGACTCGCTGACTTGACTTGACTTGACTTTCTAGGACACTCTGGTCACGTCTCCACGTAGAGGAAATAGTGTGTGTCCGTTTGTGTCATTCCTCGACGGTCTACTTCGGTCCTTTTTAACAGTTTACTTATTCATGGTATTACTTCGATCCTCTTGATAACAGAGAAAACTCTCTATTCTCTTTCTTTATACACAACAATAAAAGAACATACTACATGAATTTGAACAAAGTCAAACATTATACCTTTGAACATTATCTGTATCATACTTAATAGGTTGTCATGAAACATTTTAAGTCCAGTATTGGTCCCGATATAAAAATGTGACTCTTCAACCGTGGGTACGTCAAATTAAGTTCTTATGTGTCTTTTTGAGGAAAGTTTAGGGACCTTAAATATGGGGTTTTCTTATAATGTGACGAATTTTACAATTGCAAAAGATTTAACAATTAGATTTAAGATCCGAATAAAATACTACTTTTTAAATTCGTCTTTATAAAATTAAAAAGGAGTCGCAGATAAAGTACGTCCGATTCAGCGAAGTCGACACAGTCTGAGATCCACTGGGATACCTGACATCAGACGGTCCGAGAAGACAAGAACCTCTAAGAGGTCCGTTCTTATGACCTCACCCAACGGTACGGGAAGATGTCCCCTAGAAAGGTTGGGTCCCTAGTTTGGGATCAGAGAATACAGAAGACTTGACCGTCCGGACAACAAATGGTGATCTCGGTGGAGGACGACGACGACGACGACGATTCAACGAAGTCAGCACAGGCTGAGACACGCTGGGGTATCTGACGTCGGGTGGTCCGAGGGGGCAGGGACCCTAAGAGGTCCGTTCTTATGACCTCACCCAACAGTAAAGGAAGAGGTTACGTACTTTCACTTTTCACTTTCACTTCAGCGAGTCAGTACGGGCTGGGCATCGCTGGGGTACCTGACGTCGGGTGGTCCGAGGAGGCAGGTACCCTAAAAGGTCCGTTCTCTCGGTGGACCCTTCGGGATTTATAGATTGAATGAGTTGTCTGTCATTAAACTACTGAGTCGTTTCTCTATTCGAAAAACGACAAATACTCCGTGACGTCTCCTATTTTGTTCCAATTCCTCTCATAAAGTGATTGTTAAAACCGCACCACACGTAAGTCTTCCTCTTCATAATCTTTTTCTGCTGGAGTCCCTATTGTCTAAAATCAATGAAGTGTCGAATAAGATGAATAATACATACCGAAAAAACGGTAGAACTTCATCAATTCTCTTTTAATTAAGAATCTCTTTGGTGTTAGTTCCTGTTCAGTTTCTTATTCCGTGGTACTTGATAATCATACGACAGAATAAACGAATTTTCTCTTTGACACTTATTTAACTAGAATGGATTGTTTCCGTTTTATCCTTAGTGTATCGTTTTTACCTGACTTCTCTATCCTTTTTAGAGTGTCTCAAACTTTTGTTTCTTGTAAGAAAAAGAGAGGAACATGTTCGATAACTAACCATACTCTCCGAGCTTTTCTCTGGTGACGAAATCTCCCACCTTCCCAGTGGTTTCCTTTGTCAAAGGTAATGTATAGCTACAAAACTTTTCAGAATTAAATTAACGATCCGACAGTGATTTACTACAACCAGTAATCGAAACAATCACAGAAGTAGAATCAACGCGGTCTAGACATGTAAAGGGAAAAGTCTCAAAAAGTAATCCAAGAGACGTACTTACAGGTAAAAGGACACTACTAAGTAAATTCCAACCGGAACGGTATACATGGAGTTCCCTAAAATATTCCGTGCACAGGTTTCCTTCTCTCCTGAATCAAAAAGGTCTACGTCTCCAAGTACAGTTAACACCCTTTATAAAATTTTGGTTACCTCACTTTTTAACATGTAAATTGGTTGATTAGTTACAGAGGTCCCTCTCTGATAAATTAAGTTACTACCTCTTTGTCGTCTTTGGGTCTCTGACAAAAGTCTACACTGTTTAAAAGGACAGTAATATTTATTAATTATGGTCAATAACGAGGGACTTGTCTTTATCTGGAAAAAGAAGAACGACTTCTTATATATATTAACAGTGTCTATTATAGTTGTTTTATTTTGAGTATTATGTCCCCTTCTTCGACGGAAGAGGAGAAAGTACACATAGACTTGAATATTACATATATCTATATTATTCACTAACGTACACTATAGTTCCCGTCGGACTAACCTTCCCTTCACATCTACATTCACTACTACAGGTTCATTCCGTTGTGTGAAGGAATTAACATACCCACATAGAGTTCGCAATTATACGTATATTTTGAGAACTAGTAGTATGGTTTTATCAGATTAAAAATAAAAAAAGTACCCGTGGATTGGAGAGGTGGGGTGATGGACCAATTTTTGAAAATCCAGAGAGACTCTTCTCTTTAGATATAACACTTGGAGGAACTACTTAGGATAAGTCTGTGTAATTTATTACATCAATTTACGTTAAAAAGTACCTTCTTCTCCCATCGTGTAATTATTTATCGATGTCACTCTTAAGATCATATTCAACTGACTCCAAATATTATGTCTTGGATCGAGACACGAACTGTATATCACCTGGGACCTACCTTATAAAGATAAATTTTATCCGACAGAGTCTAAAGGGTTATCGGTCCACCTTCGTTGACTACTGTATCTTCATTCACCTGTACGAAGTCACCCTCCGTCCCCGCTGTCTTTTCAAGCCACAACGAAGTAATATATTCTCATTCAAGTCCTCTTAAAGTCTCACATCCTCAGGTCCGTACCAAACGTGTCTAGAGTCGGATACCTATTCTGACCTGGACACCGAGAATACTAATGTTCTGAGGGAAATCGGTATTGGTAGTCTTTTGAAATTTTTATACATAAAGAATGTCTAGGACCTTTCGTACACTGTGTGAACGACGGTGTGTGACTCCACTACCCTTCTCTTTACCTTTTCCCTCTCTCCTCTGATCCGTAAGAAGAAGATAACCCCAGGTACTAGTCCTGATCTCAGAGTTCCCGAATGAGAAATTACCACTTGAATTCTGTGTCCACTCCTTAAAATTTCAGACCCTTCTCTTTTTTTTTTTTTTGTTCTCTTGGTTTACTAGTCAATAAGTCTGTCATTTCTTTGACGGACGTTAGGTCCTCTGGGTCCAAGTTAGGGACCCACCCCTTCTACGGGACCTCTTCCCTTACCGATGGGTGAGGACTTAAGAAAGGACCTCTTAGGGTACCTGTCTCCTCGGACCGTCCGATGTCAGGTACCCCAGTGTTTCTCAACCTGTTCTAACTCGTTGATTGTGAAAGTGAAGTGAAAGTTCGAGAGATCTTGTTTCCTCGGACTGTCCTCCCCACCTCCCATTGCAACCGGACTTAGAAATGGATCAGACCACTGACCTTTACACAAATAACTTCGGAAGAAACTTCACCTACGGGACTGACAGTTTCGTATTCAGTCCGTGGACGTATATACCTTTCTTTTCAGTTGTCAGTTCCGAATGGAATGTTATGGTAGTTATGTGTCAGTTCATGTGGAACTCTTCAGTCCGTCTCTCTCCGACCCGAAAATCCGCCGCTCGAACCTCTTTTCTCCGGTAATTCTGTTTGTAGTGGAAACGGGAAAGTAAACACCCTTCCAAATACTTTCCTATTCTGGTCATATTTAATCCTCTTACTGTTCTAAGAACAGAAGATTTTTTACTCTTCTATGTAAGTGTGAATAAATTATCTTATACTTCTACCTTTTCTACTAATTTTCGTTATAACATAAAGACTTCTCCTTCTTCTTGTTTTCAAATAATTTAAATTTCAAACCTATTTCTAAGTAGAATCTTTTATCCTGTTTAATTTTTTGTTTGATGTCCAGTTTATAATCCATTTAAAACGGTAACTCTGTTAGTCACCTTTTGACAGAATTTTGAGTTGTAAGTTTTTTGTTTCTGGTACCGTAGACCAGGGTAGCGAAGTACCGTTTATCTACCCCTTTGTTACCTTTGTCACTCTATAAATAACCTCCCCCCCGAGGTTTTAGTGAGGTCTACCATTGATCTCGGTACTTTAATTTTCTACTAGCGAGGAACCTTCTTTTCGATACGGTTTGGATCTGTTGTATAATTTTTTGTCTCTTTAATGAAAAAGTTGTTTCCAGGTCTATCAGTTTCGGTACCAAAAAGGTGATCAGTACATACCTACACTCTTAACCTGGTATTTCTTTCGACTTGTGGTTTCTTAACTACGAAACCTTGATACCACAACCTTTTCTGAGGACTCTCAGGGAACTTGACGTTCCTCTAGTTTTGTCGGTTCGGAGTTCCTTTACTCAGGATTTATAAGTAACCTTCTTGTATAACTTCGACTTCGAGGTTATGAAACCGGTGGACTACACTTCTTGACTGAGTGACCTTTTATAGGACTACAACCCTTTCTGACTTCCGTCTTCCTCTTCCCCCACTGCTTCTACTCTACAAACCTACCGTAGTGGTTGAGTTACTTGTACTCAAACTTGTTCGAGGTCCTCAACCACTACCTGTCCCTTCGGACCTCACGACGTCAGGTACCCCAGCGTTTCTCAACCTGTGATGACTCAACCTGACTTGTCTTGACTTCCGTTAATCTTAATTGTAAAACAAGAGGAAAGGTTTATTATAACGAAGAGATCATTCTCTTTGTTATAATTGACATATTGACACTAAATCAGTATCAGCCAAGTACTCTGTTACTCTAGTCACCGACACTTTTACCTCGTCCTTTGATAAAACGTCATACTCGTTGGTAAATTTTTATTGATGCTTCAACTATTAAACGACTTATAGCAATACTAGAGATATATTCAGTCTCAAGAAGAAGCTCACACAGACTAAGGTTTGAGAACTCTAAAATGATATAAAATTTTTGAGTTGTCATGAGGGTGGAGGGTCCCCATTATCTTTTAGGAAAGATATAAACCGAAGATTATCTCTTAGTCAGATACTTAGGTTCAGATACGGGATTGGTCATTATGACTTCTTCGACTTCAACTTACCAAAATACTTCTGGATGTTCTGGAAAATCTTGATTGTGGGTTTTTTCTACAGGAAAAGTAATATCCCCTGACCTTACGTTTTCATGTTTCAGTTCTTTGTGGACCTCATTGTCCGTTTAAACCGGAACCTTACACCTTACTTCGTCCCGTTTCTTATTATCTCAAAACGGTTCTTTTACGTGACCAGTATCGTGTGTGGAAGAAGGTTGTTGTGTTCTCTTCTGAGATGTGTACCTGTATTGGTCTACCAGTTGTGGCTTTAGTCTAACTAATATAAGAAACGTCGGTTTCTACCTCTTCGAGATATGTCAGTTGTTCTGGTCCTCGACTGACACCGAGTCTAGTACTTGATGAATAACGGTTTAAGTCTGAATTTAACTTCTTTCATCCCCTTTGACGATCTGGTAAGTCCATACTGGATTTAGTTTAGGGAATACTAATATGTCACCTTCACTCTTTATCTAAATTCCCGGATCTAGACTATCTATCTCACGAATTACTTGATACCTTATTCCAAGCACTGTAACATGTTCTCTGTCCCTAGTTCTGGTAAGGGTGCCTTTTCTTTACGTTTTTTCGTTTTACCGATAGACCCCTTGGGAATGTTAATGGACACTTTTCTTCTCTCCACTTTTCGGTTACCCTTTTCCTTTCTATATTCGTAGGCTTACGTCTCAAGGTCTCTTATCTTTCTTCTCTATTCTTTCGGAAGAAGTCGCTAGTCACGTTTCTTTATGTCCTTTTCTTGTCTTACCCTTTCTGATGTCTAGAGAAGTTCTTTCCATCTCTATGGTTCCCTTATAAAGTACGTTTCTACCCGAGCTATTTCCTGTCTTTACCACACCTGGATTGTCTTGGTCTACTATATTTCTTCTCCACCGTTCTTATGTGTCTTCTTGACATTATTTTTCTAGAAGTGCTGGGTCTATTAGTGCTACCACACTAGTGAGTAGATCTCGGTCTGTAGGACCTTACACTTCAGTTCGCCCGGAATCTTTCGTAATGATACTTGTTTCGATCACCTCCACTACCTTAAGGTCATCTCGATAAAGTTTACGACTTTCTACTACGATACTTTCACGACGTGAGTTATATGGTCGTTTAAACCTTTTGAGTCGTCACCGGTGTCCTGACCTCTTCCCGTCAAAAGTAAGGTCAGAGTTTCTTTCCATTACGGTTTCTTACGAGTTTGATGACTTGTTTACCTGAGTAGAGTGTATGATCGTTTCGTTACGAGTTTTGAGAGGTTCGGTCCGAAGTCGTTTTGCACTTGGCACTTGAAGGACTACAAGTTCCACCAAAATCTTTTCCGTCTCCTTGGTCTCTAATTTAACGGTTGTAGACGACCTAGTACCTTTTTCGTTCTCTCAAGGTCTTTTTGTAGATAAAGACGAAAGAACTGATACAGTTTCGGAAACTGACATACTTAGTGTTATTTGACACTTTTTAAGACTCTCTCTACCCTTATGGTCTAGTGGATTGGACGGAGAACTCTTTAGACATACGTCCAGTCCCTCGTTGTCAATCTTGACCTGTACCTTGTTGTCTGATCAAGGTTTATCCTTTTCCTCATACAGTTCCGACATATAACAGTGGACCGAATAAATTGAAGATACGTCTCATGTAGTACTCTTTGCGACCTGACCTTCTTTGTGGTCGACCTTAGTTCCAACAGCCCTCTTTATAGTTATTGGAGTCTATACGTCTACTGTGGTGGGAATACCGTCTTTCACTTCTCCTTGATTTTTCGGAGAACTACTTTCACTTTCTCCTCTCACTTTTTCAACCGAATTTCGAGTTGTAAGTCTTTTACTTCTAGTACCGTAGGCCAGGGTAGTGAAGTACCCTTTATCTACCCCTTTGTCACCTTTGACACAGTCTGAAATAAAAACCCCTGAGGTTTTAGTGACGTCTACCACTGATGTCGGTACTGTAATTTTCTGCGAATGAGAAACCCTCTTTTCAATACTGATTGAATCTGTCGTATAAGTTTTCGTCTCTGTAATCAAAAGGATGATTCTAGACAGATCAGTTCCGATGCCGAAAAGGACACCAGTACGTACCTACACTCTCAACCTGACACTTCTTCCGACTCGTGGCTTCTTAACTACGAAAACATGGTACCACAACCTCTTCTGAAAACTCTCAGGGAACCTGACGTTCCTCTAGGTTGGTCAGGTAAGACTTCCTCTAGTCGGGACCCTAAAGAAACCTTCCTTACTACGATTTCGACTTTGAGGTCATGAAACCGGTGGAGTACGTTTCTCAACTGAGGAACCTTTTCTGAGACTACGACCCTCCCTAACCCCCGTCCCCCTCTTCCCCTGCTGTCTCCTACTCTACCGACCTACCGTAGTGACCGAGCTACCTGCACTCAGACTCACTTGAGGCCCCCAACCACTACCTGTCCCTCCGGACCACACGACTCTAAGTACCCTAGTGTTTCTCAGTCTGTGCTGACTCACTGACTTGACTTGACTTGATCTCTTAGTCATGTTTTCTTTGGTTAGGTCGTGATTATATGGTGATTATAACAAGTCAACTGAGGACTTATTACTCTAAAACTTGACACACCCAGGTGAATGTCCGTCTAAAAAAAGTTATTTATATCACCCTTGTGAAAACCTCTAAACGATGTTAAATTTTTTAAATTTTAAGTGTCTCCTCAGTAGATGGGATTTTTATTGTTGTGTAAATGTTTTTTCAACACACACAGTATTCACGTTTATATATATACCTATGATCAGATAGAAACATATAAGTCTTCCGAAACAACAACAAGTCGGTGATTCAGTACAGGTTAAGACCTTTGTATTGGATGGATGGTTTAACAATGACGAGTCAACTATTCAGTACAGGCTTATAAACGCTGGGGTACTTGACATCGTGTGGTCCGAAAGGACAGAAAGTGATAGAGAGTCTCAAACGAGTTTGAGTACAAACACACTTTTTTCTAAGTTTGAATTTTTTTAGTCTTACTACCATACCCTAGAGAAACTTTTTACTGATTGACCCAGGGGTCAACGAACGGGTACTAGTATATAACCAATCATAAAACTGTACACTTTTTACTGACTTTAAATTAATTTCTTGTAAACTGAGGTCCATTTTGTCGATGTTTTGACGTGGTAACTAAAGTTTACATTATTTTCAAAATATCCACAATCTTCTTGTTCCCCAGTAACCTTACTTCCAGTCCAACTTCTTCGAATTTCGTATTTGACTCGTCCCTACTCCACTCTTCTGTTCTGTGATTATAGAACAGTTTCCGTAACTTTTGTCCGTCTCGTACCTTCTTATTAAAACTACTATAAATTTTTCTACAGTGAAGTCTCGAAGTCTTCGGTGTCGGTTAATAGACTTTTGATTGTACTTACGTGTACTCGTATAAAGAAAACGTTTATTGTGTTAGAAAGAAGTGTGATGTCTATTTTACTCACAAGTCAGCGCGTCAGTACAGGTTGAGAAACGCTGGGGTTCCTGTCATCGGGTCGTCTGAGAAGACAGGTACCCTAAGAAGTCCTTTCTTACGAGTTCACTCAACGGTAAAGGAAGAGGTTGTCTTTTTTCATCATCACGAACTTTGGTTGATACTTAATTCTTATCCTTTTGTTCATCTTTTCTTATTTACCTGTCTCGTTTCACAGTACTAGGTCCGAACACAAAACAGTAAAAAAAAGAAACAAAAGGTCCTCTTTGTGTAGAATGAGAAATTTCTTAGGAACCTTTGATTGTCAACTTCTCTTAAGTAGAAGTAGCAGACCTATAAGGGTATAGGTTCCAAACAGAACCTATTTTTTTCCAATTTATGTGTACTTCATCATAGTAGGAACTGGGTCTCTCTACAATACCCCTCCCTCCCCCCTGCCCCCAAGTACAAACCCTTGCGTACATGTGGGTACCCCTAAGTACAGTTACATACCGTTTTGGTATGTCATAACATTTCATTTTATTTCATTTTTATTTTCTGTTTTTTTTAAAAATTTTTTCTTCATCATGGTAGAAAAAAGGGATGGAAAAACATTTAAATCAGGTACAGTACTTAATTGTTTTGCAAACATTTAAAACTCCCCGTTACTAGACTCTTTTTCAACCAAACTATTATTGTATTTAGGATTTCCTTATTAGGTGAGAGTGTGAACGTTTAAGTCTTTCTGGTAGTCTTGTCACTACTAGGGTTAATATTACACGTCCCGATTGATTTACATCTGGTTACACTTCCGTATTTCTTTACATCTGACTACACTACCCTATTCATTTATATCTGACCAAACAAATCGACATTGACGTTTCACAAAACGATGTCTTAAGTATATGGTTGGAAGAGTATTTTAGAGAAACTAAAAGTGAACAGTTAACCTATCTAAAGTTTTGAGTCACCAATTTTTTGTGTGTCGTTATTGTTGAAAGTAGGAAGACCCTGACTGTTTACTGGGTGTTGACGTTTAGGACGAAAAGTAGAAAGATAAAGAGTGAACGGAGAACTCACATTGTCCCTTGAACTACTAATAGTGAGAGTGTGACCATCTGAGGGTAGAATTTTGAGGATACATTAAGAAGGAGTCTTTAAAAAGGAAGAACCTTCAGAGTAAATGGTGACAGACATAAGGATCCAAAGACATGTCATATAGTCGACCCCTGTCATAGTAGTGGATGTTACGAACTTGTTCAGTTTACAAAAATAATAAGACAAACCTCGTTGTCTTAAAAAAGACGACCGTCGGATACATGATACATGATACATGATTACATGATACTGGTGATACACCGGTAGACATTTGGGGGTGTATGTACTGGTAGTACTTGTTATCTCAGACGTAGAAGAGTCAGGAGTCGACAACCCAAAGTCCAAACTACTAGTAACAGGGTGGGAATCGAACCCAGAGGTTGACCTTAGTTTTCGAAATGTCTGTTCGTTTTCGACTCTCTTAAGTCGTGGTGGTTTGGTTGAGAGGTTGTTTACGATTTCCTATAAGAGATCTGTCCTTTGTGTTTTTCCCGTATATTTGGACTTGGGTTTTGTCATTTCATAACCGTTGTCCTAGTATGAATAGTTATTAATGGAATTTGCATTTACCCAACTTAAGGGGTTGGTTTTCCGTTTCTGACCGACTTACCTATGTTTTTATTCTAGGGATATATACACTGAATGTTCTCTGGGTGGAGTTTTTTTCCTTGTGTATGTCTGACTTTCACTTCCCGACCTTTTTCTATAAGGTGCGTTTATCTCTGGTTTTCTTTCGTCCTCATCGTTATGAGTATAGGCTATTTTATCTGAAATTTTGTTTCCGACACTTTTGTCTGTTTCTTCCGGTGATGTATTACTAGTTTCCTAGTTAGGTTCTTCTTCTCTATTGTTAATGTTTATATATAAGTAGGTTATATCCTCGTGGTGTTATACATTCTGTTTACGGTTGTTCATACTTTCCCCTTTAATTGTCATTGTGTTATTAACACCCTCTGAAATTATGGGGTGAGTGTTGATACCTGTCTAGTTGATTTGTCTTTTAATTGTTTCTTTGCGTTTGAAATTTACTATTTTATCTGGTCAATCTGGATTAACTATAGATATCCTGTAAAGTGGGGTTTTGTTACTTAAAGTGGAAAAAAAGTTCACGAGTACCTTGGAAGAGGTCCTATCCAGTGTAGGACCCGGTATTCAGCTTGGAACTATTTAAGTTTTTTTAGTTTTAGTAAGGTTCGTAGAAAAGACTGGTATTACGTAATTCTAATCTAGAGTTAATGTCCTCTTTTTGATAATGTTTAAGGTTGTATACCTCCGACTTGTTGTGCGCAGACTTATTGGTTGTTTAGTGTCTTCTTTAGTTTTTTCTTTAGTTTTATACGTATCTTTGATTACTTTTACTTTTGTGTGGTTGGGTTTTGGACACCCTGTGATATTTTCGTCACGATCTTCCTTTCCAGTATCGTTATGTCCGTATGGAGTTCTTTGTCCTTTTTTCAGTTTATTTATTGGATTGAGATGTTGATTTCGTTGATCTTTTCCTTCTTTACCTCTTGGGGTCTCAATCATCTTCCTTTCTTTAGCATTTTTAATCCCGTCTTTATTTACGTTATCTTTGTTTTCTCTGGTATCGTTTTTAGTTGTTTCGGTTTTCGACCAAGGAACTTTCCTATTTATTTTAACTGTTTGGTAATCGGTCTGAGTAGTTCTTTGTTTCTCTCTTTTTGGTTTAGTTATTTTAATCTTTACTTTTACCTCTCTAGTGTTGTCTGTTGTGTCTTTATGTTTCCTAGTATTCTGATGATAGTCGTTAATATACGGTTATTCTACCTGTTACACTTTCTTTACCTGTTTGAGAATCTTTTCATGTCGAAAGGTTTTGACTTGGTCCTTCTTTACATTTTAGAATTGTCTGGGTAGTGTTCGTACCTTTAACTTTGACATTAGTCTTTAGAAGGTCGTTTGTTTTCGGGCCCAGGTCTGCCGAAGTGTCGACTTAAGATGGTTTTTAAATCTCTTCTCGATTGTGGATAGGATGAGTTTGAGAAGGTCTTTTAACGTCTTCTTCCATTTGAAGGTTTGAGTAAGACACTCCGGTGGTAGTGGGATTATGGTTTTGGACTGTTTCTACGATGTTTTTTTCTTTTGATGTTCGGTTATAGTGACTACTTGTATCTACATTTTTAGGAGTTTTTTTAAGGTCGTTAGTCTTAGGTTGTTGTGTAATTTTTCGAGTATGTGGTACTGGTTCACCCGAAATAGGGTCCCTACGTTCCTAAGAAGTTATAGACGTTTAGTTAGTTACATTAAGTGGTGTCATTGTTTAACTTTTTATTTTCGGTTTACTAACAGAGTTATCTGCGTCTCTTCCGGAAACTGTTTTAAGTTGTAGGTAAATACTATTTTTGAGAGGTCTTTCGTCCTTATCTTCCTTGTATGGAGTTGTATTATTTTCGATGTATATTGTTTGGCTGTCGTTTGTAATAGGAGTTACCACTTTTAACTTTCGTAAAGGGGATTTCAGTCCTTGTTCTGTTCCCACAGGTGAAAGTGGCGATGATAAGTTGTATCAAGACCTTCACAACCGGTGTCGTTAGTCTCGTCTTTTTCTTTATTTTCCTTAGGTTTAACCTTTTCTTCTTCATTTTGAGAGTGACAAACGTCTACTGTACTAGGAGATGTATCTTTTGGGATTTCTGAGGTGGTCTTTTAATGATCTCGATTAGTCACTTATATCACTTCAACGTCCTATATTTTAGTCGTGTGTCTTTAGGGAACGTAAGGATATGTGATTATTACCCTTGCATCTTTTTCTTTAATTCCTTTTTAAGGTAAGTGGTAACGTTACTTTTCTTATTTTATGAATCCTTATATAGATGGATTCCTTTGATTTCTGGATATATATGTTTTGATATTTTGTGACTACTTTCTTTAGTTTCTCCTGTGATTATCTACCTCTTTATATGGTACAAGTACCTAGCCTTCTTAGTTATATCACTTTTACTCATATGATGGGTTTCGTTAGATGTCTAAGTTACGTTAGGGATAGTTCGATGGTTACCATAAAAAGTGTCTTGATCTTATTTATTAAAGTTCTAAACATACCTGTATGTTTTTTGGAGCTTATCGGTTTCGTTAGAACTCTTTCTTCTTACCTTGACCTCCTTAGTTGAACGGACTGAAGTCCGAGATGATGTTTCGGTGTCAGTAGTTCTGTCATACCATGACCGTGTTTCTGTCTGTATATCTAGTTACCTTGTTTTATCTTTCGGGTCTCTATTTAGGTGTGTGTATACCTGTGGAATAGAAACTGTTTCCTCCGTTCTTATATGTTACCTCATTTCTGTTAGAGAAATTGTTCACCACGACCCTTTTAACCAGTTTGGTGAACATTTTCTTACTTTGATCTAGTGAAAGATTGTGGCGTGTGTTTTTATTTGAGTTTTGCCTAATTTCTAGATTTGCATTCTAGTCTTTGATATTTTGAAGATCTCCTCTTGTATCCGTTTTGAGAGAGGCTGTATTTAGTGTCATCCTAGGAGATACTAGGTGAAGGGTCTTATGACCTTTATTTTCGTTTTTATTTGTTTACGCAAGATTAATTTTAAATTTCGAAACGTGTTGTTTACTTTGATATCCGTGCCACTTTTCTGTCGGAAGACTTACCCTCTTTTATTTTCGTTTACTTCGTTGACTGTTTGTTGATTAGAGTTTTTATATGTTCGTTGAATACGTCGAGTTAAGGTCTTTTTATTTGCTGGGTTAGTTTTTTACGCGGTTTCTTGATTTATCAGTAAAGAGGTTTCTTCTGAATGCCTACCGATTGTTTGTGTACTTTTCTACGAGTTGTAGTGAGTAATAGTCTCTTTACGTTTAGTTTTGGTATTACTCCATGGTAAAGTGTGGTCAGTCTTACCGACGCTAGGTTTTTAGACGTTCGTTATTTACGACCTCTCCCACACCTCTTTTCCCTTGGGAGGATGTGACAACCACCCTTACGTTTGATCATGTCAGTGATACCTCTTGTCGCACCCTTTAAGGAATTTTTTAACGTTTATCTTGACGGAATACTGGGTCGTTAGGGCGACGACCCGTATGTGTGACTCCTGTGGACTTAACTTTCTCTGTGTACATGGGGTTACAAGTAGCGTCGTGACAAATATTATCGGTCCTGTACCTTTGTTGGATCTACAGGTAGTCGTCTACTCACCTATTCTTTCGACACCATGTATATGTGTTACCTCATAATGAGTCGGTAATGTTTTTTATGTAAACTTAGTCAAGATTACTCTACCTACTTTGACCTCGGTTAATATGTCTCACTTCATTCGGTCTTTCTTTTTGTGGTTTTGTCATATGATGGTGTATATATACCTTAAATCTTTCTACCATTACTATTGGGACATACGCTCTGTCGTTTTCTCTATGTCCACATATCTTACCTGAAAACCTGAGACTCCCTCTCCCTCTCCCTCCCTATTAAACCCTCTTACCGTGATTTTGTACACATGATAGTACATTGTTTGCTTAGCGGTCAGATACAAGCTATGTCCTATGTCCTACGAACCCCGACGACGCGACCCTACTAGGTCTCTCTACTGTACCCCACCCTCCACCCTCTCTCAAAGTCCTAACCCTTGAGTACATGTGAGTACCGACTAAGTACAGTTACATACCGTTTTGATTATGCCATAATATTTCATTTTATTTCATTTTTATTTTAATTTTTATTTATTTATTTATTTATTTTTTACCTTCTTAGAAGTGTTAGTGACTATTCTACATAATCGATATAACAAAGATGAGTGAATTTTCCCTACGTAGATTAAATTTTCTTTAAAATTTTATTGTAGTGAATAATACTCAATGTTTTAATCTTATCTACATACTCACTAAATCTTATAGTTTAAAAATTTACGAGTATTCTGTTAATGTGTAATTGTGTTCCCGTTGACTCACTAAAATTTTCTATAGTCTCTATCGGATTTGTTTTCTTTATCTTTAAATGTTTTCGTTCATTTATAACCTTAATACTAGTTCCCCTGTTAACTTCTATTATAACGACTTAAACTATTGATCATAAACTTCGTTCATTGTCACGCGAACAGTTATTTATCTATTTATTTTTCCCTTCTTTCTTCCTTACTTCTTTCTTTCTTTTGGAAGGGACTATTATGTAAGTGAAAAAGTAATAAAAGTAACTTTCCTTTATTAATGAAGATGACTGATTCCTTGTTGTTGTTGTTTTTTTCACAAAATTTTTAAACTTTTTAACACGGATTATAATTTACTTTTGGAGTCTTTGATAAATAGAAATTAACATTTCACCCGAAACTTTAATGGTTATAAGAAAAAACGACAACAAAAAAACTCCCAAAATAAAATAAAATAAAAAATTTAAAATAAAAAAATGAAATGTTATGACATAACCAAAACGGTATGTAACTGGTTATAAGAAAATTTAATAAAGATAACCGTATTAAGACGGAAATGGTTAGGGTATTTATACAAAGTCAATATAATTTTACATCTGTCTTATTATGACTCATTTAATTGGTTATGTAATGTCCATCGTTTGTCACCTCAGACCTAAAATTAAAGTTCAGTACAAATTAGACGATGTCATGTAATGGATAGTTCGTCGTTACACCAAAATCACCTCGTCCCTGTCCTTTTCTGTAACATTAACTTTCTATTTACTTTCATTAACTTTCTGTGACATTAACTTTCATATGTGTAGTCGATCATCCTCTCTAGAAATGGACACTATTATGTGAGAATTCAATAGTTATACGGTTTAATAGAGTCAATTTAAAGAAATAACTACAGTTTCTTTTTGACGACAGATTTATAAAGTCTTAAATACATTATCTGAAATGTATCGTACTAGACAGAATAACGTCGTATAATTCCTTAAATACAAAACTATTCTTCCTTGTGTTCTATTTTAACTCAATAGTAGAGAGACGTTGAAACTTTGTATTTAGTAGTTGTACTGGAGTACTTGGTATGTTGTCTCTCAAGAATCCATGATTTTAGTGATACTCTTTATAGACTTATTTGTTTAGACGTGTTCTCTGAGACTTCATCAGTAATAACTTTGGTCTCATTAATACACTGTGAATCTTTACACGTCGATTATTAAATTATTTACTACTTATATTAATAGATAATATATATTAACGTTTTCTCTGTTTATTAAAATTAATGTATTAAATCTAATACAGGACATTTACGACATACAATTTTGTTCTTGTTCAAGTCCTGTAGTTATACATTTTGAGTCTTTCATATCCTCATTCCTCGGTATTCAACGAGGTTAAAGAAATATACACCTTAAAATTCACAGTGTGTACGTCACGTACGAGTCAGTGCAGATTGAGAAACGTTAGGGTACCCGAGATGGCGGTTCTAAGAGAGAGGTACCCTAAGAGGTCCGTTCTTATGTTCTCATGCAACGGTAAAGAAGAAGGTCCTCTAGACGGGGTTGGTCCCTAGCTTGGACGTAGAGGATTTAGCGTCCACAAGAAATGACGACTCGGTAGACCCTTCGGGTAGTTTTGTTACTATTAGTCATTAATTATAAACTCGATGACTCTAAAATAACACAACTTTTCATCGTAGGAAAATAAAAAATTATATTTAAATAAATAAAATTAACCTCCAATTAATGAAATGTTATAACATAACCAAAACGGTATGCAGTTGTACTTAGACGGTGTCCATATGTGTATAAGGGGTAGGACTTGGGGGGAGGGTGAAGAGAGGGGTATGGTAGGGAGACCCAACAGACACCCTCTCCCGCTCCCACCCTACTAAACCCTCTTACCGTAACTTTGTAGATATTATAATATATACTTTGTTCATCGTAGGAAAATTTTACCTCTACTTTCTTCACTTTACCACGTCGTCACATCGAACTCTCTTTCTTTCGATTCTTTCGACTTATGTCTCTTCCAGGTAAACCAATCCTAACGAATGATCGTGAAAAAAAAAAAAAAAAACCACATTACAAAGGGATTAACAAACCCTACAGACACCGGAAACAACTACAGACATGTAAACTTCTTCACCCGTGGTGAAGGTTCGAAATGTCTGACCGAAATTCTCCCTTTCGGGTAGTGGTGGGTCGGGAGGGTCTCCAAGACCCGAGTGGTAGATCATCTCAAGTACCTATTGGAACTACGACTTCAGGTCATGGTGAATAACTTTTCTCATAACAGCTGGCTTTTTTATTACGTGTTGTACTCTCAACACTCAACAAAGTAAACCCCGTATTACTCCCGATATCGGACCCTCTGTCGTAATGTCCATCGTGACTCTTTGACTGGAGTGACACCTGGGGTCGTAGTCCCAGTGTTGTCGATGTAGGATACGGTCCGACCCGGGTACCGGGTTTCGAGATCCGGACGAGGTTGTGGTTCTCGGATACACCCAGGTTCTAGGTCTAAACGGGACCACAAGGGTAAGAGGTACTTACAAGGGGTGTCTGAATCCGACTTCCAGGTGGGGGTACATGGGTCCGAGGTCTTGGTTATGGTGTCAAATTCTTGTCCGTACGAAGGTCTCTGTGTCCACGGTCTGGTGGGATCACCTGGGGTTGTGGTCCGACCAGGGGTGTCCGAGGTCTCGTCCAGGTAGGGACCCGTAGTCCGAGTTATGTCGTAGGGTGGTGGAGAACGTCTGAGTCCGAGTACGAGGTAGGACATGGTCTAGTAGGAACCCGTGGACTCACGGTCCTAACGGTATTACTTAAGTTTACAGTCTGGACGGGGTTACCTGGGTTCGAGGTCCGTGTGTGGACGTCTGTGTCCGTGGTCCAGTCGGGACCACCTGGATCCGTCGTCCGGATGAAATACCTTTAAATTTAATTTACCATTACCTTACCTTTATCATTACCATTACCTTTAATTTTGTCTTTATTTGTTTACCCTGGATCTATTTGAATCTTCTAAACGTGTCGTTTTCTTTGTTATCTCTGTTCCTTTTCTTTCGGTCATCTTACCCTCCTTTATAAACGTTTAGTACACTGATTGTTTCCTAATTAAAGGTTTTTATATATTTATCCAGTGTGTCGAGTGATAGATTCTTTGTTTGTTGGGTCAGTCTTTTACCCGTCTTCAAGATTTATCTATAATTAGGTTTCTTCTGTATGTCCACCGATTTTCCGTGTACTTTTCTACAACTTTTATGACTAATTATCTCTTTATGTTTAGTTTTGATGTTACTCGATGGTGGAGTATGATCAGTGATACCGGTAGTAGTTTTATAGATGTTTGTTATTTACGACCTCTCCCACACCTCTCTTCTCTTGTGAGGATGCAACAACTACCTTTACATTCAACTACGTCAGTTACTTTTTGTCATACTTCCAAAGATTTTTTTGATTTTTACCTTGATTACATACCTAGTCGTTAGGATGAAGACCCCTGTATGGGTCTCATTTGATTTTAAACTTTTCTGTGTACGTGGGGTTTTAAGTAAAGTTGTGATAAATGTTGTCGGGAATGTACCTTCGTTAGATTTGCGAGTAGTCGTTTACTGATCTAATTTTTTTCACACCATGTATATGTATGTTACTTTATAATAAGTTCTTTATTACTTTATTACGGGAAACGTCGTCGTACCTACCTGGATCCCTAATAGTGTTCCTCACTTCATTCGGTCTGTCTCTTTCTGTTCGTAGTATACTGAACCGAGTTCACCATTTTTAGATGGACGTTGTGTCCTCTGTCTCCTCTACGTCCAAACTAAAGGGTCAAGTCCTTCTACAGGATCTCATCCTTTACCGTTGTGCGACGTCATAAGCACGAACTTTTAGCTCACGTGTCTCCTCGGACCACCCGATGTCAGGTGTCTCCGTGTCTCTCAGTCTGTGTTGACTCGTGCGTCAGTACTGTGTGTTAACGAATATACGTCTAAAACTTTTTTACTATGTTTAATTGAATGAATGTTTTGTCTTTATTTGAGTGTCTGTGTTTTTTGTTTGAATATCATTGGTTTCTCTTTTCCTCCCCATTTAATCGTCAAACACTATTGTATACGTTGATGATATTATTTTTATATATTGGTTGTTACTGGATGACTTGTCGTGTCCTTTGACACACGTTATGAAATTTTATTGGATGTTCCCTTTTCTCCGACTTTTTTTCTTGTATACATTGAATTAGTAAAACACCATGTGGACTTTGATTATGTAATATTTAGTTGGTACGAAGTCAAATTTTTATCCTTTAGTAAGAACAAATGATTCGACTGTTTTTAAAATTTTAACTAATTTTTTTGTGAAATGTTTCATTATGAGATGTAATGTGAAAATTTCGTATTCCAGAGAACCTCGAAGAAAAAAAATAAAAAGTTTACATTTAAATAAAATTAACCTCCAATTAATGAAATGTTATAACATAACCAAAACGAAGAATTCGTATAAATTATTAAGTCAAATTCTTAAAAATTTTGATACCGAAAATTTACTTAGTACCTTGTAAGTAAATTTAATGAATTTTTTATGTTATGAGGTTTTTGAATATAAGGTATTATGTTGGTTTAGGAAGGTAAGTAAAATAAGATTTTACGATAATCTCTTTTATTTAAAACGTTAAAATACAAAGATTGTGTCCTTATGAAGTAAAATTTCTTGTCTTTCAATTAAAGTCTATATATCTTACCTTTGCCAAAGATTCGAGTCCATTCGTGTTCACTATATTATTTAATTTATAATCTCTAGTTAAGAACATGATCTTCGTAGTTTTCTCGAAAACAAGTTACGAAATACGAAAGTACCACTAATAAAGTTATTTGTCATAATGAACAGACTTCGTCGTTTATAGAAAGATATATGTAGAGACTTCCGAACAAATTGAACGACCAAGGAGTCTCATATTTACTTACCCAAGTTGTTTCCCCGTTGACTTCATAAATTATGTCGGTGAGCAAACAAATTTCACTAGGAAAGTAAACCACTCCCGAAATACATCCACTTATATGTCGATGGTATTCACTACCAATGTTGTTAGTACACTCTTCTCGTCCATCTTTTCCGAAAAAAGAAAACAACTCGACTTCCCTTAAAATCTTAACAGAACTACTACATTCTCATTCTTTTTTAATGGTTATCGTTACACTGGTACTCCTAATAGTGTCGATTATTTTTAAGTTAGTAAAGATCATTTACACATAGACTCGTTCTTTCAACATCCTATCCTCTTTATAGTGTTTACTTTACTAGTTACTGTAAACTTAGTGTCTTTAGGTCCACTTCTTGGTTTTAGTCACCTCCCTTTTATTGGTTCTTAGGTCAACGGGTTCTTGACTCATGGTCGACTACTGTCTAACACGACGAGTACTACCTACATATTACGTTTCCGAACGTTTACCGTTGTATCGCCAGCATCCTGTATCGGCGGTCTTCCTTTTTAAGACATTGAGGGTTCTTATACATTTTTTTATTGACTCTGTACGTTGGTTATATTCTTTAGTAGAAAAGAGACAAATGTCACCACTAATCCTTAGACCCCTACGTTCGTGAACACTTATTTTAAAGGTCCTTTCTCTTTAATGCCTCCTTCTTTATGTAACCCCAGAACTCTACCCTTAGGTGGTCTCACTCCCGTTACTACCAATTCAAAGGCTAGTACGAGTTGCACATTAAATCTTCGTCTTTGTTTTTTTAATCCTAGACATTGACCCTTAGTATACAGTCAGGGTCCTCCTATTTGAGACACACGGAACATGCCAAGAAGTAAGGAGGAGACACTAAAGTTTGTTGAAGATCATTATTTTTTCATATTTTTATTCTTTGATGTCTTTATCTAAATAGAAATTCTATACTATATAATTTCTATGTACACGTGTTTGTATGGGTAAACGGCCTCAAACTTCTATACGAAATCTTGACACGACGTTTATGATAATAATGGCTTCAGTTGAGTCAAAACCTTTAACTGGATATTATAGGTATTGTCAACTATAAAAAGTGGGAACAAATGTTTGAGGGTCAGTTACCGTGGGGTGAGGTCATGAGAACGGACCTTTTAGGGTACCCGCCTCCTCGGACCATCCGACTTCAGGTACCCCAGCGATTCTCAGCTTGTGCTGACTCGCTGAAGTGAAAGTTAAAAGTGAAAGTACGTAACCTCTTCCTTTACCGTTGGGTGAGGTCACAAGAACGGACCTCTTAGGGTCCCTGCCCCCTCGGACCACCCGACGGTAGATACCCCAGCGTGTCTCAGCCTGTGTTGAGTTCGCTGAATCATCATCATCATCATCAGTTAATGTTGACTAAGGTTAAACAGGTAACAATTTATTTAATTTATTTAGGAACCAAGTCTAAAGTTTTTATTAAATAAGTAAAAATTAATTGAAGTAGTTTTATTTTAATAAGGTCACTTGACTTACTTTTGGATGTCAATTTAAGACTATGAAATCTAAAGTATAATTTCCCTGTAAACTAAGTTAGGGTTAATCAGTGGATCTCTACTCTGAAGAGATCCTTGATGACTACTTCCGTATCTTTCCTGTTGTTCTCTTTTTCTCTTGTATTCACACATCTTGGTGTCGTTTTATTTATGATCAGCTTAGATCCTTTTGAACTTATATTCCGTCTATATTAGTGTAAATGTTTTTTAATTGTTACGTAAATCTTGAAGTTGTGAAACGGTGGACATTACCTCTGGTTTATTATTTTCTCTTTTGTCTTTTCTGTTAGTGTTAGAGGTGGGTCAATGTGTATAAGTCTCAATGTAGTGTACGGTAATTTAATAGAAAATTAGTCTATAATTTAATCTCACGTATACAAAAAGTATTTTTCCTTTAGAAAGTTATTTTGTATAAAAATAAGAGATTAAAAAATATTTTCGTTTTCCTAAAATCACTTTAGTCTCATGATTAACCAATATATTAAATCTCCGTATAAAAATTGATTTTATATGGTTTACTACGTGAAGTAAAAGGAGAATGAGACTTATTTAGAAACAGTTGGTAAACACTTTATCCATCTGATAAAGTTTTATTTGAATCATATATTCGTGACTTTTTTCCTTTTATGTAGTATCTCATATGTTACAAAAGGAGTAAAATTTTATTTTATTACATTTAATGGAAGGAAGAGTCGTTAATAAAACGGTTAGTTATAAAAAAGGACAAGACTTTGAAAAGAAGAAAAAGAATAACTTATATATTATAAAAAGGAAGATGTACTGAATCGGACATTGGAGTGCATCTTTAAGTGTTTGGGGTGTAATAAATCTATTTATTAAAGTAAAGATTAGTAATCGTTTAGAAACAAAAGTAAAGTACATATAATCGTATAAGAAGAGGAGAATCTAATTATGAGGTTACTTAATCGAGGTCCGACAATTACCTTTTCCGTCGAGAATCTCTTGGTACGACGACGATGACGATTCAATGAAGTCAGTACAGGTTGAGACACGCCGGGGTCTCTGCCGTCGGGTGGTCCGAGGAGGCAGGTACCCTAAAAGGTCCGTTCTTGTGACCCACCCAACGGTAAAGGAAGAGGTCGCATACTTTCACTTTGCACTTTCACTTCAGCGAGTCAGCACAGGATGAGGTCCGTTGGGGTACCCGACGTCGGATGCTCCGAAGAGGTAGGTACCTTAAACGGTCCCCTCTCATGACCTCACCCCACGGTAACGGAAGAGGAATCTCTTGGTATCTACTTAGATTTTGAGGAAGGAACTAGACCAGAAGTAAACCGGGACAAATACGAGAAAGTGATTAAAGATGAAAAAGGACTTTTTATATAACTTGAAAGATCATGCAATTAACAAACATAGTCTCATTAAAGTTTTAGTTCTTCGTCTATAAACAAGACGTTGGTCCCGTCTAAACTTTTAGGTATGAATAGTCACTATTTAACAGTATATAGTTTCACAACCAGTCTTAATCATGAGGAGCCCTTCAATTAAAAAGACAAAAAAGTTTTTACATAATTTTGCACTTTATTTGAGAGGTTCTTTTTGTAGGGGGTTGGAACATTACAAACTAACTGTAGATCTCAAACGGTTCCAAGAGAAACAGATCTCGTCATCTTATTAGTAGTAAGGGAGGTGTAAGGGTGTGTCGTCACAGACCACATTTGGTACTTCATGACCTTTACATTCATGTTTGTGTATAGAGTTCGAAGTACAAGAACGTAAATGTCTAAGTATTTATCTACTCTTTATTAGTTACGAAATAAGTTGTTCTTAATTATCGTGGAAATTTAGTGACAATAAATAAAGATACAATAAATGTACCATCGTTATTAATAAGAATTTATAAACTTTCTTTTCATTCTGTGATGAATGACGGTAATCATCTTATACAACCATAGGTAAAAAAAGAGATCTGATACATTTATTTGTAGTTGGTATTATCTCAGTTTGTATAAATGACCTTTTATTATAAATTAAAACATCTGACCTTTTATTATAATTTATTTAAGAGTATAATTAAGGTTAGTCTCTCATTTTACACTGATATAATCATTACCTTGAAAGAAGTGATAGTGTAATATGACTTACATATAGAACTTATTATTTTAAAGATCATTTGAAGAGAGACAATGATCTTTTAAATATAGACAAGTTGGTTAGGGTGGTATGGTTGTAGGTATTACTAATAGTGTCGACTCTACTGATCGATCAAACCATGAACCCTTTATAGACGGTCCAACTTTAATAAATTTTCCTCACTCACGAAGAGATGTTCTTTGGGTCCCCCTATCACAGAGATTCAATTTCATCTTTTTTACTTTATTGTGAGTCTTTTGGTGTGGTCTGTGGTAAATAGGGAACAGAAATAGTAAATTAATTTTTATTCGAATAACGAAGTTCGTACGACTATACTTCATAACACTCTGAGTGACATAATTTTTTATGAGTAAAGTTTTGTTAGTACATATGAGACGTTTGGTCGTCTACACGGTTCTATGGTCCTATTTAGGAGAACTCCAAAAACAAAAAAGGTTTTACACTTAATAGTGATCTAGTCGGACAACGATGGACGGTGATTATGATAATGACAAAAAAATTTTTTGTTGAGATAAGTTATAATTTTTTAATCTTGAAGACATATAATGATACTAAACTCTTACCTATAAAATAAAACACTAAACTCCTACACGTGGATGTAAGTTCGAAAGACTTTATAATGATTAATAATATTACGGGTGGAAAACAACTTTTAAATCATACGTACTTTGTGACGACTAAAAACATAAATGTCATAAATTTAATCAGTCGTTATCCGTTTAATGTGTATAAATACTGGAAACGAAAACATTTTTGATTATGAATCCCTTCAGTAAAGTGATTAAGTGTGAGTACTGTTTCAAATTTTTGGTACCTCTGTACTAACGTTAGTCTAAGTACTAAGGTTTCACATCGAACAATGGGTAATACGTTATGAAGGTTAATTCATTTACTTACCAATCGACTGTTCGTCTGATATCGATCTATACTACTATCTGTCTATCCATCCATCTATCTATTAGACTACCGAATTTTGTATGGGTCTTAAACCTACGAATTGAAAAAAACTCACTTATTTATATACTATTTTTCTAACTGTAAAAATATTATGACAGTTGACTTTTTTTTTACGTGTATTCTCAACACTTAATTCAAAATGAACTCCGTTTTACTCCTGTTGAGACGTCTGTTTTAAAGTCTATCGAGACTCTTTGTCGAGGTCTCTCCATCCCTACTTCCAATAATATACACTAAAATCACTTCCCACTACATCAGTTCGTGTGTAAAACCCGTTCCGAACGACGATCAGTGTTCCTTGTCTACAGTGGTTATTACTAAAATCACGACAGATCTATGTTCCTCTACGCTTTTTTACCCGAGTATTTTAGAAAACTTTTATAGATAGACTTCTGGACAAGATAGTCAAAAAAAAAAATTCTCGTGTCCCACGGACTAAGGACTAGAAATGGGACTTCAGGAAAGTCCCCACAACTTCCAGTCGTCGACGTCACCGAGTACTAAATTAGGAACATCTCCATTTAACGTTTACGGTCAAACGGCAACAGCAGTATGTACGTTTATAAAACAGTTCTTTTACCAACGAGGGAAAACTTGTTTTGAACCTAAAAAGTTGGTATAGTAATAAAATACATTTCAAATTTCATAGTATAATGTTCTTTGTTATTGTGACTTTAACTTATTTTTTAGTTTACTTTATTGTCATAATACGACACTTATTTTCTTGGTGTTCCTCAATTTTCGTTTATTTCCTTATTTTTATTAAATCACACACTGAAAATTTTTATAGTACGAGACTAGTACCAGGGAGACACCCCGTCAGATTTGCCATTTTCCTAATGTTTGTATCGAAATAAATAAAATTTTTTTTGAGTATCGAAATTGAATTATATCAAACACAAAATAGTGACTATCATGACTGACTCATTAAGACTAAAGTGGAACAGACTTAAAATCGTAACCCATTTGATCATTTATATGATTACAACTCTGGATCCTTAAAGTGACTTCCCTATTCCCCACCTTACTACGATTTCGATTTTGAGGTCATGAAACCGGTGGAGTACGTCTCGACTGAGTAACCTTTTCTGAGACTACGACCCTCCCTAACCCCCGTCCTCCTCTTCCCCCGCTGTCTCCTACTCTACCGACCTACCGTAGTGACTGAGCTACCTGCACTCAGACTCACTTGACGTCCTCAACCACTTCCTCTCCCTCCGGACCGCACGACACTAAGTACCCCAGTGTTTCTCAGACTGTACTGACTCGTTGACTTGACTGACTGTCTGACTGACTCTTTTAGTTTATACTACTCTTTTATTAAGTCACCACGACTTAATTTTAATCTTCGTCATCACATTTGATTGCTAAAGAATTGTACAAAAAAAAAGGGTCGAAACAGAAAACTTACTAACTGTTGTGATGATACGAGGTCGTGACTCACCCTTTAAGGTTCTACTGTGTCTTCTGAAGAATTTCTAGTTTAAACGTTTGATCACTTACGACCTTTTTTTAATGGAATCTTTGTTTCTTAGTATTGTGGATTCTTAAGTATCATTGTGGTAATGATTATATGTATTACCATACCGATCATTACACATATACTTAAATATTACTTCTCCCCTTTGAGATATTTTAATATTATGGTTTAATGAGTGTATATTTCTTACTTTTTTTAAAATTAGTTGTAAAGGTTTGGAGTACCGTGTACTTTGGAAAGTGTAAACAAAAGGTACTATGGTACGAGTAGATCACAAACAGGGAGGTTGGAGTGATACCTGAAAAAGATATATAAAAGAAAACTATGGTGGAATAAAACAACTGAAGACGTACAACCTACGTCTATAATTACATTTCTTTTATTTATTATTTTATTCTCCTTGTTTTACATTCGTTTATATACTGTTGTAGTCTTAGTCATTTCGGTATTACCGTTTTCTAAGTCTTTGTTATTTTGTTTTCCTTCGTATAAAATGATGTTAAGTTCGTTTAAAAGTCCTATGGTGGTCGTGGCATTCGTGACCAAACCGGTTTTGTAAGTTAACAAAAAAAGACACTCGCCTGAGATAATTACGAATCAATAGAAATTGTAGTAAGTTTTGTTAAAAAAAATCTAACATAACACTGTCGATAATATAGTTACACGTAATTTTTTTTAGTTTTATCTACTTAAAAAAAAAAAACCAAGCTACGTACTATGACCTACGAACCCCGAGCACGTGACCCTACTGGGTCTCCATACCATGTCCCTCCCTCCTCCTTCCCCAAAGTCCTACCCCTTGTGCACATATGGACACCGTCTAGTACAACTACATAACGTTTTGGTTATGTTATAACATTTTATTAATTGGAGGTTAATTTTAATTATTTAAATATAAATTTTTTTTTAAAATTAACTATTTAAAGAAAGACCGAATGAAGTGAGACATATTAACCGAGGTCAAAGTAGGTGGAGTAATCTTGACTAATTAAATCTAAATTTCTTTTCTTTTGTATTAACTACTTAAAAACACTCCGTGAAATTATGACTTCTACCTTCTTTTTTGGTTGTAAAAGTCGTGTAATAGAAAATAATATAGTTCTTTCCATTTTTACGTTGGCTTCGTGTGTGTGTTTTTTTAAACACGTCACATACTTCTTCCAAGACACTGACTGACTTCCACAGTTTTCACCAAACGTCTCAAAACGCGACCTCTAAAGAGTGACCTACTGTAAGGTGTCAGTTCAGCTGGTCAGTTCAACTGTCGTCAGTTTATTTCTGTTATTACCTCTCGTTACTTACAATGTGGTTGTCCTCTGTCGGTTGTATGAGTTTTGTAGGTTTAGTTCGGGACTTTTAGTAAACGTTGTCGAACCAACACAACTTCACTTCACTTTCAGTAAGTCAACACAGACTGTAAAACACTAGGGTCCATGACATTGGACGGTCCGAGGAGTCAAGTACGCCTAAGAGGTCCGTTCTTAGGACCTCACCCAACGGTAAGGGAAGAGGACCCCTAGAAGGGTTGGGTCCCTAGCTTGGGTCCAGAGGACGGGTGTGATATCCACCTAAGAAGTGGTAAACTCGGTGATCCCTTCAGGTATAACCAATACAATTAGTAAAATTACAAACCCAACGTGTATTCAATTCGCTCTTTTTTGAAGACTGATCTAAAGGTGTACATTAAGAGATGAATTTTTATTACTTTTAATTTTGTTTAACACCGTCTACTACTTTTCACCTATGACATCTTATTATACCTTACTTTGTCTAGTATCCTGTTCGTTTTACTTGATGGTGGTCGGTGTCGTTTCAGGACAAAAGTTTCTTTCACTACAACACATATACCACTCTGACTTTTCTTCAGGATAATACTCGAGGAAAACTTTTTGGTTCGATAATTAAGGTTGTTCATGACGAGGGTCAATCTGGTTGATTTTCGTCGTGAGCTACTTTTCATAGACCTCAATCACTCGTCTTTTGGGTATTATAAGGCAGTCCTATTACCTTCTGATGTCCAAAGGAACTTATAGTCCGTGTTGGACAATGTCGTGCCGACCCTTCAAGACTAAGTAGACTATATAAGGGACCTATAACGTGGAAGTCTAGAGTTAAATAAAGGCAGAAATGTATTGGGAGGATTACCTATTTTAAGGTTAAGGGACCTTCTGACATTTTCCGTGGAACTTGTCGAGAAACGAGTTTTCGTAGTTTTCAAAACCGTTCTATCTTAATACTTCGATGAACTTTTTACCATCTTTCATCACTTTGTTTTGTCACTTATACAACAAGTTACTTCAAGAATCACTTTTACTTTTACGCAGGAAATAAAAAACGAATTTTTGACTTTTTTGAAGAACCGGTTGTGTTGTCATAATTTACAATTTATTGTTTATCACTTTATCCTAAATGTTGTATTCTGAACGTTTCTAACTATAGGAACTTAAACATATGTTTACAGAATCTTTTCGTATTCCTCAGTATAATCAAGTTTTTGTCACTTTCCTGGTATTGTCGGACAAGTATTTGTTTCGTATTTAATAGTTATTTATAAACTTTTGATACTAATAATCGTTAATTTTTACACTTAATTGTACTTTTTCATACTAGACCTAGTAGTAAACGTTTCTAAATCATGGTACTTCTATAGAGGAATGGAACCATAATAATTACGTGGAGGATAGAGTATCCTGACAGGGTCAAGGATCCACATAAACAATCGAAAACAAAACGAAAAGATATAATAGTATAAAATGTAAGTAATCACTAAAAATTCGTATCAGTAGTTCCTGTGAAAAATAAAAAAAAGTTCCTGTGAAAAAAGATTGAAACAAATGGAATGGACAATGTCCAACTGGTGTATTTCTTTCGTAGGAGTTAGTATAGAAATGACTTTGAAAAGTCCCTTGGTAAGAGACGATTTTTTAACAACCTGGTCTTGTAGTTGAAGAGTTGTTAGTCTCTTAAAAAATAAAAGAAAACGGAAAAATGATCAGAAAGGAAGATAGATTGAGAAGTCTAATATATCTTTATCAAGTAAAATTTTAAATCTGAGTATGACAGTAAGTGTCATTTACGATGTGTATACCTATATTTTTAACTATAACGGACAAATACGTAAAGGTAACGACAGAAACTCACGTTCACTCTTTCTTAGTGATCTGATATAAATACAGTAATGATTGTTAAGAACAAATTAACACTCTGATGCACCCCTCTTTTGTTTTTGACTTCGGACTTACTGTCTGATTTTACATACACATATAAAGAGTTTAGTTATAACAAGATAAGGCTTTGAACCTTTTGATTAAGGATATTTAAAGGATTCCTATGCATGTTCGTAAATATATATTTGTATATCAATATACATTCTATATATATTGCGCACGAAAAAAAAAATTAAACCTATCAAGTGTCCTACACTCTTTAAGTAAAGTCAAGAATTTACAGTAGTACTTACAGAGACCCGGACACCGTTTACTCCTTCAGAGATCCGGATAGAATATTTAACCAATTCTACCCCTGTTATCTACAATATAATATGCATTTGTGTGTGTGTGTATTTGTGTTGGAGCTTATATATTTATTTAGAATATATGTTTACTTCAGGAACATATATTGTAGGTCCATCCGTTAAAAAAAATTTACGTAAGAATATTAGAGAATATTAATCACACCATACGAAACTTATAAATATCCGTCACATAGTAGTAAATACAAACCTGAAACCGGATAGTAAAACAATGAACGATAAACAAGGGTAACGACAAGTAAGAAAACAAAGAGGAAAGGACGTAAGTTAACTTATTGGAATGAGAAGTTAAAATTAAATACATTAAATATGTTACACGAAAAATGACATAGCGGAGAATGTTCAAACATGTACCAGACACTTATTATTAGATGTGTCACTTGTGAAGTGTTTACTGAACCTTTGTTATAAAAAACAAAGGTTCAGTAATGGTGACCCCCATCTTACATTTTTTTGAAAAAACGAAAATGTGAAGATGAAGAGTACTGTCAATAGTAAATATAGAACTGATAAATGTAACTGTTAGTGTAGTCTATTATTGATACTAAAAACGAGAGTTGTTGACATACTTTCCTGAACATAGTATGTCCGAAAAAGGACAAAAAGTCACAAACTATCTTTATATGTTAATTTAGTGGACTCCGACGTCAAGAGAAACAACCTCCTAAATACATGGACAAATGAAATTATAATCTCTATCCCTATATATCCAATCTATAAAGTAGAACTTAATCGAAACCATCTGACATAGAAAGCATCGTAACTAAGTAATTAAATTCGACAGTTTAGATGAAACATCTCTGTACTATAAAAAGACAAAAATATATACGCATTTGACGTTACTACAGTATGGAGTGTAACGACTATTTAAAGTGGAAAAGAGAAAAAAAGGTCTGGTTGGTGTTATTGTCAAATAGTTATAATCTGTAGGAGAGGTTCTTAGTCGAAAACTAATATAGGTAGAAGAGAGAACAAAGAGAAAGGGTAAAGAGATTAAAAAAAGAAAAAAACGAATAATAAAGAAAAGTAGACAAACCTATTGAAAAGAAACTGAAACAATGTACATCTAGTATATTTTGTAGTTTCGACCATTACTCTTTAGTGTGTCCGTATTGTTGTAAGTAGAACAACCCTAAATGTCTCCTGGGTGTCGACGATCAAGACTAAAAACAGAAAAATAAAGAATGCATACACTACTCACAATGACCTTTAGACTGGTAATAGTAAGAGTGTAAGTACCTAAGAGTAGAATTTTGTGAATACATAAAAAAGAAGTTTTTGAAACGGAAGAATCTTCAGAGTAAGAGTTGTCACACATAAGGGTCTAAGGACATACATGTCGTATAATTCACCCCTGTTACGGTAATGAACATTGTGGACTTCTTCACTTCACTTTAAACAAGTTAGTACAGGTTGAGAAACTCTGAGGTACCTGACATCGGGTGGTCCGAGGAGACAAGTACCTCTAGAGGTCCTTTCTTATGATCTCATCCGATAGTAAAAGAAGAAGTCCCCTAGAAGGGTTGGGTCCCTAGTTTGGACCCAGAGAACGTAACGTCCGTCTACGAAATAGTAGACTCGGTAGTCCCCGAATAACGGACACGACCAGTTTATAAAAAACGACCTGAGAAACCTCAGTGTCGTAAAAAGGAAGACCGTCAGTACAGGATACTGGTGATGTACCGGTAGACATTTGGGGAAGTACTTGTCATCTCAGACGTAGTAGAAACACGAGACGACGACCTAGAGACCCAACTACTAACAGTAGTGTGGTGAGTCATACCCGGAGGTCGATCTTAAGACACTGAGGTCACGGTAAGTAGTAAAACCCACACTACGTCCAGGGGAGGATTTCTAGAGTTCGAGTCTATATACCAAGTATCTTGTCTATTAATATTAGACACGCCACCACTGTAAGTAGTAGTGTGACTCTCCCCGTAAGTAGTAATGTAACTATCCACAAAAAGAAAGTATATATATAAGTCAAGTCAAGTCAAAGACAGTACAGGCTGAGAATCGCTGGGATACTTGGTGTCGTGCGGTCCGAAGGGACAGGTAGTGGTTGAGGGTCTCAAATGGGTTTGAGTACAGGTAACTCAGTCACTACGGTAGGTTGGTATAGTAGGAGATCGCAGGGGACGAGGACGGGAGTTAGAAAGGGTCGTAGTCCCATAAAAGTTTACTCAGTCGAAAAGTGTATTCCACCGGTTTCATAATCTTAAAGTCGAAGTAGTAGTCAGGAAGGTTACTTGTGGGTCCTGACTAGAGGAAATCCTACCTGACCAAGCTAGAGGAACGTCAGGTTCCCTGAGAGTTCTCAGAAGAGGTTGTGGTGCCAAGTTTTCGTGGTTAAGAAGTCGTAAGTCGAAAGAAATGTCAGGTTGAGAGTATAGGTATGTACTGATGGTCTTTTTGGTATCGGAACTGATTTACCTGGAAACAACTGTTTCATTACAGAGACAAAAAATGATACGACAGATCCAGTATTGAAAGGAAGGTTCCTCATTCACAGAAATTTAAAGTACCGACGTTAGTGGTAGACGTGACTAAAACCTCGGACTTTTTTACTTCAGTCGGTGAAAAAGGTGACAAAGGGGTAGATAAACGGTACTTCTCTTCCCTGGTCTACGGTACTGGAATCAAAAGACTTACAACTCGAAATTCGGTTGAAAAAGTGAGAGGAGAAAGTGAAAGTAATTCTCCGAGAAATCAAGTGAAAGACGGTAT
Source organism: Capra ibex (assembly GCA_006410555.1). Taxonomy (NCBI): domain Eukaryota; kingdom Metazoa; phylum Chordata; class Mammalia; order Artiodactyla; family Bovidae; genus Capra; species Capra ibex. The sequence continues at coordinate 228,743 of SJYO01000075.1, read as the reverse complement.
TCCCACCACAGTAGACGTATAACCTCCAATAACTATAAAAAGGACCGTTAGAACTAAGGTCGAACACGGAACATACATAGAGGGATGTTTGAAGAGACTTTTTCACGTAAATCAATGTTGAGAGTTTTAACATATGGATATTAAGTCTCAGTCGAGTGTCCTCATATGTGGGATAAGGAGGACTAAAGATCCATACCGGTTGACATACTTTACGAGTAGTAAACCGATTTGAGAAAGTACACGGTATTTATATTCTGAAACAGGGACTTCAATTGTCACACAGAGTCCACGATAAAACGACTCAGTGGTGTTCACGTCAGATGGGACCTAAGTGTATTTCCATCAGAAATTAAATCCTTTTGTATTAAAGTATATTTTTAATATACAAATATTAATTTATCTTAACGGTATCCAACATACATTTACCATCTAATGTTCAAAAATCTCTAAATCAATACATGAACACCAATTCCCCTTTTTAGAGACTGTAATGAAAATATTGTATTAAATACGACCATTAATGATACAGTAAAAAAAGGAAAAATACAAGTATAAAAATATCATAGGTACTCAACAAATTTCTTTCACCTATTTCCGAACAATACGGATAAATTAACGAAATCTGTGACACTTTTTTTAGTTTGTAAAATAGTAAACTGAAAAGGACGTTGTAGTGTTACACAGGCTACGATAACAGCGTAAAAGAACAAGAGTTTCCGTGACAAGAGCGACGATGGAACACCTTTCAACTAACGGTTTTGAATATAATTGTAAGGAATCACTGAAAATTTGCACTCAGAGGTACCTGTGATAACAAACAACTAAGATAACTGAGTAATTTACACCCTATGTGCTTAATTGATCGATATTGTAAACCACGGTTTATGCAAAAGGACTGGTTGTTCTAGTAGTATAGTTGATGAGGATTAGTTAACAAGAGGGTACAATAAGGAAATGGGGAAATCTTTTCTGTAAGGAAATAAACTTGATCGTTCTCTTCTTATATATAATAGTCACATTTTACCGTGTCACGGAGAGTGTCTCCCTCGAGACATAGTATATCATCCAGAGACTCGTAAAAGTCCCTAAAGGATCGACTTACACTAAGGGACTCTTTTGTCTTAAGTGTACAGAGGAGATCGTATAAGGACAAGTCGAACACATAGCAATACTCATAGAAGTTTATTTGACAGTTGTCCACTGCACTTTATTGAATTACTACTGTCCCATTCATACTTTTAGAAACGAGGAAGTCAGTAAATGTGTGATACGTACGTACAAAACACCTTCTTCCACCTACCCCTTACAGTACTATCTAAAGACAGAGATTCGTTTCACAGTCTGTAAAAATTAGCTATAAATTTTAAAAATGACCTCATATCTAAATGTAACAGTACAATCAAAGTTCACATGTCGTTTCACTTAGTCAATTGACACGAGTAACACAAGTCACCGAGTCAGTACGGGTTGCGAAGACTTTGGGGTACCTGATATCGGACGGTCCGAGGAGATGTACCCTAAAAAGTCCGTTCTTATGACCTCACCCAACGGCAAAGGAGGACGTCCCGTAGAAGGACTGGATCCCTAGTTTAGGTAGAGAGGGCACAAAGGATGTAACTATCTGTCTAAGAATTAGTGACTCGTCAGATCCTTCGGGACTTTGTCAATATGTGTATGTATATAGGAGAAAAACAAAATCTAAGGAAAGGGTATATACGGTAATGTCTCATAACTTATCTCAATAAACACGATATATCATTCAGAAATAACCAACAGATAAAATATATACGATGACACATATACAGTTAGGGTTAGAGGGTTAAATAGAGAGGGGGAGGGACAAAATCTGAATTTGTTGGATGGTCATTCCACTTATGATTACAATCATAAACTACCCTTATAGGGTGTCAGTAAAAAGATCTTACTACCAGGGATTTCTAGTAATCGTCTAAACCAACCCCTTATTGTGTTTGTGTTTTTTTGTGTTTGTGTGTGTGTGTAGTTATCGTCTCTAAAAAAGTAAAACAATTGGAAAAAGTTTTAATTTTACAAAACAATTTCAATTTATGAATTTCGTCCTAAAACACTTAAGTTTACAGTCGTATTAATTTATAAATAGATACTTGTCGACCTAAGTCTCTTTTTGTTATATAACTAATGATTTCGATTCTAGTAAAGTTCTGGGTTCGTTTAGACTTAACATATACGTCTCTTGATGACCCACCACTTGGCGTAAGTACTTTTCTTCCTTTGTTCTGTCCCTGAGAGTCACACTCGATGTCAGTGGTAGTCTACTGTAATTTGACAAGTTCTCCCATAGTCGGAAAGTAGGTTGAAATAGATGGGACTCGGAGTTAATTATAGGGTGTGAAACTACCCCAGACAGTCGGTGACGTGGATATCATCGTCTTCTGTCCCAAATCGACGAATTTGATTTCTCTTTCTAGACCGAGTTTCGTAACCTTTGATTCAATTCTGTTTGTGATGTACTACAGTGTATGTACACCTTAGGTTTTTGTTTGGTTGTTTGTTTGTTTTTGTGTGGTTTTTGAGGGTTCGAGTTTCTATGTCTCCTGTCTAACCACCAACAGTCTCCATCCCACCCCCGTCCCCTTGTTACTTACTTCCCCGAGTTTTCTATGATGGAAGTTAATATTTCATTATTCAGGACCTTTACATTAAATGTCGACCCTCTGATATCTATTAATGTGACGTAATGTATAAACTTTGAATTATTCTGTCATCTATAATTTTCCAGAGTAGTGTTCCTTCCATAAAATCCATTGATTCATTTCACCACTTACAACCGATCTGAGTAATACTACTAATAAAATGTTTCATATGTTTGTTACTTAACAATACGACATGTGAAAATTGACTTTACCCCAGAAGGACGAACGGTGAGTTTTCTGTAATTTATCCGGTACAATCATCTTTCTTTTCAAACAAAATAAAACCTACGGTCATTGTTCCACCCCCTTACTACTACAGACAGGTTTCTGACTTAGGGGGAGTGACTGGTAGTCGATCAATCTCGAAAATATGTAACTCCCTCTCCCCGATGACCGTCTTTGTCGTGTCAGTCGAGACCAGTGGTCACTAAACTAGTCGTAATAGAACTAACAAAATTCATGTTGATCAGAAGTCAAGGTTCCAACCAAACAAAGGTAAAGGAACACCGATTAAGAATCTTACATCACCGAATACAGTAGCGATGTACCGACCAGTAATATATCAATGAAGAAGTGGACCACGCCTAAGTCATAAACATTCTGTCGAGTACCCTGTACCGAGTCTTATAATAGGTGTTGGGGTCTCTACCTTGATTTACAGGAACTGTCACGAATTACTGACTTGATAACAATAAACCAGAGGAAACGGACAAAAGGAAACAAAGATGTAAAAGAGTGAAGAGACTAATTTTGAATAAGTAACCAATGTCAAAAAGGTGTCTGTTTTCCGTCCAACTCCTGTACTCCCACTTCCTGGTATGTCAGGACGAGACAAAGTGTCAACTTTGATTATTTCAATTTATAACTGATATGGAATATAAAAAATCAAGGAAACCTAGACACCCCCTACGATCCTTTTGTTGTTTGACAAAACTTTTAATAGTTTAATTTTTTTTTCTTAATTTTTTTCGAGACCATCATGTACAGAGTTTCGAAAAACTTTCCTTATATGATTTTTGTATTCTTTCACGTAATGAGCGTGTTCTAGATAGAACGTAAATCATTTTAATCTTTTGAACCTCGTGATTTCTGTAATGAACGTTCAATCTTTTGATATTAATAGATAGTTATTTTACCTCCTATACACTTTTTCTTGAGAGTTGATCTAACTAGAATTGGGTCTTATTATGTCAGGAATCAGAAGTCGGAATCATAAAGACCCCTCTTTATAACCCGTTTGTACCTTCCTAGTTGTATGATTGTCCTTTTTTTTCTTATTTTACCTTTTAGTCTGTCAACGTGAAACATTAGAGGTAGTCAAGAATATAATGTGTAATTAACTCACCAACGTATAGTTGACTCACCGTATGTAAATCAAAAACAAGATTTATCGGGTAAATATGGTCAACATCGTTGTATTAATAATGTTAACAGAGAGAAACGAAGAGTTCAGTTGAAACTACTGTTATTTATAATATCATTGTGATGGAAAAAATTTTTTTAATCGTTATGTTTATGACAAGTACTTTGGTTCTATAAGTCTATTTACACGTAGTTATTAGTCTTACGTCACTAAGTTCGGACCCTGAGACCTCAACGAGACATACCGATGAATTATAGTCTTTTGGAATTTTTATTTGAAATAGAGAGACACGGAGTCAAGAGGGTGAAATTTTCACCTCTATTATATGGAAACCTATTCCTTTACCTTTGGGTGAGCTCATAAAAACGAATCTCTTTGGGTACCTGTCTCCACGGACGACCCAATGTCTGGTACCCCAAAGTTTGTCAGTCGGTGTTAACTCACTGATTGTAGAATTATATAGAGAATGGAGTAGTCAAGTCAAGTCAAGTCATCGAGTCAGTACAGGATGAGAAACGCTGGGGTACTTAGCGTCGTGCGGTCCGGAGGGACAGGTAGTGGTTGAGGACCTCAAGTGAGTCTGAGTGCAGATAGCTCAGTCACTACGGTAGGTCGGTAGAGTAGGAGACAGTGGGGGAACAAGAAGACGGGGGTTAAGGAGGGTCGTAGTCTCAGAAAAGGTTACTCACTTGTGAAACGTACTCCACCGGTTTCATGACCTCAAAGTCGAAATCATAGTCAGGAAGGTTTCTTGTGGGTCCCGACTAGAGGAAATCCTACCTGACCAACCTACAGGAACGTCAGGTTCCCTGAGAGTTCTCAGAAGAGGTTGTGGTGTCAAGTTTTCGTAGTTAAGAAACCGTAAGTCGAATGAAATGTCAGGTTGAGAGTGTAGGTATGTACTGATGACCTTTNCTACGGTAGGTCGGTAGAGTAGGAGACAGTGGGGGAAGAAGAGGACGGGGGTTAAGGAGGGTCGTAGTCTCAGAAAAGGTTACTCACTTGTGAAACGTACTCCACCGGTTTCATAACCTCAAAGTCGAAATCATAGTCAGGAAGGTTTCTTGTGGGTCCCGACTAGAGGAAATCCTACCTGACCAACCTTGAGGAACGTCAGGTTCCCTGAGAGTTCTCAGAAGAGGTTGTGGTGTCAAGTTTTCGTAGTTAAGAAACCGTAAGTCGAATGAAATGTCAGGTTGAGAGTGTAGGTATGTACTGATGACCTTTTTGGTATCGGAACTGATCTGTCTGGAAACAACCGTTTCATTACAGAGACGAAAAGTTATACAACAGATCCAACCAGTATTGAAAAGAAGGTTCCTCATTCACAGAAAATTAAAGTACCGACGTCAGTCGTAGACGTCACTAAAACCTCGGGGGTTTTTATTTCAGACTGTGACAAGGGTTTCAAAGAGGTAGATAAAGGCTACTTCACTACCCTGACCTACGGTACTAGAAGCAAAAGATTTACAACTCGAAATTCGGTTGAAAAAGTGAGAGGTGAAAGTGAAAGTAATTCTCCGAAAGATCAAGGAGAAGTGAAAGAAAGAGAAGTGAAAGACGGTATTCCCACCACAGTAGACGTATAGACTTCACTAGCTATAAAGAGGGTCGTTAGAACTAAGGTCGAACACGAAGTAGGTCGGGTCGCAAAGAGTACTACATGAGACGTATATTCAATTTATTCGTCCCACCGTTATATGTCGGAACTGTATGAGGAAAAGGATAAACCTTGGTCAGACAACAAGGTACAGGTCTAGATTGACAACGAAGGACTGGACGTATATCCAAAGAGTTCTCCGTCCAGTCCACCAGACCATACGGGTAGAGAAAGTCTTAAAAGGTGGAGTATTCTACCAGATTGATAAAATATCTATTGTATACATTATCTGTTAACGTACCTCGTATCTTTTTTTGTATTCATATATTATAATAGTCAAGTCAAGTCAAGTCAGTAAGTCAACACGGGTCTAGAAACACTGTGGTACCTGACGTTGTACGAATGAGGAACCTTCTTTTCAATACTGGTTGGATCTGTTGTATAATTTCTCGTCTCTTTGACGAAACGGTTGTTTCCAGGTAGATCAGTTCCAATACCAAAAAGGTCATCAGTACATACCTAAACTCTCAACCTGACATTTCTTTCGACTTACCACTTCTTGACTACGAAAACTTGACACCACAACCTCTTCTGAGAACTCTCAGGGAACCTGACGTTCCTCAAGGTTGGTCAGGTAGGATTTCCTCTAGTCAGGACTTATAAGTAACCTTCCTGACTACAACTTCGACTTTGAGGTTATGAAACCGGTGGACTACGTTTCTTGACTGAGTAAACTTTTCTTGGACTACGATCCTTTCTAGCTTCCGGTCTCCTCTTCCCCTGGGGTCTCCTACTCTACCAACCTACCGTAGTGCTGAGTTACTTGTACTCAAACTCATTTGAAACCCTCAATCACTACCTGTCCCTTCGGACCGTACGACGTCAGGTACGCCAGTGTTTCTCAGTCTGTACTGACTCGTTGACTTGACTTAGGTTGGTAGAGTAGGAGACGCCAGGGGAAGAGGAGGACGGAAGTTAGAAAAAGTCGTAGTCCCAGAAAGGTTACTCAGTCAAGAAACATAGTCCACAGGTTTAATAACCTCAAAGTCGAAGTCGTAGTCAGGAAGGTTACTTATAATTCCTGACTAAAGGAAATCCTTACTGGTCAACTTAGATTAACGTCAGGTCCCCTGAGAGTTCTCAGAAGTTGTGGTGTCAAGTTTTCGTAGTCAAGAAGCCGCGAGTCGAAAGAAAAACCAGGTTGAGATTGTAAGTATGTACTATGACCTTTTTGGTATTGAAACTGATATACTTGGAAACAACCGTTTCAATACAGAGACGGAAAATTATGCGATAGGTTTAACCAGTATTGAAAAGAATGTTCCTCTTTCACAGAAAATTAAAGTACCTACTTCAGTGGTAGACATAATTGAAACCTCGGGTTCTTTTAATTCAGACAGTGACAAAGGTAACAAAGAGGTAGATAAACGGTACCCCACTACCCTGGTTTTCGGTACTAGAAAAAAAAAAAAAAAAAACTTACAAACCAAAATTCGGTCGAAAAAGTGAGAGAACAAAGTGAAAGTAGTTCTCCGAGAGATCAAGGAGAAGATAAAGACGGTATTCACACTAAAGTAATCGTATAGGATCCAATAACTATGAAGAGGACCCTTAGAACCAACGGTGAACACGAAGTAGGTCGAACTGTAAAGTGTACTACATGCGAAATATATTCAATTTATTCGTCCCGCTGTTATATGTCGGAACTGTATGAGGAAGGGTTAAACCTTGGTCAGACAGTAAGGTACAGGCCAAGATTGATAACGAAGAACTGGACGTATGTCTAAAGAGTCATCCGTCCATTCCATCAGACCATAAGGGTAGAGAACTTCTTAAAAGATGTAAAAAAACACTAGATGTGTCAGTTTCTGAAACTGTGTTAGTTATTCGGTTTCGTCTATAAAAAGACCTCGAGAGAAACAAAAAGATACTGGATTGTCTACAACCGTTAAACTAGAGACCAAGGAGACGGAAAAGATTTCGGTCAAACTTACAGATCTTAAAGTACCAAGTGTATGCCAACTTCGGACCGAATCTCTTAAACCTCGTAATGAAACGATCGTACACTCTACTTACGTTAACACGTCATCAAACTAGTAAGAAACCGTAACGGAAAGAAACCCTAACCTTACTTTTGACTGAAAAATTCACGACACCGGTGACGACTCAAAAGGTTTAAACGACAGTATAACTCACGTCACGAAATTCTCATAGTAGGAAGTCCTAAACTTTATCAAGTTGACCTTAAGGTAGTGGAGGTGATCGAAACAAGTATCACTACGAAGGATTCTGTACATCATAATACTAATATGAATTAAAATACCTATATACTGAATCTAATTTCATTCAAGATCCCTCTATGTAGTACTCACGAAATACTACCGACGACTCCAAGTTTAGGTCTGTCATTCACAGACTCTTTATTTACGTTGTATATTTTCATTTCCGTTTTACACCTAAACTTTCTTTACTTTTACCTCCTTTCTCTCAAAGTACAACTCCTATAAGTAGTTGAAAACATAACTCAAAAATTGGTATTATCTCATATATTTACACGAAGTTAGACTCACAATTTACTTTCGTAGTTCATATGGAAAATGTAGGAAGGCGTCAAGTAAGTAACGTGAGTCGTAATGGAGTGTTACACTACTTCCCACATTGTTTTATCGGTCTGACATGATGTGTCACAATAGGTTACTCTTCTAGGTTTTATGTTCATCAATTCGAATCTGATCTTTGAACTCTAATGTTTACATTTACCAAATCTTATTTCTGTACAAAACGGTAATATTACTTAAGAGTTAGAAATCTTTCGTTTTTAATACTAAATCTCTTTTAGTTTTCAAGTTTTAGGGTCCACCGTGTCACCATTTCTTGGACGGACGGTTACGTCCTTTGTGTCTCTACATCCAAGTTAGGGACCCGGTCCTTATAGAGGACCTCCTCCTTTACCTTTCAGAAAGGTCAAAAGAACGGACCTTTTAAGGTACCTGTCTCTTAGGACCACCCAATGTCAGGCATCCCAGTTTTTCTCAGCCTGTACTGACTCACTCGTGTGTTTTAAAATAAAATCCTAAAATTATAAAGGGTTTAATATTTCTTTTCCTTACTTTAACTTCAATTATAAAAAAATGAAATGGGATACTCAATTTCCTTTGTAAACCGGTATATTTTTATCGATATTATATGTTTTACTTTTAATTACATTAATTATATGGTGGGTCCGATTTTCAATTTACAAATTAATTAATATTTAATTAAATTCTCTAATCATTTCCTTTTCAATGCGACATTTAGTCGTTAAATTTGTACATTTTCAAAGTGAACTAGTGATCCATGTTTGTCTACCCCTTTGAGTCGAGTACATTTTGTTCTTTACATAAGGAATCTAGTTGTTCATTTCGGGTACCTAGGACCTACTCAGTTTATTGGTTCTCTTAAGAGTAGTAACCGACAAAAGTAGTAACTTAAGACGTCAAGTTTAGAGAGACTGTAAATGTCCACCCAAACCGTTTTAGGTCCTCAGTTATTACTCTTTAGTGTGGCGTCATTGTCGCAAGTAGGAAGACCCTGACTGTCTACTAGGAGTCAAAGTCTAAAACGAGAAATAAAAAGATAAATAGTGGATGTAAAACTCATATTGACCTTTAGACTGGTAGTAATAGGATTGAAACCACCTAGGGGTGGAATTTTGCGGGTACATAAAAAAAGAGGTTTTAAAGAGAAAGAATCTTTAGCACAAATGTTGACGGACATAAGGTTCTAAGGAGATGTTATATAGTTGACCCCTGTCTCACTAATGGATATTCCGTACAAAGTATGTTGATAAAAATTGGCTAGAGAAACCCCATTGGTTTAAAAAAGAGAACCGTCGGTACAGTATACTAGCAATGTACCGGTAGACGTTTGGGAACGTAATATACTGCTAGTACTCGTTGTTTGACACGTTTTGTTACCAGTAGACGACGACCTACCGTCGTGAATACTGATAGGAGGGTGGTGAGTCGAATCTAAAAGTAGACCTTAAGACACTAAGTTTGTAGTAACTAGTAAAACAGACACTATATAGTGGAGAGGACTTCTAGAGTACGAGTCTGTGTACCAATTAACTCGTCTACCAATATCGGACAAGGCATGACTAGAAGTAGTAGTGAGAAGAAACACATCAAGAGAGAATGCAAATACAGTATTCCTGTTAAGATTTTAAGGGAAGAGAAGTTGTTTCTTTTTTTCGAAAAAGATGTACAAGAAGGGTGTACTAACATGAAAGGTAGAGAATACCGTCAACGTAAAAGTAGATATAGTTCGGTAGACGTTTTCTTCTCCATTTATAATTGTTTCCACATAGTGACGAATAAAGAAGGTATAGTGGTTACAACTTAGGAAAGTATATATGAGACTCCTTATTCGTTCAATTTGTTCGGAAACTACTGAGTGAGTTTTTTTTTACGAAAAGAGAATTCTTTCATTTTATGTAGACAGTTATTCGGTTTAAGTTTCTACGTGTAGATAGAGTAAAAGTATTTAAATTCTTTCTTGAAGTATTAAAAAATCGAACATTTGGTTAGTCCAACTGAAGTTTCGGTAAATTAGTAATTAAAAGGGAAGGTAAGTGAATGACCTCTTGATTAATAACTTGTAACGAGATACTTCTTGTTTTATATAGTGAAAATTAAGAAATTGGTCTGGATGGTACAAATTCAGTAAGGAAAATGGAGAAAATTTAATATAAAGGTCTATAAAATATAATAACCGTATCTCTTCTGAAAGGAAAAATCTGAATATTAACTATATGTGATAAATAATGGAAGTTTACGTGTCACTGAGGTATAAAAATATGTACCATTTTAGTAGTAGTGTTACAGATCAATACCAGTCAGACAACTCGAAGGTCTACAGTTGTATAATTATTCTCTAATAATAGACGTTACAATTTGGTTATAACAATTGTAGAATTTACTTTATCTTATCAATGAACTTTCTATTTATAATGTTCGGATTGAGTTTTTATCTCTTAGAAAGAAAATCATGGAAAGAAAGACAAAGTCTTTAATTTAATTATAGATTTTTAGAAAAGTGTTTCTTTTGAGGTTTTAGTACACTTACTTATGATAGTTTTTCTAATTATTGTGTAAGATATATTTAACAATGTCTTGTGTGTTTTTTATTGTGAAAACCTACGAAATACTTTAGGTACATTTGAAGTATGTTTATGGTCCGGTTCTTTAATGTTCTTATTTTAACATCTAGTTGTGAGGAATACTACTGTGTACGTTTGTAGGAATTGTTAAACGATAGTTTCGAGTTACTATTGACAACAAAAACAAGTCAGTGAGTTAACACAGGTCGAGACACTGGGGTAACTGACATCGTACGGTCCGAAGGGACAGGAAATGGAAGAGGACCTCAACTGAGTTTGGGTACAGGTAACTCAGTTACTATGTTAGGTTGGTGGAGTAGGAGGTATCGAGGGAAGAGGGGGACGGAAGTTAGGAAGGGTCGTAATCCCGGAAAAGTTTACTCAGTTGAGAAACGTAGTCCACCGGTTTCATAACCTCGAAGTCGAAGTCGTAGTCATGAAGGTTACTTAAAAGTCCCAAATAAAGGAAATCCTGACTGACCAAACTGGAGGAACGTCAAGTTCCCTGAGAGTTCTCAGAGGAGGTCGTGGTGTCAAGAAGTCGAAAGAAATACTAGGTTGAGAATCCAGTGTATTGATGATCTTTTTGGTATCGAAACTGATAGGTCTGTAACCAGTCGTTTCACTACAGAGACGAAAAATCGTGTGACAGATCTAAACGGTATCGAAAAGAAGGTTCTTCGTTCGTAGAAATTAAAGTGCCGATGTTAGTGGTAGGTGTCAATGAAACCTCGGGTTCTTTTATTTAGACAGTGGTAAAGGTAACATAGGGCTAGATAAACGTACGTCACTACCCTGACCTACGGTGCGAGAATCGAAAAACTTACTGCTCAAATTCGGTCGTGACATTAATGGTCCATTTACTATTAATGGTCTATTTTTACTGTTGTTTTGAATCATCTGTGAAATATTTCCTTAATGTACTTGTCAGTTATCCTTGAACCTTTATTCGAGTTTTAGTAATAGTAATCTTATAAGTTTAACTTTACTCAGTTTGTAAGTGAGATTACCGTTGTTAATCCTATATCCGACTGTTACATTCAGTGTTCCTGTCTCTCGTTGACCTTGATAGTAAGTCACGACCACCCGTATACACTTCACTATGTTGACGAACCCTTTTATAAGACCGTCCAAGAATTTTTCAATTTGTATCAATGGGATACAGAGTCGATAATGAGAGGATAAGTGGATTCTTTTTACCTTTAGCTGTAGGGGGTTTTACTATATGTACTAAAAAACATCGGTGAATTGAGTATCTCGAGTTTTAAAGTTTATACAGTTTACGAACAAATTTTTTTTTTTTTTGTTGTCTTTGTATAAAATCAAATAAGTATGTTAATTTTTTGGTGAGTTGACACGTTTCCATATTTGACGATTTTGTTTATTTTATCTTTTAAAGTTTTTGTAATACGACTCACTATCTATAGTCTATGTTTTGTCATGTACGACACAAGGGATTTAAATTGTGAGATCTTTCCCTTTTTGTTTGGACATCACTGTTTTGCGTCCAGTTACTAATTTACTCTAATTTCACTCGATATATGACAGACCTTCGTTCACTCCTTTACGAAACCCTTAAACCCTCCGTAATATATAGAACACCACACCATTAATGAAACTGCCGATATAAAAAGTTTTAAAGAGTTTGAAATGTCAATTTTACCTACGTAAAGTAACATATATTAAGTATAGGTTTATTTTGACTAAACTTTTCGTTTCTTTTACTCGTTTTATAGAAGTTGTACATGGAGTGTATTTATTTATAAAACCCTGAAGGGACCACTAGGTCACCAATTCTGAGACACTAAAGTAACGACTCCCGGGTCCCAAGTTAGGGACCAGTCCCTTGATTCTAGAGCGTATGGAGTACGTATCAGACCGGTTTATTTATATATAAATCCTTCATTCATATACTTTTATTGTACTAACGTTTGTGTGTACACAGGGTGTTTCTCAGGTTTACTCTACCGTTTTTAGACCTTAAGAATATTTGAGAGTTGTCCTCACATTAACCATGTGAAACATTTTATGTCTCGTTAATTTTAGAATCTATATATTAGTGTTCATTGTATACATATACATCTTTTTTTTTTTGAGATATGTTCTTTAAGATTAGTCACGATAGCCTTTGTCCTTCTGGACCACTACACGGGAGTAACATTACACAATATATAGTTTGAAACTTTTTCACTTTGTGACAAGAGGTATCACTGACATGATCAAACGTAAGGGTGGTTGTCACGTTCTCCCAAGGGAAAAGAGGTGTGGGAGAGGTCGTAAATAACGAACATCTGAAAACCTAGTGTCGGTAAGACGTACCACACTTCACCATGGAGTAACACCAGAACTAAACGGAAAAAGACTATACTCACTACAACTCATAGAAAAGAACATAAACAATCGGTAGACATACAGAAGAAACCTCTTTACAGATAAATCAAGAAACCGGGTAAAAAACTAACCCAGCAAATAAAAAGACCTTAACTCGACGTACTCAACAAACATATAAAAACTCTAATCAACAAACAGTCAACGAAGTAAACGAAAATAAAAAAACAACTACCCTTACGGTTGGTCATGTCGGTGATACCTCTTGTCACACCTCTAAGGAATTTTTTGACCTTTATTTTGACGGAATACTGGGTCGTTTGGGTGGCGACCCGTATGTGTGTCTCCTTTGGACTTAACTTTTTCTGTGCACATGGGGTTACAAGTAAAGTCGTGACGAATATTATCGGTCCTGTACCTTCGTTGGATCTACAGGTAGTCGTCTACTTACCTATTCTTTCGACACCATGTTTATTTGTTACCTCACAATGAGGTAGTAATTTTTCTTATGTAAACTTAGTCAAGATTACTCCACCTACTTTGACCTCGGTTAATATGTCTCACTTCATTCGGTCTTTCTTTTTGTGGTTATGTCATATGATTTTGTATATATACCTTAAATCTTTCTACCATTACTATTGGGACATACACTCTGTCGTTTTCTCTGTGTCTACATATCTTGTCTAAAACCTGGGACACCCTCTCCCTCTCCCACCCTACTAAACCCTCTTACCGTAACTTTGTACATATTATAGTAAATTCTTTACTTAGCGGTCAGATCCAAACTATGTTCTATGCCCTACGAACCCTGACCACGTGACCCTACTGGGTCTCTCTACTATACCCCTCCCTCCACCCTCCCCCAAACTCCTAACCCTTGAGTACATGTGAGCACCGCCTAAGTACAACTACATACCGTTTTGGTCGTGTCATAACATTTCATTTTATTTCATTTTAATTTTTTATTTATTGATTTTTTATTTTTCACTTTGTCTTTAAAGATCTTTTTTTAGTTATACTTAAGTAGTAGTTATATAGTTTGGATTTTATTTTTTACTATTTCACAAAAAATATCGATTCTTTGTATTACTCCATATAAGAACTTCTACGTTATTCATGGTGTTTACCTATAATTATATTCCTCACTTAACCTTCCAACTTATGTGTCACAGACGTTATCACTGTTGTCGAATGTCCCAAATTTATATATCTCTAAAATTCTTGTTGTTTATAAAGACTTTTTTTATTATAAAAGACCGTATTGACAACTTTTCTAACTCCCACAAATCATTTAAATGAAGTCGAACTTACTTCTTATTTATCTCACCATATTGTTTAAGGAACCAAATAATAATGAAGTCTTAGGAATTTTCGTCCATTCAATCTGAGTAAAAAAAAGGCAAAGTATATACTGTAATATGTACAAAGTTACGTTAAGAGGGTTTAGTAGGGTGGGAGAGGGAGAGGGTGTCCCAGGTTTTAGACAAGATATGTAGACACAGAGAAAACGACAGAGTATATGTCCCAATAGCAATGGTAGAAAGATTCAAGGTATATATACAAAATCATATGCCATAACCACAAAAAGAAAGACCGAATGAAGTGAGACATATTAACCGAGGTCAAAGTAGGTGGAGTAATCTTGACTAAGTTTACATAAGAAAAATTACCGACTCATTATGAGGTAACACATATACATGGTGTCGAAAGAATAGGTAAGTAGACGACTACCTGTAAATCCAACGAAGGTACAGGACCGATAATATTTATCACGACACTACTTGTAACCCCATGTACACAGAGAAAGTTAAGTCCAAAGGAGACACACATACGGGTCGTTACCCAAACGACCCAGTATTCCGTCAAAATAAAGGTCAAAACAAATTCCTTAGAGGTGTGACAAGAGGTAATCTGAGTATAAAAAAAGTCGAGAACTTCCTTAGGTTCTATCTTCTATAACGTAGTCCGAAAGTCAAGTCAAATCAGTGAGTCAGGACAGACTGAGAAACGCTGGGGTACCTGACGTCGTGAGGTCCGTAGGGACAGGTAGTGGTTGAGGATCTCAAATGGGTTTGAGTACAGGTAACTCAGCCACTACGGTAAGTCGGTAGAGTAGGAGATCACAGGGGACGAGGACGGGAGTTAGAAAGGGTCGTAGTCCCAGAAAAGTTTACTCAGTCGAGCAGGGTAATCCACCGGTTTTATGTCCAAAAAGTTAAGTTGTAATCAGAAAGGTTACTTGTGGGTCCAGACTAGAGGAAATCCTACATGACCAACCTAGAGGAACGTCAGGTTCCCTGAGAGTTCTCAGAAGAGGTTGTGGTGTCAAGTTTTCGTGGTTAAGAAGTCACGAGTCGAAAGAAATGTCAGGTTGAGAGTGTAGGTATCTTCTGATGACCTTTTTGGTATCGGAACGGATCTGCCTGGAAACAACCGTTTCATTACAGAGACGAAAGATTATACGACAGATCCAACCAGTATTGAAAGGACGGTTCCTCATTCGTAGAAAATTAAAGTACCGACGTCAGAGGTAGACGTACTAAAACCTCGGGGTTTTTTATTTCAGTCGGTGACAAGGTGACAAAGGGGTAGATAGACGGTACTTCATAACCCTGACCTACGGTACTGGAATCAAAAGACTTACAACTCCAAATCCAAAACTTTTTTTTAGGTTTAAGATGTGTTTATAATTGATAGGAAATGAACTTTTATTTCCAAAATACCCAACAGGAGATGGAACTGACACCACTACCAAAGTGAATAGATGGTATTCATGTTTGAGTAGTTTAACGTATGTAATTTACACATGTAAAAACATATAGTTGGTGTAGAAGGTTATTATCTACGACTTTTTTAGTATTTGACCCCTCCTTCTTAAACATTAGTAGAAATATGAAAATGACGTAAATCCTAATCTCTTTAAACTTGAAGGGATCTTTACGTCTACCTTTTCTTAGACGGACGTTACGTCGTCTGGTCCTAAGTTAGGGACCTAGACCTTCTAGGGGACCTTCTCCCGTACCGTTGGGTAAGGTCATAAGAACGGACCTCTCAGGATACCCGTTTCCTGGGACCACCCGATGTCAGATACCCCAAGTTTCTGAGTCTGTATTGACTCACTGATTATAAAATTGTGATGTCTTTAAAAAGTGTTTTATTGTGTAATCCTGATATTAGATTCTTGAGACACGGATATATCACATTCTTGGATAATGATCTCATAGGTATGACAGTAAACTAGAAACGACAACAAGTCAGTCAGTGAGTCAGTACAGGTTGAGAAGTGTTGTGGTACCTGACGTCGTATGGTCCGAAAGGACAGGAAGTGATAAAGGGCCTCAAACGAGTTTGAGTACGGGTAACACAACCACTATGACAGTTTGGTAGAGTAGGAGACAACAGGCGAAGAGGAGGACGGAAGTCAGAACGGGTAGTAGTTCCAGTAAATGTTACTCAGTCGAGAAGTGTCGTCCACCGGTTTCATAGCCTTGGATTCGAAGTCATAGTGAAGTAGGTTACTTATAAGTCCAAACCACAGGAAATCCTAATTGACGGAACTAGAGGAACGTCAGGTTCACTGAGTTCTTAGAAGAGATCGGGGTGTCAAGTTTCCGTAGTCAAGAAATCATGAGTCTGTAAAAATAACAGGTCGACAGTGTAGGTATGTGCTGATGACCTTTTTGTTATCGAAACTGATATGTCTGGAAAGAACCGTTTCATTACTAGAATGAACTAGAATCTACAGAACGTTATCTATTGTATAGATTTGTACCATAAACTTTTATAATTTAAAATTTAATGTCCAAATCCCATCGGAACTATTAAATAAATCATGGGACTAAATCTGATTTAAAATTCTACGAATGGTATTAGGGTCTTTTTATAAGTCTTCTTCACTGTTACCCTTTCATTCTGACCTTTCTATGTTAAACAAGACAAAATTTATCTTAACTAAAAGGGTAAACTCCCTATACTACTGTCCACTACAATTGGTTTCCGAATTCTCATTCACATAGACTAATTCTTTTATATAATCCTATCCTTACACCATTTATAATCCTTCTTTATGTATCAGGGATGAGAAATATAAGAAAGGTTTACCCACAAATAAGATAATACTTTATTAAAAGGATTTCAATTTTTTTTATACTCTACATATTAATAAGTTTTTTATGTACGTTTTCTAAAAGAAATAAATCTGTCATCCTGTTCTTTCTACCATTCAGACAACAAGGTCTCTTCTTTAGTTCCTTATTTATATACTAGTTTTCTGATGACGAGTTATAGATAATCTTTGACTTTTGTGGTTTATGTATAACCTAACCAATAGTAGTATGTTATTTTAACATTCAAAATCCTATAGTAATCAATTACACGGTGAAGTGTCACAGACCTTATATATCGTTTCAGTTTATGGATGTATAAAATGACATATAATTTATTAAAAACTTACTTGAATAAATGTTAGTCTAACGTTTCTGTCCGTTAGTGACTGTCCGAAATAAAGATTCTAAACCTGTAAAAAGAATCAGAAAGTCATGACGGTTGAGGACTGAACGGAGGATGGATAAGAACCGTACTACCCACCTAAAACTTGTTCCTATACGATATAGTGTCATTAGGTTCAGATACGGGGTTGGTCATTGCGACTTCTTCGACTTCAACTTGCCGAATTACTTCTGGATGTTCTGGAAAATCTTGATTGTGGGTTTTTTCTACAGGAAAAGTAATCTCCCCTGACCTTACGTTTTCATCCTTCAGTTCTTTGTGGACCTCATAAGGTTTAAACCGGAACCTTACTCCTTACTTCGTCCCGTTTCTGATTATCTCAAAACGGTTCTTTTACGTGACCAGTATCGTTTGTGGGAGAAGGTTGTTGTGTTCTCTTCTGAGATGCGTACCTGTAGTGGTCTACCAGTTGTGACTTTAGTCTAACTAATATAAGAAACGTCGGTTTTACCTCTTCGAAATATGTCAGTCGTTTTAGTTGTGGTCCTCGACTGACACCGAGTCTAGTACTTTAGGAATAATGGTTTGAGTCTGAATTTGACTTCTTTCATCCCTTTGGCGATCTGGTAAGTCCATACTGGAGTTAGTTTAGGGAATACTAATATGTCACCTTCACTCTTTATCTAGATTCCGGGATCTAGACTATCTATCTCACGGACTACTTGATACCTTACTCCAAGCACTGTAACATGTCCTCTGTCCCTAGTTCTGGTAGGGGTACCTTTTCTTTACGTTTTTTCGTTTTACCGACAGACCCCTCCGGAATGTTTATGGACACTTTTCTTCTCTTCAATTTTCGTTTCCTCTTTTCCTTTCTATATTCGTAGACTTCCGTCTCAAGGTTTCTTATAGTTCTTCGGAAGAAGTCGCTTGTTACGTTTCTTTATCTCCTTTTCTTGTCTTACCCTTTCTGATCTCTAGAGAAGTTCTTTTAATCTCTATGGTTCCCTTGTAAAGTACGTTTCTACCCGAACTATTTCCTGTCTTTACCAGACCTGGATTGTGTTCGTCTTCTATAATTCTTCTCCACCGTTCTTATGTGTCTTCTTGACATGTTTTTTCTAGAAGTACTGGGTCTATTAGTGCTACCACACTACTGAGTAGATCTCGGTCTGTAAGACCTTACACTTCAGTTCACCTGGAATCTTTCGTAGTGATGGTTGTTTTGATCACCTCCACCACCGTAAGACAACTCGAGAAAGTTTACGACTTTATACTACGACACTTTCACGACGTGAGTTATACGGTCGTTTAAACCTTTTGAGTCGTCACCGGTGTCCTGACCTTTTCCAGTCAAAAGTAAGGTTAGGGTTTCTTTCCGTTACGGTTCCTTACGAGTTTGATGGTGTGTTAACGTGAGTAGAGTGTACGATCATTTCATTACGAGTTTTAAGAGGTTCGGTCCGAAGTCGTTATGTACCTGGTACTTGAAGGACTACAAGTTCGACCAAAATCTTATCCGTCTCCTTGGTCTCTAGTTTAACGGTTGTAGGCAACTTAGTACGTTGTTCGTTCTCTCAAGGTCTTTTTGTAGATAAAGACGAAATAACTGATACGGTTTCGGAAACTGACACACCTAGTGTTCTTTGACACCTTTTAAGACTCTCTCTACCCTTATGGTCTGGTTGACTGGACGGAGAACTCTTTATACATACGTCCAGTCCTTAGTTGTCAATCTTGACCCGTACCTTGTTGTCTGACCAAAGTTTATCCTTTTCCTCATGTAGTTCCGACATATAACAGTGGGACGAATATATTGAAGATACGTCTCATGTAGTACTCTTTACGACCTGACCTTCTTTGTGTTCGACCTTAGTTCCAACGTCCCTCTTTATAGTTATTGGAGTCTATACGTCTACTGTGGTGGGAATACCATCTTTCACTTCTCCTTGATTTTTCGTAGAACTACTTTCACTTTCTCTTCTCACTTTTTCAACCGAATTTCGAGTTGTAAGTCTCTTGCTTCTAGTACCGTAGACCAGGGTAGTAAAGTAACCTTTAACTACCCCTTTGTCACCTTTGTCACAGTCTGAAATAAACAACCCCGAGGTTTTAGTGACGTCTACCACTGACGTCGGTACTTTAATTTTCTGCGGATGAGGAACCTTTTTTTCAATACTGGTTGGATCTATCGTATAATTTTTCGTCTCTGTAATGAAACGGTTGATTCCAGGTATATCAGTTCCGATACCAAAAAGGTCATCAGTACATACCTACACTCTAAACCTGACACTTCTTCGGACTTGCGACTTTTTAACTACGAAAACAAAAAAACAAACAAACAAAAACAAAAACAAAAATAAAAAAAAATTAGAAATTAAGAATGTACGCAAGGGTTTGTACTTGGGGGGAGAGTGGAGGGAGGGGTATTGTAGAGACAAAACTTGACACCACAACCTCTTCTGAGAACTCTCAGGGAACCTGACAATCCTCTAGGTTGATGAGGTAAGACTTCCTCTAGTCGGGACCCTAAAGAAACCTTCCTTACTACGATTTCGACTTTGAGGTCATGAAACCGGTGGAGTACACTTCTCAACTGAATAACCTTTTCTGAGGCTACGACCACGAAACCCGACCACGTGCCCCTACTGGGTCTTTCTACAATACCCCTCCCTCCACCCTCCCCCCAAGTACAAACCCTTGCGTACATGTGGGCACCACCTAAGTACAGTTATATACCGTTTTGGTTATGTCATAACCTTTCATTTTACTTCATTTTTATTTTTAAAATTTTTAATTTTTTTAATTTTTTATTTTGGTTTTTTTTTTTTTTTTCTGAGACTCCCTAACCCCCGTCCTCCTTTTCCCCTACTGTCTCCTATTCTACCAACCTACCGTAGTGACTGACCTACCTGCACTTAGACTCACTTGAGGCCCTCGACTACTACCTGTGCCTCCGGACCGCACGACGCTTAGTGTCCCAACGTTTCTCAGCCTGTGCTGACTCGCTGACTTGACTTGACTACGATATAATCTAAGTAGGATAAGGTAAAGGACAGTACATGACAGACAGATGTCTGTCTAAAGTCTGAGAAACTTCAGTAAATCGTTTTCCTAAATAGGGTCCACCACCCCATCTACACCTAAAGATCGTGACGGATGGATCTCTATATTAAGTTCTAAAAGAATGTCTTATAAGTTTCGATACAAAAGTTATGGAGATATATTTTGACCATAAGTAGAGGTAAATGAACGGATGTAGATCAACTAAGTCTTAAGTTCGTTTTTTTATTTCTACCTTTAGGAAGTGTTAGGTATTAGGGTTGTCACACTTTCTCTCTGGGTCTGTGAAAACATAATACATTTACTATAATGTTTAACCTTCGGTTTACACTGTTATGTGTAGTGTTAAGATTTTACATTCACCGGAAACGGAGTCTTTAAGGAAAAGACTATTTTATTTGATTCCTTTATTTCCTGTAAATATGTTTTATGTATTATACATGAAATTATTATCGATTTATACTCTTCGAAATAATTTATTACTAAATAAGTATACTCCATGTTATGTCTTTTTAATATAATTTTTAAAAAACGGTACATTTATAAATGTCAAAAACCGAATCTTTAACTGACATTCATATGTTGAAAGTATATATATATATATATACATGAACACATTTATAAAAAGGTAACTTTTGTATCTGTATTTCGGTGAAACAACACAAAAGAATTACGAAACAATAGATACCCAACTTTTCATAGATCTTTATACAAAAGTAGTTCTGTAATAACAAAATGAGAACCTTAAACAGATTATTTTAACGTCGTAGGATAAAAGAGGTTCCCGGACTTAGGGTGACGACGGAGACAGTCCATAAAACGGTTTTAAGTCACGTGAAATCGAAGTAATCAGTACAAACGTGAATTCAGTCCTTTTTGAGAGATAAATAGGTTTGTCGTCCGAGGACGTGTAGGTATCCAGACTCTGTTATTTTGTAAGTAAAATAAGTGATACATTTTTAGATAGGAAAGACACTCTGTAGTCGTTAATGTTAAAAGTTTTAGAAGATTCTTAGAGTCTACAAAATTTATTTACAAAAAAAAAAAAATGAAGTCGAAATTCTGTATTCTGGAAAGAAGTATCCAGATTTACCTTATCTTGGAATTACTGTCAGTCGACCGTTGCGTCTCTCGTGATAGGTGACGTTTATGACGGACACTTATACATACAGGAGTTCTCTCCCCGTAAACACGTACTCAAACTCTGGTAAATATGAAAGTTGAAGTAGAACCCCTACTAATACTAATGTGTCGATTAATTTCAGTACTAATGGAAGGTGACCTCATTCAAAAAACCATTAAAGTCAAAGAAAGAAGTAAGTGGTAAGATCAAGGAACTACAGACGTTTGATAGTCTGAATAGATAAATTTTGAGTCTCTACCGTTATGTAATTAAACCTATATAGGTTTTTCTTTTAGTCATAAAGATTGTCTAAAATCGAAATCTTTTTAAGTTTTCCTAACCTGAGTGATCTTTATAAATAACGTATGCAGTAATATCTACCCAGTCAATAGACAAGTGAGAAAATGGAGAGTCATCGATACATCTTGGTCTGTATAGATATCCAAGAGTTATACAAAACTTTCTTAAGTAACCATGAGTAATCTTGTCGTCCTGTTTCTCTTCGCTGGAAGGCATACTATAGTAAGAATACTTAGTTATGTCTAAATAAGGTTGTACATTGATTTTATGTGAATCTCACGGTTTAAAGGTTGTTACAACGGTAGTAACAAGTTGAATATCACTCGATTACTATTTACGTTTTATAAAGAACTTTATATGGTTTGTATTTTATGTGTTTGCTTTCACCAAATGGTCTTGTGAGTGAATTGTAGATCCTAGTGTCTTCCCTTCTTCATAGACCTTGCTACCAGACTCAATCCTACGGTGTCACTTTGTGACTCTCGAAGTCTTAAAAGAGTCGAATCAAGTCTCCCGGCTAAGGAAATAGTATGATAGGTTATCCCATGCATTAATACTCGATCAATAAAGAGGGAAACTAAGATCTAATCACGGGCACAAGATATCTCTACAGATAATTAGTATCCATTAAATAATAGATAGATAGTATCACACTACGACTACAAAGAATGACAGAAGAATCTTTATTGTGCGAAACAAAGTGGTCTTGAATCTTGTGTAGACATTCGAAGAACACCCTATCTAACGTTTGTTATTCACTTTACTGAGTATATTGTTTGTTCAATTAAAAAGTTACCTTTAAAGAAATGAGAAACCTTACCTCCTTTTTATTTATTTTATTTAAGAAGTAAATGTTTTCTTTGATGATGGGTTCATTAATTAGTTATTGTCGACTCATTCTTTACATCTTATGGATAACGGAGTACAGGTGTTAACGTCCAGACTTGAGACGGGAGTTATAAATAGGTGTGTTGTGACTTGTCCAATATGTGGTCGAAATATGTCTTGTGTTCTTTCCTTATGTTGGCGACATTCCTAAGGGTCCACCGTAATGATCATTTCTTGGGTGGACGGTTACGTCCTCTCATTCTCTATGTTCAAACTAGGGACCCAACCCTTCTTGGGGACCTCCTCCCGTTCTGTTGGATGAAGTAATAAGAACGGACCTCTTAGGTTACCTATCTCCTCGGACCACCCGATGTCAGGTAACCCAGTGTTTCTCAGTCTGTACTGACTTCGCTGAATCGCACGTGTGTGAGTACCTCGTTTTTCTTTTCCTCTTTCTCCTCTTTCTTTTACTTCCTCTCTTTATTCCTCCCCATCACCGAAAGTGAGTGGTAGATGACCCGTGAGACGTATCTAATAGAGTTAATTGTACGTGTTAATAAAGTACTTGATTTATAGTGACCCCTTTGACTCCTGTTTTTCCTTTTCCGTATATTCTTGTAACGTAGAATGAGATCTCTAACACGTTTTTCGGGTCCTTTTTTTGAAAAGGTGTCCTTTCGTTCTCTCAGTTAGTATGGACAAATTGTAGTTTCCGTCAGAGTTTTCCAGTCATGTTAAATGGTAATCCGAATATATTTCTGTCTTTCGAAGAATTTTCAGTAAGATTTCTAGACGATCTAGTAAAATTTCTTTTATATAGGCTACAAATTCTGTTTATACTAAAATACACATATAAGTTTATAAATAATGGACTTTATGGAATACTAATATGTCACCTTCACTCTTTATTTACATTCCCTGATCTAGACTATCTATCTCACGGACTACTTGATACCTACCTCCTAGTACATGTCCTCCGTCCCTAGTTCTGGTAGGGGTACCTTTTCTTTACGTTTTCTCGTTTTTTCGACAAACTCCTTCTGAATGTATATCAACACTATTGTTCTCTTCACTTTTCTTTTCCTCTTTTCCTTTTTATTCGCATAGACTTTTGTCTCAAGGTTTCTTATCGTTCCTCTCTATTCTTTCGGAACGAGTTACTAGTTACGTTTCTTTATCTCCTTTTGTTGTCTTATCCTTTCTGATCTCTAGAGGAGTTCTTTTAATCTCTATGGTTCCCTTGTAAAGTACGTTTCTACCCGAGTTATTTTCTGTCTTTACCATACCTGGTTTGTCTTCGTCTTCTATAATTCTCCTCCACCATTCTTATGTGTCTTCCCATGTTTTTTCTAGAAGTACTGAGTCTAGTAGTGTTACCACACTAGTGAGTAGATCTCGGTCTGTAGGACCTTACACTTTAGTTCACCCGGAAGCTTTCGTAGTGATACTTGTTTCGATCACCTCCACTACCTTAAGGTCAACTCGAGAAAGTTTAGGACTTTCCACTACGACACTTTCACGACGTGAGTTATACGGTCGTTTAAACCTTTTGAGTCGTCACCGGTGTCCTGACCTTTTCCAGTCAAAAGTAAGGTTAGGGTTTCTTTCCGTTACGGTTTCTTACGAAATGATCGTACACATTTTAACGATCATAGAGTGTACGATCAACGCGAGCAGAGTGTACGATCATTTCATTACGAGTTGTAAGAGGTTCGGTCCGAAGTCTTTATGTACTTGAAGGTCTACAAGTTCGACCAAAATCTTTTCCGTCTCCTTAGTCTCTAGTTTATCGGTCGTAGACGACCTAGTACCTTTTTCGTTCTCTCAAGGTCTTTTTGTAGATAACGACGAAATAACTGATACGGTTTCGGAAACTGACACACCTAGTGTTATTTGACACCTTTTAAGACTTTCTCTACCCTTATGGTCTGGTTGACTGGACGGAGAACCCTTTGGATATACGTCCAGTCCTTCGTTGTCAATCTTGACCTGTACCTTGTTGTCTGACCAAGGTTTATCCTTTTCCTCATGTAGTTCCGACATATAACAGTGGGACGAATAAATTGAAGATACGTCTCATGTAGTACTCTTTGTAACCCGACCTTCTCCATGTTCGACCTTAGTTCTAACAGTCCTCTTTTTAGTTATTGGAGTCTATACGTCTACTGTAGTTGGAATACCGGTTTTCACTTCTTCTCGATTTCTCGGAGAACTACTTTCACTTTCTCCTCTCGTTTTTTCAACCGAACTTCGAGTTGTAAGTCTTTTGCTTCTTGTACCGTAGACCAGGGTAGTGAAGTACCCTTCATCGACTCCTTTATCACCTTCGTCACAGTCTGAAATAAAAACCTCCGAGGTTTTAGTGACGACTACCACTAACGTCGGTACTTTAATTTTCTGCGAATGAGAAACCCTCCCTTCAATACTGGTTGGATCTGTTGTATAACTTTTCGTCTCTGTAATAAAACGGTTGTTTCCAGGTAGATCAGTTCCGATACCAAAAAGGTCACCAGTACATACCTACACTCTCAACCTGACACTTCTTTCGACTCACGGTTCCTTAACTATGAAAACTTGACACCACAACCTCTTCTGAGAACTCTCAGGGAACTTGACGTTCCTCTAGCTTGGTCAGGTAGGATTTCCTCTAGTCGGACCCACAAGAAACCTTCCTGACTACGATTTCGACTTTGAGGTCATGAAACCGGTGGAGTACACTTCTCAACTGAGTAACCTTTTCTGAGACTACGACCCTCCCTAACCTCCGTCCTCCTCTTCCCCTGCTGTCTCCTACTCTACCGACCTACCGTAGTGACTGAGCTATCTTTACTCAAACTCATTTGAGGTCCTCAACCACTACCCGTCCCTCCAGATCACAGGACGCTAAGTACCCCAACACTTGACTTGACTTGACTTACGGAATACTTTGTTTTAGAACACATAAAATTTAAATTTTAAGTACTCATACAAGAAATGACGGGGGAAGTGTTTGGAATAGATTTTGGATTTACTTAAGAGAAAGTACATTGATTCTCGACTTAGTTCTCGAAATTCCTTTATGGATCATGTCATTGTAAAGTTTTGTAAAGAAAAGGTGTTGTGGACCCCTCTTAATTAGTATACACCAGAAATCTTTTTACTAAAACTAAGACAACAAAAAGTGTTATCATTAACCCCCCTTCGTTACTATATACAATTCGTATACAATTATATGAAAGTATATAATATATATGTATATTATATATATATATATATAAAGTATATATATTTCCGAAGGGACCACCGAGTCTACCATTTCTTAGATGGACGTAACGTCCTCTGGACCTAAGTTAGGGACCCAGTCCTTCTAGGGGATCTCTTTCCTTACCGTTTGGTGAGGTCATAAGAACGGACCTTTTAAGGTACCTGTCTCCTTGGACCACCCGATGTTAGGTACCACAACGTTTCTCAGTCTGTGCTGACTCGTTTAGACTGAGTTATATGAAAGTGTTATAAAGTCGATATTCTATTTATATGGGTCCCATCTTATTCACACCACTCTTTATGTAATTCTTGTCTTTACCACTTTACACCACTATTCGACTTTTACCCTTATTTCTTTTCGTTTTTAATTCTTACCGAAATACACTAAATCCTAACCGTATCTTTCTTTGTGTCACGGTTCAAATTTTAGAACTTTACCTGTGTGGATCTCTTGAGAACCCGAAGGGTTCACCAAGATCGCCATTCCTGGACGGACGGTTACGTTCTCTGTAGTCTCTACACCCAAGTCAGGGACCCAGTCTTTCTAGGAGACCTCCTCCCGTACCGTTGGGTGAGGTCATAAGAACGGACCTCTTGGGGTACCCGTCTACACGGACCATCCGATGTCAGGTATCCCAGTGTTTCTCAGTCAGTGGTGCCTCACTGACTTGTTGTTGTTGGGGTGGTTGGTCACCTTGTTGTTTGTGTCTTACTTCTTCCTGGAACATCCTTTGACCCGACCCTCTGTCAGGTCGAATGTTCCTACGGGTGTCTTCAGTCTCTTTGGTGTTGTCCTTCCAAGTATGTTAAGTGTACCCCCTTTAGGATCTCGTATAGAGAGACCACCGGTCTCCTCTCACACGACGACCTGTGGTATCATGTAGAGGATGTATTCCGGTAAAAAGGTTCTTTACCTTTGTATTGGAAGGATAGTTTAAAGACAAAAAGTCAACGACTCAGTACAGACCACCGTCCGAAAGGACAGGAAAGGATAGAGGGTCTCAAATGAGTTTGAGTACAGGTGACTCAAAGACTACGGTAGGTTGGTAGAGTAGGAGATAATGGGGGAAGAGGAGATGGGAGTTAAAAAGGGTTTTAGTCTCAGAGAGGGTTACTCAGTCGAGAAGCGTAGTCCACCGGTTTCAAAACCTCAAAGTCGAAGTCGTAGTCAGGAAGGTTACTTATCAGTCCCGACTAAAAGAGGTTCTAACTGACCAAACTAGAGGAACGAGAGAGTCCCTGAGAACTCTCAGAGGACGTAGTCTTAAACTTTTGTAGTTAAGAAGTCACGAGTCGGTAAAAATACCAGGTCGAGAGTGTAAACATGTGTACTGATGACCTTTTTGGTATCTAAACTGGTATACCTGGGAAACAGTTGTTTTACTGTTTTACTACAGAGACGAAAAATTTTACGATAGATCCAAACAGTATCGAAAATAAAGTTCCTCATCCGTAGAAAGTTAAAGTACCGACGTTAGTGGTAGACGTCACTATAACCTCGGGTTCTTTTATTTTGGACGGTCCCGAAGGTAAAAAGGGTAGATAAATGGTACTTCACTACCCTGGTCAACGGTACTGGAATCTAAAAACTTTCAATTCAAAATTCGGTCGAAAAAGAGAGAGAAGAAAGTGGGAGTAGTTCTTCGATAAATCGAGAAGAAGTGATATACGGTAAACGTATATACTCCGAAAACTATGGTTTAAGTATCTTTATTTGTCTCTCTTCTAATTCTTTATATAAAGTCTTCTTCCTTGTTCTGATTTGAGGTCTTTCTTTACTTCGTATCACTTTTACTCGTTAGATGGGTCATTTCTGAAGTTTCTTTACTAGTATTTCTACGAGTTGTTTGAGTCCTTTCTTTCCTAGTTGTGTCACTCTATAAATCGTTTCTCGATCTTTTATATGTCTTTTTGAGTTGTCTCTATTTTTTGTGTTGTGAACATTAAAATTTTATGTGATCTAATTTAGTTATTGTGTAAGGTTCTATATTTCCTTGTTTAGTCGCTTGACCTTCTGTCTTATCGTCATTATTGGGTTCGTCTTATCTTTTTTTTTTTTTCTTACTATGTAAAAAATTCTTACTATTAAATTCTCTGACGACGGTGTTGTTGTTCTCATGATTGTAAACGTAATACCACAGGTGTTCCTCTTGACTTCTTCTTTACACATCTTTTGAATAAGTTTCTTTATTGTGGACTTTTTAAGGGATTGGACTCCCCTTTTTTCTGTCGGTTCAGGTCCTTCGTGTCTTTTAGGGTTTGTTCTAGTTAAGTTTTTTCAGTGTGGTTCTTTGTAATATCAGTTTTACCTTTTTTTTTATTTTTCTTTTCTCTTAGACTTTTCTTTATTTTAATTACGTTGACCCAATGTATTCTCTCTTAGGGCATTCTGGAACGACTACGTCCTTGAAACGTTCGATGACCCTGACTGTACTATATAAGTTTTATCACTTTCCTTTTTTTTTTTTTTTCAGGAAATGGGTCTCTCCTCTATTTCTTCCGTTTCATACTCCTGTGTTCTGAGTCGACAGGGTGTTACCTGTGCAGTTTTTATGTAGATATATAGATATACACCTTATTAAGAGTGACTCTTAATCCACTTCTAACCAGTAGATGTTGGTTCCGACGCTCTTTATTTGTGTGCCTTAGTCCTTCCCTTCCCTTCGTTTGGGCCCTAAGAGGTCCGTTCTTGTAACCTCACACAACGATAAAGGAAGAAGTTTCGTAATTTCACTTTTCACTTTCACTTCAGTAAGTTAGAATAGACTGGGAGTCGTTGGGGTACCTGATATCGAACGGTCCGAGGAGGCAGGTACCCCAAAAGATCCGTTCTCATGACCTCACCCAACGGTAACGGAAGAGGTTGGATTTCCCTTCTCGTCGAGGTTAGGTTGGGAGTCCAGAAGACGAGGTCGTTGAACCCTAGACTGTGTTAGGGAAGGATGTAGTGTACCGGTAATTCGTCTTTTCTTCGGGGTGGAGTTGGACTGAGGTTGGGATTGAGGAGAAAGAGGTCAGGATGGAGGATGGTTCATTTCCACCCGAGTAATCCTAAAGACGAAATAATTGATACGGTGTCGGAAACTGACACACCTAGTGTTATTTAACACCTTTTAAGACTTCCTCTACCCTTATGGTCTGGTGGACTGGACGGAGATCTCTTAGGACATACGTCCAGTCCTTCGTTGTCGATCTTGACCTGTACCTTGTTGTTTGACCAGAGTTTATCCTTTTCCTCATTAGTTCCAACATATAACAGTGGGACGAATAAATTATATAAGTCTCATGTAGTACTCTTTATGACCCGACCTCCTTCGTGTTCGACCTTAGTTCTAACGACCCTCTTTATAGTTTTTGGAGTCTATACACCTACTGTGGTGGGAATACCGTCTTTCACTTCTTCTTGATTTCTCGGAGAACTACTTTCACTTTCTCCTCACACTTTTTCAACGGAATTTCGAGTTGTAAGTCTTTTGATTCTAGTACCGTAGACCAGGGTGGAGAAGTACCGTTTATCTACCCCTTGTCACCTTTGTCACCGACTGAATTAAAAAAGTCCGAGGTTTTAGTGACATCTACCACTAACATCGGTACTTTAATTTACTGTGAATGACGAACCTTCCTTTCAATACTGGTTGGATCTGTCGTATAATTTTTCGTCTCTGTAATGAAACAGTTGTTTCCAGGTAGATCAGTCAAGTCAAGTAAGTCAGCGAGTCAGTACAGACTGAGAAACGCTGGGGTACTTGTGTGTCGTACGGTCCGGAGGGATAGATAGTGGTTGGTCGTCTTTCTTTATGATCTGTCTTTTGGTCGTTCTTATGTTTTCTATGGACATTGTGTAGTTGGTTGACCTTGACAGTAAATATCTTTTGAGACATGTTATTGTCATATGTCCCCTTTCATAACCCGTCCAGACTCTATCTACGTCCTTAAGTGGCTTCTCAGTCTTTTCTCGTATAGGAGTTATTGTACATATTCGTATGTGTGTAAAGTCCTACTTGGACCTTGGTCTATTGGTACTGAGTTTGTGGTTGTTTTTCTTTTTCAAAATGGTTTCCAAACTTAATGATTTGACTATCAAGTCAGTCGTGACTTTTTTTACTCTGACTCGAACATCAAACTCAAAGTGTCTCGACTGACGGTCGAATTCCTTTTAATAAGTGTAAAAGTTCCATTTATATTGTATTAGGTCTCAAAATCGTTACATTATCCGGGTCTACCATTTCAATGTGTCGTGTATTGTAGGTCTCAAATTTGTTACATTATCCGTTTCACACTCTGATGTTAGGTTTTATTGACGTGTATGTTTCTTGTCCGTTTTACACTAGGTGAGGTTTCTATTAGTAGTTGACTTTATTATTAGAAATAAACGGTTCCGGTTCTACTGAGTCATTAATCGTCATAATATGTTTCCACAACCTGAAGGATCCACCGTGTCAATATTTCTGACGGACGGTTATTTCCTCTGTGTCCTTTGAGACCAAGTTAGGGACTCAGTCCTTCTAGAGGATCTCTTCCTTACCGTTGGGTGAGTTCATAAGAACGAACCTTTTAAGGTATCTGTCTC
Source organism: Capra ibex (assembly GCA_006410555.1). Classification (NCBI taxonomy): domain Eukaryota; kingdom Metazoa; phylum Chordata; class Mammalia; order Artiodactyla; family Bovidae; genus Capra; species Capra ibex. Next base: position 198,064 of record SJYO01000075.1, on the reverse strand, counting down.
CTCGGACTGTCCGATGTCAGGTACCCCGGTGTTTCTCAGTTTATGCTGACTCGTGTGTGTGTGTGTGGTGGTGGTATGTTTCTACAATTTAGTTAGTGTGTTGACACGAAATACTCTATTTCTTTTTTCTAATTTTCAATTCTTGAGAGTCTTTTCTTTTTGTCATAATTTTCCTTTTACAATCTTTACTTTTTATACAAAGACGTCTTTCAGTGTGAAGTCGAATTAATGACCTGACTCTAATGTCTTCTTTCTCCGTTACTGAAACTTTAATCTAAACTTCACACTTTAGGAACATTTTGTCTCTTTATCTTAATAAAAAATTCTATAAGACCCTGGTTACAATGATACAATTTCAGATAGTACACACATTAAAATTCGGGTCATTTTCTCTCTCTTACCCCGTTGTTAATATCCTTATTAAATACCGACCTTTAAAGGTTTTATAACCCTTTATAATTTATATATGTGAATTCTTCAATTTACTTAAGTGTCTTCTCTATAAGTTTCTTTTAATGCGTATCTGTATAATTTTAATTTGGTATGTCTTTGGTAAAATTCTACACTTATATATTGATTTTTATATATTAGTACATTGTATCACTGATAGCTACGTTTTTATATGTAATTTTAAAATTACTTTATCTTATTCCAGTATTTATTTATATCTTTATTTTTCGGAGTACGTTTTGTTAGATTACAGGTAGTTGTTTACTTACCTACTTCTACACCATGTATATATGTTACCCTCTTACTTTATTACGGTGGACGTCCTTGTGTCCACGTTGATTACTAATAGTATTATTTATTTAGTCTTTCTCTTTCTATTTATGTATACTATAGTGAATATACACCTTGGATTTTATACTTTGAATAGATGTTTCGTTTTTTTCTGAGTGTCTGTATCTTTTGTCGAAACACCAACGACCCCCTACCCTCCCTCACTCTCTCACGTCTAAACCTCAATGGACCTCGTTAGATCATATTTATCTTACCCATTTATTGTTCCAGGGTGACATGTCTTGTCCCTTGATATAAGTCAGAGGACACTATTTGGTATTACCTGTCATTATATTTTTTGTTGTATATACATACACGTTAACTTGATGAAACGACATTTCGTCTTTAATTGTGTTGTGACATTTAGTTGATACCGAGTAACAAAGATTTTTCGGGGTACTCTATATTTTTGTTTTTTTAATACTTTTAGACCCTCTATGAAGACTTTTGATAGTTGTCATTCAATAGTGAAACAGACAAAACTATTTTCTAAAAAAGATAATAATAGTTTAACTTATCAAAATGACTATGATTTTTAATTAATTTTTGAAATGACCCAATTATTTAACCTTTTGAACAGAAATAGTCCAATGTTTACGGATTGTATCACAACTTTATTTTACTGTCTATAAACGGAGAACAGAACATTAGATTATGATTAAAAGTGTATGAACCGGAGGAATACTACGATTACAATATATGTTCACGGAGAGACTTCTGTAAAAGAGGTCCAGACACAAAGGACAAGAGAGGGGTTTCAGATAATGTATTCTCTAAATAATCATTGTAAATTCTGTCTTGGTGGTTCCTGTACAAACAAACGAGTGAATTGACTTTTAATCTAGTCAAAAAAAAAAAAATTATTTTTAATGTAGTCAAATCTTTATACGGGAAGACGGTCTTTATAGTCTTTTAGTGTGAAGGAGTTGTTGTCTTTCTCTAAGGATGAATCGATGATAATCGAGACATCAAGGTCTCATCTCTAAAGGACCCGAGTCCCACTCCGTCCGGAAGACAACTCTTTTAGAAGGAAAACACTCCCACCTCCTGCTGAATCACTTTTGAGAAGTTGATGTCTCGGGAGACACTCATACAGACACGAGGATTCTTACCAGTCTCTGGTGGGTGTAGAGAGGTGGTATTGTCGAAGGACCCGTTGAAAAAGTTGGAAGTAGTGAAACCCCAAGTCGTTTATAGACTCTAATACTGGCACTCTCTTCATAAAAATATTAAAAGACACGGAAAGTACTTGAGATTTTACCACAAAAGGAGACTCCTTTCATAGATATGGTTTTACTGAATATATTCGAAAACCAAATTGTAAAATGTTTACCAAAGTTGTTGGTGAATACTTTATACTGAAGAGTCAGTAACTCATCGACAAAAGTACATAGTTATACTACTTCAAGAAGATTTACGTCACCTTAAAGTCTCCCTACGAGAATTCACAAGAGACGGAATTAGACTGGAAGTAATTTCTTTTTTTTCATACATATTTTATTCACTTACATCGAGGTAACTCATTGAATGAACGAATACAAAATATTCTGACACTGGGGTAGAAGATTTTCAGAGAATGTTAAATTATTTTTGATTAAAAAGTTATAGACATAGTTATAGTTACAGTTAATTAAAGTTCTCTCACAATAATCTTCCACCTTATGTTTACTGACTTCTTTTACCACCGTAAAAACCTTTTTTTTCAAATCAGAGGAGTCCTGTATGTCCGACGGCCTCCAAACCCCTCTCAGTCTATGGACCTCAGGAAGATTGTCCTGAACTCCCTTCCCTATTCCCGACGTCTCTGTTAAGTGAGGACAGAGTGGTGACCTTTATGCTATGAGAGGGAAATACTTGAAATTGGACCACAACTCTATCCCTCCGATTGAAAATCCGTTTTGTAAGGGACACGAAGGGAATAAGACAAAAAGATACTTGTGAAATCCGATTTGTCACCCTGATCCGTGGTTCACCCTCGACTATAGACGGGAAGGATACAAAGTCAAGTTAAGTCAGTGAGTTAACACAGGCTGAGAAACACTGGGGTACTTGACGTCGTAGGGTCCGGAGGGACAGGTAGGGGTTGAGGACCTCAGGTGGGTTTGGGTACGGGTAACTCATCCACTGCGGTAGGTTGGTAGAATAGGAGACAGCAGGGAAAGAGGAAGACGGGAGTCAGAAAGGGTCCTAGTCCCAGAAAAGGTTACTCAGTCGAGAAGTTACTCCACCGGTTTCATAACCTCAAAGTCGAAATCGTAGTCAGGAAGGTTACTTGTGGGTCCTGACTAGAGGAAATCCTACCTGACCAAGTTAGAGGAACGTAAGGTTCCCTGAGAGTTCTCAGAAGCGGTTGTGGTGTCAAGTTTTCGTAGTCAAGAAGCCACGAGTCGAAAGAAATATCGGGTTGAGAGTGTAGGTATGTACTGGTGACCTTTTTAGTGTCGGAACTGATCTGTCTGGGAACAACTGTTTCATTACAGAGACGAAAAATTATGCAACAGATCCAACCAGTATTGAAGAGAAGGTTCCTCATTCGCAGAAAATTAAAGTACCGACGTTAGCGGTAGACGTCACTAAAACCTCGGGACTTTTTATTTCAGTCGGTGACAAAGGTGACAAAAGGGTAGATAACTAATCCTTCCTTAAAAAAAAAAAAAAAACATTCGTTGGTTCACTTTGAGGTTCATTAGTAAATGTACTTCGGAGATTCCGTTTACGGAATATTAAGTCGTCACCTCCTTTTGTTCCATAAGTCAGTCTCTGTTTCTATCCTTTATAAACTCAACCCATACATTACTTTCTCTTCTGGTTTATATATTATTAAAATTAGTTTTGTTTTTTTTAAAGTTTACTGAAAGAAAAATCAGATTCTGATTTATACTGTCCATCTGAAAAAACGTGAAGGTTCTTCGTTCCTTATTCATTCATTCATTCATTTCAGTGAGTCAGCACAGGCTGAGAAACGCTGTGGCACCTGACGTCGGGTGGTCCGAGGAGTCAGGTACCCTAAGAGGTCCGTTCTTATGACCTCACCTAACGGTAAAGGAAGAGGTCCCCTAGAAGGGTTGGCTCCCTAGCTTGGGTCCAGAGGGCGTAACCTCCGTCTACGAAATTGGAGACTCGGTGGTACCCGTTGTCTCAAATATATATCGTATATATAATTCATATATGTAAGAATACAGTAAATATCTTTCTATTTTGTACTTTCTTAGATTCACTGAAAAACTTCTGTTGTTTAACTTCTGGTGGTTGACCCTAACTAATGAATAACTTTTTAATGCGTATTTTCTTTTACCTTCACTTTCACTTTCAACGAGTCAGTACAGGTTGAGAAACGTTGGGGTACCTGATATGTCGGGTACCTTAATAAGTCCGGTCTTATGATCTCACCCATCGTAAAGGGACGAGATCCCCTAGAAGGGTTGAGTCCCTACCTTGGGTCCAGAAGGTGTGACGTCCATCTAAAAATGGTGGACTCGGTGTTCCCTTCGGGTTTTCTTTCACCTTTACAGTGATTTACTCTTTTGTCTGACGAACAAGACTGAGTCTTTTCGTGTATCTTCTAAATACTTAAAATGTGATTTATATAAATAACTCGAGAACTATTGGTAACTTATCACGATTGCCAACGTCTTAGAGTTTCTTGTTCCTTATCGAGTTACGACCATTTCAGTGTGAGTGTATAAATCACCATTGTTTCTCTATTCGTACCACTTGATCTCCCCGTTTTTTATCTTCGGTTATTGAATGTGTTACTTCAAAGTTCTTTCAAAAAAAGATCTTCACTGTGATTCGGTTCTGAACTTTTTGGATGTCCATAGTCATAGTCAGATCGTTTCCCTTCGTGCACCCACCCTTTGACCATTACTTGTCTCAACATACTCCTTTGTCTGAGGAGCGTTTGAACATTTCTTACGACAAAACCAAACACCTTTAACTTACGAGGGAAACCACCTTCGTGAGACTTCTCGACAAAGTGTCCATTGTAAGGAAAGATTTGTACGTGTAGGAGTAGTGTGCTCACATGATAATTCCCCATTTTCTAGGGTTCGTAAAACCCAGGATAACGACACGAATCAACAAGTCAGTACAGGCTGAGAAACACTGGGGTCCTGTCGTCGGGTTGTCCGAGGAGACAGGTACCCTTAAGGGATCCGTTTTTATGACCTCACCCAGGGGTACGGGAGGAGGTCTCCTAGAAGGGTTGGGTCCCTAGTTTGGCTCCGGAGGGTGTGACGTCCGCCTAAGAAAAGGTCGGACTCGGTGGTCCTTGTGGACTTCAATTATAATATTAAAACCTAAAATCTATATCTGTCTTAGGAGTGTTAAGGCCACAACGACTAATTATAATTTGGTAATCAAAATTGACATTTACAATTGAAGTTTCCTATAAAAGGTATGAATATCTATTATATTTTACCTGTAGTGGGGGTTTTTATCCCCACTTCTTCGTGTTTTAACCTCTTTTCCTGTATATATGGTCTGTTTGGTAGGTACACTCCTAAACAGGGTAGTAGGACGTTCCGTCTATCTTTCACGAGTCGTTGATGATAAACGAAAAAATCAAAAGAAAGAAAAAAAATATAGATAAACCATTTAAAAATTAGCACTTTATTAAGACATGAATTGTCTTCTCAACTGTTTATCACGTCGGTCAAGGGTCTATAAGAAGTGAATTGAAAAGGATTACCATCGTTGGACGTATTAGTATGTCCTTAATAATTTTGATTCCCTAATTGTGACACACGTTTATTATCTCTAAAAAAAGTACACCCTAGAAATTGAGAAAAAATAAACCTCCTAGTAACGAAATGTTATCACACAACCAAAGTCAGTATTTTATCGTAATTAGTCAGTATTAATACATATATATATAGGTGGTAAACTCGTAGGGAGGGGAGAGGGTAGGGTGGGTAGTGCCTCGTGGTCCGACCTGAGGGACACAAGATATCGTCGAAGGGTGGTCAATAGACTTAATGTGTATGGACACCCGAAGGGACTACCGACTTAATATGCACTGACACCTGAAGGGACTATCAAGTCTACCATTTCTTAGACGGACATTACGTTCCCTGGGTCCAAACTAGGGACCCAACCCTTATAGGGGACCTCTTCCTTTACCGTTGGGTGAGGTCACAAGAACGGACCTCTCAGGGTCCCTGCCTCCTCGGACCACCCGACGGCAGATACCCCAGCGTGTCTCAGCCTGTGCCGACTGCACTGAATCGTCGTCGTCGTCGTCGTGTAGAAGAAATAGTCAAGTAGATGACTACTTATAGATCCAACGAAGGTACAGAACTGATAACATTTATCACAACGTTATGTCTATATTCTTGTCCAGACTCAATATCGGTCTGATTCGTCCGTCACTCTCACAGAGGTGGGAACGGAAAACCCAAGGTATACGAGAGACACACGGGGGGAAGGTCGTCAGTCGTCGTCCCTTTTATCACCGAGGACTGAGTGAAAGGTCCACGGGTCCTTGACTCGAATGTGTGACGTGACCTCCTGGAGAGACACTCAAGGGTCTTTGTGTTTCTCCTCTCACGATCGTCGAGGTCGAACCTCCCAGAGTTTCCCGTCTTCGTAAGTAACTTTTTTCTTAATTTATTCTAATTTTATTTATTTAAATTTATATCTAAAATAAACCTCGAAGTCTTAAAAGGTGGCTACAGTAAAAAGACAAAGTCCTAGGTTAAGTTTATGATAGACTTTTCCTTAACAGTACACAGGAACCAGAGGTTGGACACAGAGTAGGACAGAGGGGAAGAGGAAGTACTGGAACCTTCATGTTTGTTGACTCCAATTTAAGAAAGTCCTAAAAGAAAAGGAACAGTATTAAAGAAACGGGTCATAACGTAGTCCATTGAACAAATACAACATAAATAGGTTGCGACACAAGATAGTCTCACGTTTACCTCCCTTCCAGTCTATAACTACGTCTTTAAAGTTCCATTATCGTTGTAACCTTTCGATACAATAAATCTACTGTTATGGTTTTCATTTTATATATTTTACTTTATTGAGAAACCAATGACGTCATTTTCGTAAGTCTACGACGTGTGTACCGGAGGTCAAACTGTAAACTATGTTTACAGTAATTAAACGTAAATTCTCCTTGGGTGTGAAGTTCGTTGAACACTCGAGTAAGTCTGGACACTCATCACTTCTTAATGATGAGTCCTCTTTTTCTTATGATAGTTTAGGTGTTTTAAAATACCGGGTCTACTAGGAAAGATTAAGATATCGATTTATGTAAAGTCTTATATTCCCTGTGTTAAATTTAATTAACTTTTTTATCTCTCTACTCTTGTACGTTTCTCATATTTGTTTACCTGAGATCATGTTTGAATAAAGTCTTTTTGGACTTAAACTCCTACGGATATTACTTGTGGTTTTCTCGACTGTTAAGGTTTCAAAACTAGACAGTAACAGCAGTTTCTTCTTTTACTGATAAGCAACGTAACTAACCTAAAAAAATGGGCCATCGGTACCGGAATATTAAAGTATGTCCAAAAGAGTCAAGTCACAGTGAACTGAAACACTCCTCGAACTCTTCTTCATGTTCAGTCACTACTTTTTGGTATGTAGTAATGGATGTAAGTAAGAGGACCCTGATTGTCTACTAGGAGGTTACGTCCAAGACTAGAAATATAAAGATAAACGAAGGATGTGTAACTCACAGTGACCCTTGGACTGGTAGTAATATGAGTGAAATCATCTAAGAGCGGAATTTTGACGGTACATGAAAAAGGAGTTTTTAAAGAGGAAAAATCTTTGAAATAAGTGGTGCCACACGTAAGGGTCTAAGAATATGTCGAATAGTTGACCCCTGTTCTGATAAAGAATATTACGAACAAAATCAGTTTATAAAAAATAGAAGCAAAAACGTCGTTGTCTTAAAAAAGAGGACCGGTAGTACAGGATACTGGCGATACACCGGTAGACGTTTGGAAATGTAATACGTTGGTAGTACTTGTGATCTCAGACACCTTCTGAACAATAAACGACAACCTATCGTCCAACAGACCAGTATAAAGGTGGTCGAAGGGACCCGAATCTTGACCTTAAGACACTGAGATTATAGTAACTAGTAAAAGAGACACTACGAAAAGGACACGATTTTTAGAGAACAAGTCTGTGTACCAAGGATCTTGTCTACCAAAAATGGCAACGACACAAATGACAGTAACCTTGTAAAGACACACACCAAGACAGAATATGTATGTAGTAGTTCTGATAGTATTTCAACGGAAGCCGAGTCGTTTTTTATTTCCGGAAAAGATGGACGAGAAGAGTGGACTAACACCAAAGATAGTGGATACCTTCGACATAAAAGTAGATACAGTTTGGAAGTCGTTTCCTACTTCACCGTTAATTATTCCCACACAATCATGAATGATGAAGTCAACGAGGGTACAATTTGGGTAAATAAATATCGGACTCCTTGTTCGTTCATTTTGTTCGAAAATGACTGAATTAGTTTTCTTAAAGTAACTAAAATTCCTTCGTTTCCTTACAACTTCGTATTTTATTATTATATTTAAAATTTTCTAGTTGACAACATAAGACAACATAAGACAACATAAGACAACATAAGACAAGATAAAAGATAAACATAATCGTACGAATATAATAACAATAATAATTTAGGACCTAAAATTTAGTATAAAATTTATAAACTATATTTGTTCAATACAGTTGAGGACAACTTTTATTTGAAATAGGTTCTATTATAGAGTCTAGTTTTCTTTCACTACTGGGTCTCCCCACCACACTCCTCCCTCCACCCTCCCCCCAAGTCCTACCCCTTATGCACATGTGGGTACCACCTAAGTACAACTACATACCGTTTTGGTTATGTTATAACATTTCATTAATGGGAGGTTAATTTTATTTATTTAAATTTAAAAAAATTTTTTCTGGTATTATAATATAAAGGTACTCTTTCCGGAAAGGACTTAAGATTGGACGGAGACTAGTTATTTTCTTGATAAAATAGAATACACTTTTTTTAAATTAGTAACTTGAGTATCCTTTATCCTTTGAGTATCCTTGAGTATCCTTGAGTATCCTTTTATTACCTCATTATCATAGTTGAGAGAAGATTTATGTTTATAAGTTTTTCACACACACATATATATATATGTATATAACGAGAAGAGTTCATCCTCAATCGATCAGTTCTTTTTAATACCCAATCAAACTCGTTTTTACTTTCCTAAAATTACAACCTCTTCTTTATATATACAAATCTGTACAACTCTAGGTGTAGATGGAACATTTTCTTTGAAGTTTCGGGTTTCAAAATCCTAAATCTTAGTAAATCTCAGGGAGATTTCGTTTCTCTTGTCAGAGATGTAATTAAGTAGTGGGTCCGTCGTCACTAGACTATTTTAGACGACTCCGTGATTTTGGTAGAAATACTACTACTTTATTTTGATCACGACTTTATGTATTATTTTAAGTGTAGGATTTCTATCGATTTAATTCGGTTTTCCTCGGTAGTTTAGAGTCGTTTAATTTCAAGATATGTAGTTCTTTTAATTTGGTCTTTTTATGTTCCTTCAGGACCGAATATTTGTTTCTTAGGTTATACTTCTGTATTAACAGAGGTCTCTCTAATAGAAATGGTAATTTTTTAGTCTTCCATGTAGGAAGTGATTATAAAGAGTTTATTTCTACAAGATGTATACCAATGAATAAGGAAAGGTGCAGAGTTAAAAAGTGGTATTTCGAGTTACCAGGTGTGACCTTACGAAAACTGAAAGTAAAGATCCGGTACAAGTTCAGTAGTAGAATAGGTTTCTAAAGGAAAGGACACAGGGAGGAATCGGGAGACACACTTCCGGGAGTATATCTGTAGACAGTATAGGACGTCAATCAATAATACGTTACTGTTTAGTAGGAATTTAGTCACCAAATTTGGAACTCAAACACAAAAAAAAAGGTCAAATGTGTCTGTAGTCGACTAGAATCAACCGATCCAAATATCCTGACAGAGTGTCTACTAACTCAGAACGACAGTTTATCCCGGATTAAGAGTATGAATCTTCGACTTACTGAGGAATAATTCTATTTACTTGGGAGAAACTCTACTACAAAATAGTGAATCAATTGTGACCAAGTGAGAGGAGAAAGTGAAAGTAGTTCTCCGAAAAATCAAGGAAAAGTAAAAGACGGTATTCCCACCATAGTAGACGTATAGACTCCAATAACTATAAAGAAGACCGTTTAGAACTAAGATCGAACACGAAGAGGGTCGGGTTGCAAAGAGTACTACATGAGATGTATCTACAATTTATTCGTCCCACTGTTATATGTCGGAACTGTATGAGGAAAAAGATAAACCTTGGTACGACGAATAAATTGAATATACGTCTCATGTAGTAATCTTTGCGACTCGACCTTCTTCGTGTTCGACCTTAGTTCTAACGGTCTTCTTTATAGTTACAAATTTACCGAATTTCGAGTTGTAAGTCTTTTGTTTCTAGTGACGTAGAAGAGGGTAGTGAAGTACCCTCTATCTACCCCTTTGTCACCTTTGTCACAGTCTGAAAAAAACCACAAGGTTTTAGTGACGTCTACCACTGATGTCGGTACTTTAATTTTCTGCGAATGAGGAACCTTCTTTTCGATACTGGTTTGATCTATCGTATAAGTTTTCGTCTCTGTAATGAAACGGTTGGTTTCAGGCAGATCAGTTCCGTTACCAAAAAGGTCACCAGTACATACCTACACTCTCAACCTGACACTTGTCTCGACTCCCTACTTCTTAACTACGAAAACTTGACACCACAACCTCTTCTGAGAACTCCCAGGGAACCTGACTGACGTTCCTCTAGGTTGGTCAGGTAAGACTTCCTCTAGACGGGACCCTAAAGAAACCTTCCTTACTACGATTTCGACTTCGAGGTCATGAAACCGGTGGAGTACACTTCTCAACTGAGTTACCTTTTCTGAGACTCCGACACTCCCTAATCCCCGTCCTCCACTTCCCCTGTTATCTCCTACTCTACCGACCTACCGTAGTGACTGAGCTACCTACACTCAAACTCACTTGAGGTCCTCAACCACTACGGTCCTTCGGGACCGTACGACGTTAAGTACCCCGACGTTTCTCAGCCTGTACTGACTTACTGACTTGACTTGACTTGTGACCAAGTGTACCATTCTAGTGTTCCGGGATCCCCTCTCTTACCTTTGTTCGTTCCGGAGACCTAAGGATCCGTGTTATAGGGAAGATGGTGTAAGATAATCGGTTCCTTCAGTATCCTGGTCAGTTGTAAGTTCCTTCTTTTTGTTTTAGTGGACGAGCCTTCCTTGATCCCCGTGTGCACCGTCTCCCATCCCTGTCGTTCTTTTCTCCATCGGTAAAACCCATGGATAAAAGACGTCTGTGATACGAAGGGGATTTACAGTACTTAAAGGATAAATAAAAAAGAGTTCAGATGATAATATACAAATCACACATGTACTTAGATACCTTTCGGTTACCACTAAAGACAACGAAACAAAATTTTTTCGACTTATTTAGAGAATCTTTTGTGATTTCTTATTGGAAAGTGTCTCCTCTGTAGATATTATTGAGGTCCTTAAGACACTAGACTTTCTTTAATTAGTGAAAATAACACTACAAATAGTATAGGCCTTCTAGAAAACGAGTCTGTACACCGACTACCTTGTCTACCGATAAAACACACGACACGACTGGAAGTAGTAGTTAAGTACACACATCAAGAAAGGATATAAATATCGTAGTTGTGATAAGATTCTAAAGCGAGACGGATCGTTTCCTTCTTCTGGAAGAGGTAAACAAGAAGGGTGCACTAACAACAGAGGTAGTGAATACGATCGACGTAGAAGTAAATACACTTTAGAAGTAGGTTCTTACTCCATCAATAATTATTTCATAAAAAGAGGAATAATCAAGATATAGTGGTTACAATTTAGGGAAATAAATTGTGTGACTCTTTGTTCGTTCATTCGGTTCGAAAAGAATTGAGTTAATCTTTGTGAGTAGAGTTTCTGTATTTTCTTTTTCCTCAGTTAATTAGGTTGGTTATCCTTCCTACTTAGTGTTTTGGACTTAAGATTATGATAAAAATAGATGTGTTAAATAAGAGGTCAGCACTACCGAAAGAGTCAAAGAGAAATTTGAACGAATGACACTTGGGACTGACAAGGTAGATAACAACAAGTTAGTGAATCAGTGCGGGTTGAGAAACACTTGGGTTCCTGACATGGGACGGTCCGAGGTGGTAGGTACCCTAAAAGGTCCGTTCCTATGACCTCACCCAACGGTAAAAGAAGAGGTCTCCTAGAAGGGTTAGGTCCCTAACTTGGGTCCAGGGGGTATGACGTCCGTGTGAGACATGGGAGACTCAGTGGTCCCTTCAGGGTTGGATCAGGTAGAAGAGAAAACTTGATAGAAAAGTCGTCTAAAGTCTGAGGATCTTCAGTAAATCGTTTTCCTAGACAGATTCCATCATTCCATCAAGACCAAAAAATCGTGACGGATGGACCTTTACTCTAATTAGTTCTAAAAGAATGACCCTATAAGTTTCGGTACAAAAGTTATGGAAATATTATTTTGACCATAAAAGTATAAGTAAATGAACAATCAACTGTGTCTTCAGTTCGTTTTCTATTCTTTCCTTAAGGATCTCTAGGGTATTAGGGTTGTCACGGTTTCTCTCTGGGTCTGTGAAAACACAATATATTCGTAATAATGTGTAACCCCGTTTAAACAGTTTTGTGAAGTTTTAAGATTGTATATTCACCTTGAACGGAGTCTTTAAGGAGAAGGTTATTATATTTGATTCCTTTATTTCCTCCGAATATATTTTATAAATTGTACTTTAACAGATGATCAATTTATACTCTCCCGAAGGGACTACCGAGTCTGACATTTCTTAGATAGACGGACGTTACATCTTCTGGATCCGAGGTAGGGACTCATCCTTTCTAGAGGACCTCTGTCCTTACCGATGGGTGAGGTCATAAAAACGGACCTCTTAAGGTACCCGACTCTTCGGACCATCTGATGTTAGATTTCTAGTGTTTAGTAACCTTTACTGACTCATTGATTTTGAAAATTTTTTATCCTGTTCGAAATAATTTATTACTAAATAGGTAATTTTTCATTTACGTCTTCACTATTACTTTTATACATGAAATGGTGTATTTATAAATTAATAACTTAATCTTTTGCCGGTATACATATGTTGAACGTAAGTCAAGTCAAGTCAAGTCAAGTCAATGAGTCAGCACAGACTGAGAAACACTGGGGTACCCGACGTCGTGTGGTCCGAAGGGACAGGTAGTGGTTGAGGACCTGAAATGAGTTCAAGTACAGGTAACTCAGTCACTACAATAGGTTGGTAGAGTAGGAGACGGTAGGGGAAGAGGAGGGTGGAAGTTTGAAGAGGTCTTAGTCTCAGAAAAGTTTACTCAGTCGAGAAACGTAGTCCACCGGTTTCATAACCTCAAAGTCGAAGTTGTAGTCAGAAAGGTTACCTATAAGTCTTGACTAAAGGAAATCCTACCTGACCAACTTAGAGGAACGTCAGGTTCCCTAAGAGTTCTCAGAAGAGGTTGTGGTGTCAAGTTTTCGTGGCTAAGAAGTCGTGAGTCTAAAGAAATATCAGGTGGAGAGAACAAATATGTACTGATGACCTTTTGGGTATCGTAACTGATCTTCTTGGAAACAACCGTTTCATTTCACGACAGATCCAACCAGTACTCAATATAAAGTTCCCCGATTCGTAGAAAAGTAAAGTCCCGACACCAGTGGTAGACATCATTAAAATCTCGGTTTTTTTATTTAAGACAGTGAGAAAGGTGACAAAGGGGTAGATAAACGGTACTTCACTACCTTGGTTTACGGTACTAGAAGCAAAAGACTTACAACTCGAAATTCGGTTGAAAAGTGAGAGGAGAAAGTGAAAGTAGTTCTCCGAGAAATCAAGAAGAAGTGAAAAACCGTATTACCACCACAGTAGACGTATAGACTCCAACGACTATGGAGAGGATCGTTAGAAATAAGGTCCCACACGAAGTAGGTCGGGTCGCAAAGAGTACTACATGAGACGTATATTCAATTTATTCGTCCCACTGTTATATGTCGGAACTGCATGAGGAAAAGGATAAACCTTGGTCAGACAACAAAGTACAGGTCGATATTGACAACGAAGGACTGGACGTATGTCTAAAGAATTTTCCGTCCAGTCTACCAGACCATAAGGGTAGAGAAAGTCTTAAAAGGTGTCAAACAACGTTAGATGTGTCAGTTTCCGAAACCACATCAGTTATTTCGTCTTCATCTACAAAAAGACCTTGAGACAACGAAAAAGTCACTAGGTTACCTACAACTGTTAAACTAGAGACCAAAGAGACGGAAAAAATTTTGGTCGAACTTGTAGACCTTCAAGTGTCGAGTGTATGACAACTTCGGATCGAACCTCTTAAAACTCGTAATGAAATCATCGTATACTCTACTCACGTTAACACGTCATCAAACTCGTAAGAAACTGTAACGGAAAGAAACCCTGACCTTACTTAGACTGGAAAAGGTCACGACACTGGTGACGACTCAAAAGGTTTAAACGACTGTATGACTCACGTCGTGAAAGTGTCGTAGTAGAAAATCCTAAACTTTATCGAGTCGACCTTAAGGTAGTGAAGGTGATTGAAACAAGTATTACTACGAAGGATTCCGGGTGAACTGAAGTGTAAGATCTTACAAACCGAGATCCACTCACTAGTGTTGTAGCACCAATAGACCCAATACTTCTAGAAAAAGTATATCAAGACACATAAGAACGGTGGAGAAGAATAGAAGACGAAGACAATCCAGGTATGGTAAAGACAGGAAATAACACGGGTAGAAACGTACTTTACAAGGGAACCATAGAGATTAAAAGAACTTCTCTAGAGATCAGAAAGGATAAGATCACAAAAGGAGATAAAGAAAGAAAAAATTTTTTTTTATAAAAATGAAGTAAAATGAAATGTTATGCCATAACCAACACGGTATGTAACTGTACTTAGGTGGTGCCCACATGTACTCAAGGGTTTGTACTTTGGGGGAGGGTGGAGGGTGGGGTATAGTAGAGAGAAATGTGACTAGTGACTCCTTCAGAAAGAATAGAGAAGAACGATAGGAAACCTTGAGACGTGAGTTTACCCATATAGAAAACAAAAGAGGAAACGAAATCCGTTACCGTTGGGTGATATCATGAGAACGGACCTGTTAGGGTACCTACCTCCTCGGACCATCCGACGTCAGGTACCTCAGCGCTTCTCAGTCTGTGCTGACTCGCTGAAGTGAAAGGGAAAAGTGAAAGTACGCAACCTTTCCTTTACCGTTGGGTGAGGTCACAAGAACGGACCTCTTAGGGTCCCTACCCCCTTGGACCACCTGACAGCAGATACCCCATCGTATCTCAGCCTGTCCTGACTTCCCTGAATCGGTATTGTCATCGTCAGAGAAGAAAAGTGTCGATAAACATTCCGGAGGAGTCTGTCGGTAAAACGTAAAAACGTAAAGAAAGTATACGTATATATTTATATGTTTACATTTGTAAAAGGGTAACTTTTGTATCTGTATTTCATTGGAACAACACAAAAGAATTGTGAAACAATAGACACCCAAGTTCTCAGAGAAACTTAGTCTTTTAATATCAAAACGTAAACCTTACACAGATTATTTTAGTAACGTAAGATATCAAAGGTTTCTGGGTGAAGGGTAACGACGAAGACAGTCTATAAAACAGTTTTAAATGACGTATAATATAAGTAATCAGTACAGACTCGAAATCAGTCATTCCTGAGAGATAAATAGGTTTGTATCCCGAGGACATGGAGGTATTCTCAGACTCTATTATTTCGTAAATAATGTAAGTGACACATTTTTAGACGAGAACAACTCTCTTTAGTCTTTATTAGTGTTAGTTTAAAAGAGGCTTAGTGAAATATAAGAGTCTGTTAATTTTATTTAATAAAAATTAAAGTCGAAATTCTATATTCTGTAACAAGAGATCCAGATTCACCTTTTCTTAGAATTACTCCCAGTCAACCGTTGAGTCTCTCGTGATAGGTGACGTTTTATGACAGACACTTATACATACAGGAGTACTTTCCCCGTAAACACGTATATAAACTCTGGTAAATATGAAAACTAAAGTAGAACCCCTACTACTTTTAATGTGTCAGATGACTTCGGTATTAGTATAAGGTAATCTTATTCATAATTATACAAAAAGAAACCATTGAAGTCAAAGAAAGAAGTAAGTGCTAAGTTCAAGGAACCAAACACTTTTGATAGTCTGTATAGATGAATTTTGAGTTCCTACCGTTCTCTAATTAAACCTCTAGGTTTTTCTTCTTTTCTTCTTCTCTTCCCTTACCGATGGGTGAGGTCATAAAAACGGACCTCCTAGGCTATTTGTCTCCTCGGACCGTCCGATGTCACGTACCCCAGTATTCTCAGTCTGAGTTGAATCGATGATTTGTTATTATTTTTTATTATTAAAAAAGAACAAAAAATAAATTGAAATAAATAAAATTAACCTCCGATTATTGAAATGTTATAACATAACCAAAACGGTATGTAGTTATACTTAGACGGTGCCCACATGTGCACAAGGGGTAGGACTTGGGGGGAAGGTGGAGAGAGGGGTAGGGTAGGGAGACCCAGTAGGGTCACGTGGTCGAGGTTCGTAGGACATAGTACGTAGCTTGGACCTGACCGCTAGGTAAAGAAAATACTATAATATGTACAAAGTTACGGTAAGAGGGTTTAGTAGGGAGGGAGAGGGAGAGGGTGTCTCAGGTTTTCTGACAAGATATGTAGACACAGAGAAAACGACAGAATGTATGTCCCAATAGTAATGGTAGAAAGATTTAAGGTATATATACGCAATCATATGACATAACCACAAAAAGAAAAACCGAATGAAGTGAGACATATTATCCGATTACTATGAACCAGTGTCTTTTTACTTTAAATTTTCCTAATCAGAGTAAGTTTTATATATGTAGGTAATCTCTACACAGTCTACAGAGAAGTGAGAAAAATAAGAATCATAGATGTATTATTGGTCGGTATAGTATCCAAGAAGTCAAGTCAAGTCAAGTCAAGGAGTCAGTACAGGTTGAGAAACACTAGGGTACTTAACGTCGTGTGGTCCGGAGGGATAGGTAGTAGTTGGGGACCTCAAATGGGTTTGAGTACAGGTAGCTCAGCCACTACGGTAGGTCGCTAGAGTAGGAGACAGCAGGGGAAGAGGAGGACGGGAGTTATAAAGGGTCGTAGTCCCAGAAAAGCTTTCTCAGTAGAGAAACGTACTCTACCGATTTCAAAACCGCAAAGTCGAAGTCGTAGCGTAGCCAGGAAGGTTACTTGTGGGTTCTGACTAGAGAAAATCCTACCTGACCAACCTAGAGGAACGTCAGTTTCCCTGAAAGTTCTCAGAAGAGGTTGTGGTGTAAAGTTTTCGTAGTTAAGAAGTCACGAGTCGAAAGAAGTGTCAGCTTGAGAGTGTAAGTATACTGGTGACCTTTTTGCTATCGGAACTGATCTACCTGGAAACAACCGTTTCATTACAGAGACGAAAAATTATGTGATGTCACAGTCTGAAATAAAACTCCCCGAGGTTTTAGTGACGTCTACCACTAAGGTCGATATTTTAATTTTCTACGAATGAGGAACCGTCCTTTCAATACTGGTTGGATCTATCATATAAGTTTTCGTCTCTGTAATGAAACGGCTTATTCCAGGTAGATCAGTTCCGATACCAAACAGGACACCAGTACATACCTACACTCTCAACCTGACACTTCTTCCGACTCGTGGTTTCTTAACTAGGCAAACTTGACACCACAACCTCTTCTGAGAACTTTCAGGGAACCTGACGTTCCTCTAGGTTGGTCAGGTAAGACTTCCTCTAGTTGGGACCCTAAAGAAACCTTCCTTACTACGATTTCGAAACTAGGTCATGAAACCGGTGGAGTACGTTTCTCAACTGAGTAACGTTTTCTGAGACTACGACCCTTCCTAACCCCCTTCCTCCTCTTCCCCTACTGTCTCCTACTCTACCGACCTACCGTAGTGACTGAGCTACCTGCACTCAGACTCACTTGAGGCCGTCAACCACTACCTGTCCCTCCGGACCGCACGACGCTAAGTACCCCAACGTTTCTCAGTCTGTACTGACTCACTTACTTGACTTGACTTGACTCCAACCAGTAGTGAAAGCAAGGTTCTTCATTCGCAGAAAATTAAAGTACCGACGTCAGTGGTAGACGTCACTAAAACCTCGGGTCTTTTTAATTCAGACTGTGACAAAGGTCAAAGGGTTAGATAAAGGGTACTTCATTACCCTGGTCTACGGTACTAGAAGTAAAAGACTTACAACTCGAAATTCGGTTGAAAAAGTGAGAGGAGAAAGTGAAAGTAGTTCTCCGAAAAATCAAGGAGAAGTGAAAGACGGCATTCCCACCACCGTAGACGTATAGACTCTAATAACTATAAAGAGGGTCGTTAGAACTAAGGTCGAACACAAAGAAGGTCGGATCGTAAAGAGTACTACATAAGACATATATTCAATTTATTCGTCCCACTGTTATATGTCGGAACTGTATGAGGAAAAGGATAAACCTTGGTCAGACAACAAGGTACGGGTCAAGATTGACAACGAAAGACTGGACGTATATCCAAAGAGTTCTCCGTCCAGTCCACTAAACCATAAGGGTAGAGAAAGTCTTAAAAGGTGTCAAATAACATTAGGTGTGTCAGTTTCCGAAACCGTATCAGTTATTTCGTCTTTATTCACAAAATGACTTTGACAGAACGAAAGAACTACTAGGTCGCCTACAACCGTTAAACTAGAGACCAAGGAGAGGGAAAAGATTTAGGTCGAACTTGTAGACCTTATAGTACTAAGTGCATAACGACTTCGGACCGAACCTCTTAAAACTCGTAACGAAATGATCGCACACTCTACTCACGTTAACACGCTATCAAACTCGTAAGAAACCGTAACGGAAGGAAACGCTAACTTTACTTTTGACTGGAAAAGATCAGGAAACCGGTGACAACTCAAAAAGTTTAAACGACTGAATAACTCACATCGTGAAAGTGTCGTAGTAGAAAATCCTAAACTTTATCGAGTTGACCTTAAGGTAATGGAGGTGATCGAAACAAACATCACTACGAGAGATTCCGATGAGTATTCTTCTCATCCCTGTTTGTCTTCTCTGAATAGTATGTTATAGTGAGAGAATACTTAGTTATACCTAAATATGGTTATATATTGAGATTATGCGAACCTCACGGTTTAATAATTATGGTCGTTACAACAGTAATCACTAGTTTAATAACACTCGATCACCATTTGCGTTTATAAAGAAGTTTATATGATTTATCTTTTATGTACATTTTATTTTTACCAAATCGTCTTGTAAGTGAATTGTAGGCCCTACTGTCTTCTATTCTTAACTACTGATCTTTTCGTCCTTGCAAACCCCTAGGGCTTGATACCAGACTCGATCCTACGGTATCACTTTGTGACTCTCGAAGTCTTAAAAGAGTCGAATCATGTCTCACAGTCAAGGAACCAAACGAATCAACGAGTCAGTACAGGTTGAGAAACGTTGGGGTACCTACCATCGGACGGTCCGAGGAAACAGGTACCCCTAAGAGGTCCGTTCTTAAAATACTGTATAGATTTTCTCATGGACTAATAGTCGATCTTTACAAAGGGAAACTAGTATCTAATCAGGGGTTCAGGATATCTCTAAGGATGATTGGTGTCCATTAAAGGATAGATAGACAACATGAGACTACGACAATAAACGATGACAATATCTATCTTTATTGTACGAAACTAAGTGGTCCGGAATTTTCTTGTGTGAAGATCTAAAGAATTCCCTATACAACGGTTTTTTTATTCAATTTACTCAGTATATTGTTTACTTCATTAAAAAGGTTCCTTTTAGAAAATGAGGACCTTACCTCCTTTTTGTTTACTGTATTTGAGAAGTAAATATTTTCCTTTGACGATGGGTTTATTAGTATGTTAATTTCGACTCTTTCTTACACTTTATGGATAACGAAGTACGGGTTTTAAAGTCCACACCCGAGACGGGAATCAGAAAGAGGTCTCTTATGACATGTCTAACAGTCTCCGTGGTTTTAGGTGGTCGAAATACGTCTTGTGTCCTTTCCTTTAGTTATCGAATACAAGTTAGTATGTAATGACATCATAACCAATCGTATTTAATACATCGATTTTCTTTTACTCCTTCTCCTCTTTCTTTTACTTCCACTCTTTCTTTTGCTTCATCTCTTTCTTCCTCCCCATCACCGAAATTGAGTGGTAGACGACTCGTGAGACGTACCTAATAGAGTCAGTTATGTATGTCGTCGAGGTACTTGATCTATAGTGTCCCCTTTGACTCCGATTTTTACATTCCCCTTTATTCTTGTGATGTGGAATGAAGTGTCTGACACATTTTTACTGTCCTTCATATGAAGAGTGATATGTAGTCAGGTGTCCTTTCGTTATCTCTCAGTGAGTATGGACGAATTATAATTTCCGTCAGAGTTTTCTAGTCAAATTAAAAAGGTAATGCGAGTATATTTTTGTAAATTTTAGAATTTTCAGTGAGATTTCCGGACGATTTAGTAACAAATTTCATAAAATATAAACTATATATTCCGTTTTTATAAATAAACATATAAGTTTATAAATAATGGACTTTTCGAAGGTATTTAGATTTACGAAAATATAAACTTTAAGTTTTAAGTACTCATACAAGGAATGGGGAGGAGAAGTGTTTGGAATGAATTTCGGATTTACTTAAGTGAAGATACGTTAGCTCTAATCTACTTACAAAATTCCTCTATGGATCATACCCTATTGAGAGTTAATTATTGTAAAGTTTTGTAAAAAAAGGTTTTGTACATCCCTTCTAATTAGTATTACCCGAAACCTTTTTACTAAGGCCAACACAACCAAAAATTTATAACTTACCCTCTTCATTAGTATGTACAATTCTTATACAATTATATGAAAGTTTTATAAAGTCGATATTCTATTTCTATGGGTCCCATCTTAATCACACCACTCTTTCATTCTCCTAGTTTAATTCTATTGTCTTTAACGTTCTGGACCACTATTTGATTTTTACCCTCGTTTCTTTTTCCTTCTTAATTCTTTCAGGAATACACTGAATTCTGACTGTCTCTTTCTTAGTGTTGTTACGTACGGTACAAATTTTAGAACTTTACCTTTGTGTGGATCTCCTGTAATGTTTTCTTTATTATGTATTTAATTTATTCTTTCAAATTATGTTCTTTATCATTACTCATAAGTGTACAAGGTGTACGACGACATCTATAACATAATAATAGATGTAAATAGTCATGTCGGGATTCTATATAAAATAGAATTAACGTGAACTTTTTCGTGTTCTATGTCTTCAATTCCTTTGACGGTTTTTTTCGATTTAAGTTTGTGAGATTCAGACTAGATCTATAGGTTCTTTATCAGTTTTGGTAAAAGGTACGACTATATTTAAAGCCTTAATAGTCGGAGTCACTTCAGTGGAATAAATACTCTGAGAGGTTCTCTCTTCTCATTCACTTTCTTTTCTAACGGGTACTTTCTTTAGTGTTCAGTTATTCGTCTTACAAATCTTCTCCGTCGGATTTCCTTTTATTTTCTCTTGTCTGTCTCTTCATCCTTCTTTAACTCCCTTTACACTCTGTCACTTTTAGTTTGATAGTACTGAAAGTATTCAATGGTTAAATAATGGAGTGTACATCGTCTCGGACTCAATTTACTTCTGACTTCACACAAGTTTCTCACTTTGTTCACTGTCTCTACTAGAACAGACCTCATCAAATTAACCAAATTTTTAGTCCACTCAACTACATATTTAACAATTTCACTGTTTTCTCTGTTGATACACAATATCTACTTTACATTCACTTTTACCTCTTGATAATGGTTCTTTACTGGTTCAAACTAATTTCGACTATAACGATTTACAGTAAAGGTTTTTACACTAACTCACATAAAGTTCGACTTTGTTCAAACTGGGTTTTGTAAAAAATTTTTTATTATTTATTTTTTTATTTTTATACCCTATACCGAGAAGTCCAGATATTTATTTGAGGATTGTAGAGGAACATAGGTAGACACATGATCCAATGAAGTCAACACAGACTGAGAAACGTTTAGATATTGACATCGAACGGTCCGAGGAGATAGGTGCCCTAAGAGGTCCTTTCTTATGACCTCCTCCAACGGTACGGGAGGAGGTTCCCTAGAAGGACTAGGTTCCTAACTTGGACGTGGAGAAGACGGAGGACGTAACCGTCCGTTCAAGAAAAGATGAACACGGTGGACCCTTCGGGTTGTAAAAGAATGAAGAGACTTTTTTAAAAACTTTGTTTTGTTTGTATAATGATGTTTTACGAATGTCCCTCACCTTTACACAGTAACAGTTTAAACAAATCTTTCTTTATCATAAGACAAATCTCAAAATTATGGTTTTTTTTGACGAGAATGACTCTTGGGAAGCTACTCTTTTCTCTTTTTTTCGAGAGTTGTGTATCTCTAATAATTTGACATCCTAGAACAATCTTTGGTAATCCCAAAAGTGACAGATTCCTTAACTTTTGTTTCATTAGGTAAGTTACTGTGTTAAAGTTTTAAACCGAACATTCAACCTCTCTTTAAAATTATCTTGTTCCTATTGGATCCTTCGTATTTGTATACGTTACATAATATTATCATCGTCCTTTTATGTCTGTTACCATTTATAGTGTTTCTAATGTATGTATGTGAACTTTATTTAAAGGTTACTCCGTTTGGAGTTTTACAAATCTAACATTGTGTAAATTTACTTAGAAAGTCTTTTATATAGGTACCTTTTACATAAAAAAATTTTTTATATTTAAATAAATAAAATTAACCTCGAATTAATGAAATGTTATAACATAACCAAAATGGTATGTAGTTGTACTTAGACGGTGTCCATATGTACACAAGGGGTAGGACTTGGGGGGAGGGAGGAGGGAGGGGCATGGTAGGGAGACCCAAAATAAAATGTGTGGAGGTTCTTCGACCTGACCTATCTGATGCATTATTCTTAAGTGACCGCATATCATCGATCGTGTGTACAGTTTAAATATTCAATAAAATAAAAAAATAAATAAAAAATAATAAAAATCCCAGACTAAATGTACAAAATAAACCTAATAGTCAAACTCCCCTACAATCCTTAAAGAATTCTGGTAAAATTCACAAAACAAACAAACAAACAAACAAACAAAAAACCACCCTGATAGAGAGACAATCTTCGTACAGATCTCTGTCCTTTAACCCCTTCCGTCTGAAGAACTGGGGTTTCTTTGAATAAGTTTCTCTCAACGACAAAAATAAAAGTAATAAATATTCTTCTATACGACTTGACTGTAGTTAATGTCAATTTAACATTCAAGTAATCTGAAGAACTGGGGTTTCTTTGAATAAGTTTCTCTCAACAACAAAAATAAAGTAATAAATATTCTTCTATACAACTTGACTGTAGTTAATGTCAATTTAACATTCAAGTAATCTTCCTCTTCGTACTTTATTGTCCTAATTTTTCACTTATCAGTCAAACACTCTGTGTTTCTCCACTATTTTGTAACGTTACACAAATGAAGAGGCGTTTTGTCAACATATCCGTAGTGAGAGTCTAAATGAAGAGTACTTCAATTTTTGGTCGGTCCTGAGACCTCGAGGAGTACGTTCCGGAAGGAATAACAAAGTTCGTCAGACCTGTCCTCTAGTGTTAATTCATAGTTTGTGGTTTGGTGTGATTGGTGGAAGTAGAAGCACCCCAACTATCTCCTGTAATCTGACTTTTAAAACGAAAGGTAAAAAGATAAAGACAGGATGTACAACTCACATAACCTTTCATTCGTAGTAGTGGGAGTGAGCCTAACTAAGGGTGGAATTTTGTGGACGCATAGAAGAGGATGTTTTAAAGAGGAAGAATCTGTAAATTAAGTGTTGACGAACATAAGGGTCTAAGTACATATCGTATAGTTGACCCCTGTTCAGTCTGTGTACCGACTATCTTGTATACCGACGAGACACACGACACAACTGAAAGAAGTAGTGGGAGTACATACATCAAGAAAGGACGTAAATATAGTAGTCCTGATAACATTCCAAAAGGGAGACAAGTCGTTTCTTTTTCTTTACGTTTTCCCGTTTTACTAACAGACTCCTCCGGAATGTTCATCGACTCTTTTTTCTCTTCGATTTCTGTTTCCTCTTTTCCTTTCGATATGGTAGTCTTACGTCTCAAGGTTTCTTATCGTTCCTCTCTATTCTTTCGGGAGAATTGAATAATTACGTTTCTTTATCTCCTTTTGTTATCTTACCCTTTATCTTACCCTTGAGAAGTTCTTTTAACTTCTATGGTTCCCTTGTAAAGTACGTTTGTACCCGTGTTATTTCCTATTTTTAACATACCTGAATTGTCTTCTTCTTTTATAATTTTTCTCCATATTTATGTGTCTTTTTGATAAATTTTTCTAGAAGTACTGGGTCTATTAGTGTTACCACACCAGTAAGTAGATGTCGGTCTGTAGGACCTCACACTTCAGTTCACCCGGAATCATCGTACTGATTCTTGTTTCGATCACCTCTACTACCTTAAGGTCAACTCGAGAAAGTTTAGGATTTTCTACTACGACACTTTCACGACGTGAGTTATACGGTCGTTTAAACCTTTTGAGTCGTCACCGGTATTTTGACCTTTCCCAGTCAAAAGTAAGGTTAGGGTTTCTTCCCGTTATGGCTTCTTACATGTTTGATGACTTGTTAATATGAGTAGAGTGTACGATCGTTTCATTACAAGTTTTAAGAGGTTCGATCCGAAGTTGACATGTACTACGCTCTTGAAATCTATAAGTTCGACCTAAATCTTTTCCGTCTCCTCGTTCTCTAGTTTAATGGTTGTAGGTAACCTAGTATCTTTTCCGTTCTCTTAAGGTCTCTTTGTAGATTAAGACGAAATAACTGATACGGTTTCGGAAACTGCCACACCTAGTGTTTTTTGGTACCTTTTAAGAATTTCTCTAACCTTATGGTTTGGTGTAATGGGCGGAGGAAGTTTTGGTCATACGTCCAGTTCTTCGTTGTCAATCTTGGTTTGTACCTTGTCTGACCAAAACATGACGCTTTCCTCCTACAGTTCCGATGTATAACAGTGGGACGAATAAACCGAAGATACTTTTCATTCATGTAGGATCCTTTACGGACCAACCTACTCCGTGGTCGACCTTAGTTATAACGACTCTCTTTATAGTTACTAGAGTCTATACGTCTACTGTGGTGGGAATGCCGTCTTTAGCTTCTCTTTGATTTCTCGGAGAACTACTTACACTTTCTCCTCTCACTGTATAGACCGAATTTAAAGTTGTAAGTCTTTTTGTTCTAGTACCGTGGGTCAGGTTAGTGGAATCCCGTTTATCTATCCCTTTTTTACTTTTGTAACGGTCTGAAATAAAAGAACCCGAGGTTTTAGTAACGTCTACTACTGACGTCGGTACTTTGATTTTCTAAGAACGAGGAACATTCGTTCAAGTCAAGTCAAGTCAGTGAGTCAGCACAGACTGAGAAACGGTGGGGTACTTAGCGTCGTACGGTCCGGAGGGACAGGTAGTGGTTGAGGGTCTCAAGTGAGTTTGAGTACAGGTAACTGAGTCACTACGGTAGGTCGGTAGAGTAGGAGACATCAAGGGAAGAGGAAGACGGCTGTTGAGAAACGTACTCCACTGGTTTCTAAGTCTCAAAGTCGAAATCAAGGAAGGTCACTTGTGGGTCCTGACTAGAGGAAATCATACCTGACCAATCTGGAGGAACGTCACGTTCTCTGAGAGTTCTCAGAAGAGGTTGTGGTACCAAGTTTTCGTAGCTAAGAAGCCGTGAGTATAATGAAGTGTCAGGTTAAGAGTATAGGTATGTACTGGTGTCCTTTTTGGTATCGGAACTGATATACCTGGAACAACCGTTTCATTATAGAGACGAAAAGTTATACGATAGATCCAACCAGTATTGAAAAGAAGGTTCCTCATTCACAGAAAATTAAAGTACCGACGTTAGTAGTAGACGTCACTAAAACCTCGGGTCTTTTTATTTCAGACTGTGACAAAGGTGACAAAGGGATAGATAAAGGGTACTTCACTACCCTGGTCTACGGTATTAGAATCAAAAGATTTCCAACTCGAAATTCGGTTGAGAAAGTGAGAGGAGAAAGTGAAAGTAGTTGTCCGAAAAATCAAGGAGAAGTGAAAGACGGTATTCCCACTACAATACACGTATAAACTCCAATAACTACAAAGAGGGCCGTTAGAAGTATGGTCAAACACGAAGAAGGTCAGGTCACAAAGAGTACTACATGAGGTGTATTCAATTTATTCGTCTCACTGTTAGATGTCGGAACTGTATGAGGAAAAGGATAAACCTTGGTCAGACAACAAGGTACAGGTCAAGATTGACAAGGAAAGACTGGACGTAAATCCAAAGAGTTCTCCGTCCAGTCCACCAGACCATAAGGGTAGAGAGAGTTTTAAAAGGTGTCAAATAACACTAGGTGTGTCAGTTTCCGAAACCGTATCAGTTATTTCGTCTTTATCTACAAAATGACCTTGAGGGAACGAAAAAGGTACTAGGTCGTCTACGACCGTTAAACTAGAGACCAAGGAAACGGAAAGGATTTTGGTCGAACTTGTAGACCTTAAAGTACCAAGTGTATAACGACTTCGGACCGAACCTCTTAAAACTCGTAATGAAATGATCGCACACTCTCCTCACGTTAACACGTCATCAAACTCGTAAGAAACCGTAACGGAAAGAAACCCTAACCTTACTTTTACCTGGAAAAGGTCAGGACACCGGTGACGACTGAAAAGGTTTAAACGACCGTATAACTCACGTTGTGAAAGTGTCGTAGTAGAAGGTCCTAAACTTTGTCGAGTTGACCTTAAGGTAGTGGAGGTGGTCGAAACAAACATCACTACGAAAGATTCCGGGTGAACTGAAGTGTAAGGTCCTACAGACCGAGATTCACTCACTAGTGTGGAAGCACTAATAGACCCAGTACTTCTAGAAAAATGATGTCAAGAGGACACATAAGAACGGTGGAGAAGAATTATAGAAGACGAAGACAATCCAGGTATGGTAAAGACAAGAAATAGTTCGATAGAAACGTACTTTACAAGAGTACCATAGAGATTAAAAGAAAAAAATAAAATAAACAAAATTAACCTCCAATTAATGAAATGTTATAACATAACCAAAACGGTATGTAGTTGTACTTAGACGGAGTCCGTATGAGTATAAGGGGTGGGTCTCGGGGGGAGGGAGGAAGGAGGGGTATGGTAGGGAGACCCAGTAGAGTCACGTGGTCGGGGTTCGTAGGTCATAATACGTAGCTTGGACCTGACCTCTAGAGATCAGAAGGATAAGATAACAAAAGGAGATAAAGAAACGTAACTAGTGACTCCTTCTGAAAGAATAGAGAAGAACGACAAGAAACCTTGAGACGTAAGTCTACGAAGATAGAAAGGAAAAGAGGAAACGAAAAGTGAAGAGAAGAAAAGTGTCGATAAACATTCCGGAGGAGTCTGTCAGTAAAACGAAAAAACGTAAAGAAAAGGTGCCCCTACCAGAACTAGGGACAGAGACCATGTTACAGTACTTGGAGGCAGGTATCAAGTAGTCCGTGAGACAGATAGTCTAGATCAGGGATCAGGAGTGAAGGGGACATATTAGTATTCCCTAAACTAACTCCAGTATGGACTTACCAGATCTCCAAAAGGGAGGAAAGAAGTTAAATTCAGACTTAAAACGTTATTCCTCAAGTACTAGACTCGGTGTCAGGTGAGGGTCAGAACGAAAACGACTGACATATCTCGAAGAGGTAGAAACCGACGTTTCTTATATTAGTTATACTAGAGTCACAATTGGTAGACCACTACAGGTACACATTCAGAAGAGAACACAACAACCTTCTTCCACAAACGATACTGGTCACGCAAGAGAACCGTTTTGAGATAATCGGAAACGGGAGGAAGTAAGATGGTTTGAACGGACAATGAGGTCCATAAAGAACTGAAGGATGAAAATGTAAGGTCAGGGGATATTACTTTTCCTGTAGAAGACCACACAGTCAAGATTTTCCAGAACATCCAGAAGTACCTTGACAAGTTGAAGTCGAAGAAGTCACAATGACCAACCCCGTATCTGAACCTAATGGCACTATGACTTACCAAACGGAACCTTTGCTTGTCTCTAGTAAGACAGCAAAAACTCTGACGTAAGTCCATGACGTAAAGTCTGAGAAAGCAACTGGTACTACCGATGAGATAAAGAAGATTCCCTAAGGATGGGTGTCATCCTCTATATTACCAGTAGACTCAATTCAAGTGGGTAAGGTCAGGTAAAATCAAGCGACTAAGGATCTTACATCTGCAAGTGAGAACGGTAGAGGACAAACTGGTGAAGGTTAAACGGAACGAAGTACCTGGACTGTAAGGTCCAAGGATACGTTATAACGAGAAATGTCGTAGTCTGGAACGAAGATAGTGGTCAGTGTAGGTGGTGACCCATAACAAAAACGAAACCGAAGTAGGGAAGTAAGAAAGACCTCAATGAAGAGGTGACTAGAGGTCATCGTGTAATCCGTGGATGGCTGGGCCCCTCGAGGAGAAAGCCATAGGATAGTAAAACGGAAAAGTATGACAAGTACCCCAAGAGTTCCGTTCTTATGACTTCACCGAACGGTAAAGGAAGAGGTCACCTGGTGTAAGACAGTCTGGAGAGGTGGTACTGGACGGGTAGGACCCAATGGGGCGTGGCGTACCGAATCAAAGTAACTCAATCTGTTTCGACACCAGACACACTAGTCTAACCGATCAAAAGATACTAATACCAAAGTCGCACAGACAGGAGACTACGAGAGAATGTTGTGGATGGTGGAATGAACCCAAAGAGAATGGAACCTACACCCCATAGAGAAGTGCCGACGAGGCCGTTTCGAGTCGGTGACGAGGAATAAAACCTGCTCCCCATAGAGGAGTATCGGTGGGGAAGACTGAAACTTACACCTCATCGAGGAGATCCGTGGGGCGCGGGTGCGTCGGTGACGAGGAACCTGCACCCCAACGAGGAGAGCCCACGGAGGAGACTAGAGCCTGTACACTACTGGTTGGATCTGTCGTATAATTTTTCACCTCTGTAATGAACGGTTGTTTCCAGATATGTCCATCTCGATAACAAAAAGGTCATCAGTACATATCTACATTCTCAACCTGGTATTACTTTTGACTTGTGGTTTCTTGACTACGAAAGTTTCACACCACGACCTCTTCTGAGAACTCCCGGGGAACCTGTCTCTCCTCTAGTTTGGTTAGTTAGGACTTCCTTTAGTTGGAACTTATAAGTAAATTTCCTAACTACGACTTCGACCTTTGACGTTACGAAACCGGTGGACTTCACTTCTAAGTTGAATGACCTTTTCTGGAACTATGACTCTTTCCAACTCCCGGTCTTCACTTCCTCCGTTGTCTCCTGTTCTACCAACCTACCGTAGTAACTGAGTTACCTGTACTCAAACTCGTTTGAGACGTTCAATCGTTTCCTGTACCTTCGGACCACACGACGTCAAATACACCAGTGTTTTTTAGCCTGTGTTTAATCACTGTTTTGTTGTTTTATTTCGTTTGATTTTTAATTATTTATATTAATACTTATATTTCATATACATTCGTATTTACGTTTTTATGAATAATTAAAATTACTTTATTTTATTCTAGTATTTATATCTATACTTTTCTGGGTACTGTATGTTGGATTTACAGGTGGTTGTTTACTTACCTACTTCTATACCATATATATATCTTACCTTACAATCGGTATTTTTACTTATTAAAGTAAACGTCGTTGTACCTACGTTGATCTCTAATAGTCTCATTCATTTAGTCTTTTCCTTTCAGTTATGTATACTATAGTGAATGTACCCCTTAGATTTTATACTGTGTTTATATGAATAGATATCCCAATTACTTTCGTGCCCACCGACGCTGTCGTGTGTTCGCACCGGCTCTCCTCGATGGGGGCTGGTCTCCGGTCCCCGCCACCGGTCCTCCTCGATGGGGTGCAAGTTCCTCGTCACCGACGCACCCTCGTCTTCCAGGATCTCCTCGATGAGGTACAAGTTCCAGTCCTCCCCGTCGCCACTCCTCTATGGGGAACAGGTTCCATTCCTCGTCGCCGACACGAAACGACCTCGTCGGTTCTTCTCTATTGGGTACAGGTTCCATTCTCTTTGGGTTCATTCTGACATCCCCAACGTTCTCCCGTAGTCTCCCGTCTGTGTGACTTTGGTATTAGTGTCTTTTGATCGGTTAGATTAGTGTGATCCTGGTGTCGGAACAGATTGAGTCACTTTGATTCGGTACGGGACCCCCCGGTGGGTACCTTTTCTTTACATTTTTTCGTTTTACTGACAGACTCCTCCGGAATGTTTATCGACACTTTTCTTCTCTTCACTTTTCGTTTTCTCTTTTCCTTTCTATCTTCGTAGACTTACGTCTCAAGGTTTCTTATCGTTCTTCTCTATTCTTTCAGAAGGAGTCACTAGTTACGTTTCTTTATCTCCCTTTGTTGTCTTACCCTTTCTGATCTCTAGAGAACTTCTTTTAATCTCTATGGTGCCCTTGTAAAGTATGTTTCTATCCGAGCTATTTCCTGTCTTTACCATACCTGGATTGTCTTCCTCTTCTGTAATTCTTCTTCACCTCCACCGTTCTTATGTGTCTTCTTGATATGTTTTTTTTAGAGGTGTTGGTTCTATTAGCACTACCATACTAGTGAGTGGATCTCGGTCTGTAGGACCTTACACTTCAGTTCACCCGGAATCTTTCGTAGTGCTGTTTGTTTCAATCACCTTCACTACCTTAAGGTCAACTCGAAAAAGTTTAGGACTTTCTACTAAGACATTTTCACGACGTGAGTTATACGGTCGTTTAAATCTTTTGAGTCGTCACCGGTGACCTGACCTTTTCCAGTCAAAAGTAAGGTTAGGGTTTCTTTTCTTTCCGTTATCGTTTCTTGTGAGTTTGATGACGTTTTAACGTGAGTAGAGTGTGCGATCATTGAGTCAATCAGCCAAGTCAGCGACTCAGCACAGACTGAGAAACGCTGGGGTTCTTAATGTCGTGTGGTCTGGAGGGACAGGTAGTGGTTGAGGGCCTTAAGTGAGTCTGAGTGCAGGTAACTCAGTCACTACGGTATGTTGGTAGTTCGGTAGAGTAGGAGACAGCAGGGGAAGCGGAGGACGGGGGTTAGGGAGGGTCGTAGTCTCAGAAAAGGTTACTCAGTTGAGAAGAGTACTCCACTGGTTTCTTGACCTCAAAGTCGAAATCGTAGTAAGGAAGGTTTCTTTAGGGTCCCGACTAGAGGAAGTCTTACCTGACAAACCTAGAGGAACGTCAGGTTCCCTGAGAGTTTTAAAGTTTTCGTAGTTAAGAAGTCGACTTCACTACCCTAGTCTACGGTACTAGGTGTGTCAGTTCGGTACGAAGTCGTTATACACTTGGCACTTTAAGGTCTACAAGTTCGACCAAAATCTTTTCCGTCTCCTTGGTCTCTAGTTTAACGGTTGTAGGCGACCTAGTACCTCTTTCGTTCTCTCAAGGTCTTTTTGTAGATAAAGACGAAATGACTGATACGGTTTCGGAAACTGACACACCTAGTGTTATTTGACACCTTTTAAAACTCTCTCTACCCTTATGGTCTGGTGGACTGCACGGAGAACTCTTTAGACATACGTCCAGTCCTTTGTGGTCAATCTTGACCTGTACCTTGTTGTCTGACCAAGGTTTATCCTTTTCCTCATACAGTTCCGACATATGACAGGGGGACGAATAAATTGAATATACGTCTCATGTAGTACTCTTTACGACCTGACCTTCTTTGTGTTCGACCTTGGTTCTAACGGCCCTCTTTATAGTCATTGGAGTCTATACGTCTACTGTGGTGGGAATACCGTCTTTCACTTCTCCTCGATTTTTCGGAGAACTACTTTCACTTTCTCCTCTCACTTTTTCAACCGAATTTCGAGTTGTAAGTCTTTTGCTTCTAGTACCGTAGGCCAGGGTAGTGAAGTACCCTTTATCTACCCCTTTGTCACCTTTGTCACAGTCTGAAATAAAACCCCCCGAGGTTTTAGTGACGTCTACCACTNACTAACGTCGGTACTTTAATTTTCTGCGAATGAGGAACCTTCTTTTCAATACTGGTTGGATCTATCGTATAAGTTTTCGTCTCTGTAATGAAACGGTTGTTTCCAGGTAGATCAGTTCCGATACCAAAGAGGTCACCAGTGCATACCTACACTCTCAACCTGACACTTCTTTGGATTCGTGGTTTCTTAACTACAAAAACTTGGCACCACAACTTACTGTAACTGTGTACATGTGATAGTACATTCTTAGCTTAGTGGTCAGATACAGGTTACGTCCTATGTCGTACGAACCCCGACCACGTGCCCCTACTGGGTCTCTCTACAATACCCCTCCCTCCACCCTTCCCCCAAGTATAAACCCTTACGTACATGTGGGCACCACCTAAGTACAGTTACATACCGTTTTGGTTATGTCATAACATTTCATTTTATTTCATTTTTATTTTTTAAAAATTTTTCTGAGANCCCTCCCTCCACCCTTCCCCCAAGTACAAACCCTTACGTACATGTGGGCACCACCTAACTACAGTTACATACCGTTTTGGTTATGTCATAACATTTCATTTTATTTCATTTTTATTTTTTAAAAATTTTTCTGAGAACTCTCAGGGAACGTGACGTTCCTCTAGGTGGGTCAGGTAAGATTTCCTCTCGTCAGGAGTCACAAGAAACCTTCCTTACTACGATTTCGACTTTGAGGTCGTGAAACCGGTGGAGTACGCTTCTCAACTGAGTAACCTTTTCTGAGACTTCGACCCTCCCTAGCTCCTGTCCTCCTTTTCACCTACTGTCTCCTACTCTACCAACTTACCGTAGTGGCTGATCTACCTGTGTTCAAACTCACTTGAGACCCTCTACCACTACCTGTCCCTCCGGACCGCACGACGTTAAGTACCCCAGCGTCTGGGCTGACTCGCTAACTTGACTTGTCTTGGATATGTAGTCTTTGTCTGAGTGTCTGTATCTCTTGTCTGAACACCGACGATACTTCCCGTAACTCTCCTTACCTCACCTATAAACCCCAATCGTCCTCGTTTGTTCATATTTATCTTACATATTTATTATGATGCGTCTTCTTTGATATAAGTTAGGGGAACTTTTTGGTGTCACCTTTCTTATATTTTTTTATTATATACACATACATATTGACTTTATGAAACGATATTCAGTCTTTATTTGTGTTGTAACATTTAGTTGAGATGAAGTTAAAAGCTTTTCGGGATATACTATGTTTTTGTTTTCTCTATATTTATAGACCCTCCATAAAGACTTTTGTTAGTTACATTCAATAGTGAAACGAAAAAGAAAACTACTTTATAAAAAGAGATAATAATAGACTTATGAATATGACTGTGATTTGTAATTAATGTCGAAATATCCTAATTATTTAACCTTTGTAACAGACATAGTATAATGTTTACGGATTGTATGACAACTTTATTTTATTGTCTACCAACGGAAAACAGAACATTAGACTATGAATAATAACGTATGGACGTGACGAAGACCACGATTACAATGAATGTGGACGGAGAGACTCCTGTAAAAGGGGTCTAGACATTAAGGGCGACATAGGGGTCTCAGATGATGTGGTCTCTAAGTAACTATCACTATTTTATTTAGGTGGTTCCTGTATAAACAAACAAAGTGTATTAACTTTTAAACGAGTTATAAAAAATTCCCTTTAAGAGATAAATCTTTATGCAGGAAGACGGTCTTTGTTATCTTATAGATAAAAGGGTTGTCGTCTTTCTAAGAAAGGATTGGTAAATTTGTTGACAATCGAGACATCAAGGTCCCATTTCTGAGGTACCCGAGTCCCCCTCTGTCCGAGAGAGAACTCTTTTAGAAGTAGTACACACCCACCTCCTACTGAATCACTTTGAGAGGTTGACGTCTCGATACCCAAACTCATACGCGAGGATTCTTACCAGTCTTAAGTGGAAGGAGAGAGGTAATATTCTGGAAGGACCTTCTGAAAAAAGTGAGAAACGTTGAAACTCCAAGTCGTTTGTAGACTCCAATGTTGATAGTCTCTTCATAAAAAAAAAGACAGGTAAAAGACTTGAGATCTTACTACGAAAGAAGACTCGTTACATACATATGGTTGTATTGACTATACTAAACAGTGAAATTTTAATGTACTTTCCAAGGTTGTTGGTGAATACTTCACACCGAAGTGTCATACTCTCCGTTCGTGTCCTGTCAGTAACTAGTCGACGAAAGTACATAGTCATACTATTTCCAGTAGATTTACTTATAATTTCCCTGTGAGGGTACACAAGAGACGGTATTGAAGTAGGAGTAAACTTTATTTAACACATATTTTATCCACTGGAGATAGCGATAACTCATTGAATAAACGAATACGAAATATTGAGTTACTGGGGAAGGAGATTTTCAGAAAGTGTCAAATTACTTTTGAGTTAAAATTGTAGAAATAGATATAGTACTCACAACAATTATACTGTACTTACTTACTGACTTCTTTTTTCACCGTAAAAACCTGTTTTTCTAATCAGAGAAAGGAGTCCTGTGTGTCCGAAGGACTCCACGAACCCTCTCAGCCTATGGACCTCAGTAAGACTGTTCTGACTCCCCTCCACGGACCCGATGTCTCTGTTAAGTAAGGACAGGGTGGGGACCTTTGAGACACGACAGGGACACACTAGAAATTGGACCATAATTCCACCCCTCCGATTGAAAATCCGTTTTATAAGGGACATGAAGGGAATAAGACAAAAAGATATACGTGAAATCCGATTTGTCACCCTGATCCATGGTTCACCCTCGACTATAGACGGAAAGTATTTCTAATCCTTACCTTATAAAATGTCATTGGTTCACTTTGAGATTTATAGGTAAATTCACTTCGGAGAATTCCATTTACGGAAAACTAAGTCGTTACCTTCTTTCACTGTTTCATAGGACTGTTATTGACTTCCTATTCCTTATAAACTGAATCGACGAAACATTCATTACTCTCTCTTCTGGTTGATATATTATGTAAACCAGTCTCGTTTTCTTAACAATACTGAAAAAAAAAAAAACCAGATCCTGATTTATACTGTCCATCGTAAAAAACATAACGGTCCTTCGTTTCTTAGTAAAATTATAAATTTTAGAGAGTAAAAATTTCACTTCCTTTTATCTGCTCTCTAATATATACCGTACATATAACTCACCCGTAAAAATATAGTAAATATGGAGTTTTTCAAAATTTGTGTTTCCTTAGATTAACTGGGGGTACGTGCTAATGTATGAAAGTAATTTCTTACATTGAATTTAACCTTACTTTTAAAGTGGGGTATTCTTTTGACTGAAAAAGCCTCAGTCATCTCATGTATTATAGCCTCTTCCGTTACCGTGGGGTGAGGTTATGAGAACGGACCTTTTAGGGTACCTGCCTCCTCGGACCACCCGACGTCAGGTACCCCAACGATTGTCAGCCTGTGCTGACTCACTGAAGTGAAAGTGTAAAGTGAAAGTACGTAACCTCTTCCTTTACCGTTGGGTGAGGTCACAAGAACGGACCTCTTAGGGTCCCTGCCCCCTCGGACCACCCGGCGGCAGATACCCCCAGCGTGTCTCAACCTGTGCTGACTTCACTGAATCGTCGTCGTCGTCGTCGTCGTCGTCGTCTCATGTATATATTAAGTACTTAAAATGTTATTTGTATAAATAACTCGAGAACTGTTTGAGACTTATCCCGATCGACGACACCATAGAGTTCGGAGTTTGTAATGTAAGTGTATAAATGACCATTCTTTCTCTATTCGTATCACTCGACCTCCCTGTTTTTTATCTTCGGTTCTTGAATGTTCTACTTCAAAGTTCTTTCACAAGTATCGTTGACTGTGATTCGACTTTGAACTATTTGGAGGTTCATAGTCATAGTCCGATCACTTCCCTTTTTGTCCTCACCTTTCGACCATTACTTGTCTCAACATAGTCCTTTGTCTGAGGAGAGTTTGACCGCCTCTGTAACAAAGACAAACACCTTTCACTTACGGGGTGAGACCACCTTCGTGAGAAATCTCGACAAGGTGTCCATTGTAAGGTAAGATTTATATCTGTAGAAGTAGTGTACTCACATAATAGTCACCCAGTTTTTGACGTACTTGATAATCGACTTCGATATTAAAACCGAAAATTCATATGTGTCTTAGGTGTGTTAACTCCATAACGACTAATTGTAATTTGGGATTTACATTGACGGTTGAAATTAAAGTTTACTATAGGATATATGAGTATCTATACTATTTTACCTATAGTGGTGTTTTTGTGTCGACTTCTTCGTCTTCCCTGACCTCCTATTCTGTACATATGGTATGTTTAATAAGTACATTGGTATACTGGTCGTATGACGGTCTGCATTTCACGAGTCGTTGACGACAAATGGCAAAACCAAAAGATAGATAAAGATTTTAAACCATTTGAAAATTAATATTATATTAAAACATGAGTATGTTCACATCTTTTTCATCACTTGACATGGGTTTCTTGGAAGTTGGTCGAGAGGGTTTTTACATTTAAGGATTATTAGTGTTACCTTAATAATTGTGATTCCTTAATTGTGACATATGTTTATTATTATTATTAATTTTATCTCTAAATTCCTGTCCTGCCTAGGTCCAGCACCGGTCCAGTCCCCTGTCCCTATGTGCCACAGTGGTGGCGGTGCCGTCCAGGAGCGCGAGAGAACCGAGGGGGACGGCTGGCTCA
The DNA here is from genome assembly GCA_006410555.1 of Capra ibex. Lineage (NCBI taxonomy): Eukaryota > Metazoa > Chordata > Mammalia > Artiodactyla > Bovidae > Capra > Capra ibex. The sequence goes on along the minus strand of SJYO01000075.1, from coordinate 161,239 downwards.
TCGTGTGCCCGAGGACTGAGCGATAAGACCGTGTTGTCTGACTCGTACCCGCCACGTCGGTTGGAGTAGCGGTTAGGGGTCACTGCGACCCTCCTCACGTGAACACCGAGACCGAACTCCCAGACAGAGAAAGAGAGAGAAATCAGCGATTCAGCACAGGCTGAGAACGTTGGGGTACCTGACATCGGACGGTCCGAGGAGACAGGTACGCTAAGAGGTCCGTTGTTATGACCTCACTCAATGGCAAAGGAAGAGGTCCCCTAGAAGGGCTGGGCCTTTGATTGGGCTCAAAGGACGTAACGTCCGTCTAAGAAATGGTTGACTCGATACTCCCTTCGGGAACCTGCCAGTGTCTCCTCGTTTTCTTACCGACCTTTTCTTTATTACTATTTAATTTTAATTGATGTCTAAAACAAACCTAAAAGGATCGAAAACGTGACTGTAAAAATACAACGTCCTGCGTTAAGTTCAAGGATAAACAATTCTTTACCAGTACACAGGAACCAGAGGAGATTGGACACAGTGTATGACATAGGGGAACAGAAAACACTGGAACCTTCACGTTTGTTAACTCCAATTTGAGAAGTCCAGAAGAAATAAAAGACGAATATGATTAAAGAAACGGGTTATGACGTGCACCAACTAAAACATCAAGATTAGGTTGTGACAAAATAGTGTCACTTTTAACTTCTTTTCGACCCATGACTAATCTTCGAAATTCTATTTATCTTTTTGACCATTCATTACTACAATAAACCTACTGCTAAGAGTGTGGTTTTGTTTTATTTTACTCTATTACAAAATCAGTAACGTCATAGTCGTTTGCAACTTTATGACGTACACACCGGCTATACGAGACATATTTACAGTTTGAGTCAGTAAATAAACGTAAATTGTCCTTCGCTGTGGAGTTTGTCGAACACTCAAGTAAGTTTGAACCCTTATTGCTTCTTAATAATCCTGTTTTCTTGTAATATTATGAGTGTTTTAGCAGAATGTATCTGTTACGAAAGATTAAGATATCTGTTTATGTAAAGTCTCTTATATCCTGTCTTAAATCTAATTGACTTTTTATCTCTAGACTCACGTATTTACTTCATATTTTCATACCTGACATCATTTGAATAAAGTCTTTTTATACTAGAACTTCTAAAGATATACATGTAGTTTTCTCGACTCTTGTGGTGTCAAAACTGACCAGTTATTGTTCAATTTCGTCTTTTACCGACAAGTGACGTAACTAACCTAAAAAAAATGGGTTACCGGTATCGGAGTATTAAAGTATGTTCAAAAAGTCAAGTCACAGTGAACTGAAACACTCCTCAAACTCTTCATGTTCAGTTACTACTCTTTGGTATGTAGTAATAGATATAAGTATGAGGACCCCGACTGTCTACTGGGAGGTTACGTCCAAGACTAGAAATGTAAAGACCAACAGAGGACAAATGACTCACAGTGACCCTTGGACTGGTAATAATATGAGTGAAATTATCTAAGAGTGGAATTTTGACGGTACATGAAAAAGGAGTTTGTGAAGAGGAAAAATCTTTGAAATAAGTGGTGCCACACGTAAGGGGCTAAGAATATGTCGAATAGTTGACCCCTGTTCTGATAAAGGATGTTACGAACACAATCAGTTGATAAAAAATAGAAGGAAAAACCTCCTTGTCTTAAAAAAGAGGACCGGTAGTACAGGATACTGGCGATACACCGGTAGACGTTTGGAAATGTAATACGTTGGTAGTATTTGTCATCTCAGACACAAACCGAACAATAGACAACAACCTATCGTCCAACCGACCAGTATAAAGGTGGTGAGACGGACCCGAATTTGGACCTTAAGACACTAAGATTACAGTAACTAGTAAAAGAGACACTACGAAGACGATACGACTTCTAGAGAACAAGTCTGTGTACCAAGTATCTTGTCTACCAACAATGGGAACGACACAACTAATTGTAACACTGTAAAGACACACAACAATACAGGATGCATATATAGTAGTTACGGTAGGATTTCAAGGGAAGGAGGGTCGTTTTTAACTTCCGGAAAAGATGGACGAGAAGAGTGAACTAACACCAAAGATAGTGGATACCGTCAACATAAAAGTAGATGCAGTTTGGGAGTCGTTTTCTACTTTACCGTTAATTATTCACACACAATCACGAGTGCTGAAGTCAACGGGGGTACAATTTGGGTAAATAAATATCGGACTCCTTGTTTGTTCACTTTCTTCGAAAATGTCTGAATTAGTTTTCTTAAAGTGACTAGAGTTCTTTCATTTCTATACAACTTTGATTCACGTTTTATATTTAAATTTTACTTATCACCGGGACTTCCGGTGTTAAAAGTAAACAATTGGTAACATGGGATCAGATGACAGACAAGTATAATTGTCCGAATATGGTGACAATAATACCTTAGAGTCGGGGGTTTAGTATTAAAGTCACGAATAATTTTATTTGTTTAATTCAGTACAGTTAATAACGACTTTTATTTAAAAGAGGATGTAATATAGAGTATAGTTCTCTTATACTTTAATCTAAAGGTACTTTTTCAGGAACACACACACACGATTCAGTGAAGTCAGTACAGGTGAAGAAACACTAGATACTTGACATAAGGTGGTCTGAGGAAACAGGTACCCTAAGAGGTCCGTTTTTATGACCTCACCCAACTGTACGGTTGGAAGTCCCCTGGAGGACTGGTTCCTTAGCTTGGGTACAGAGAAACAGATGGACGTAATCATCCACCCAATAAATGGTGATCATGGTGAGTCCTTTGGGTTTTGCCAGGAAGTCAAGTCAAGTCAAGTCAGCGAGTCAGTACAGACTGACAAACGTTGGGGTACTTAAAGTCGTGCGGTACGGAGGGACAGGTAGTGGTTGAGGGTCTCAAGTGTGTCTGAGTGTAGGTAGCTCAGTCACTATGGTAGGTCGGTAGAGTAGGAGACAGTAGGGGAAGAGGAGGACGGGGGTTAGGGAGGGTCGTAGTCTCAGAAAAGGTTACTCAGTTGAGAAGAGTACTCCACCGGTTTCACGACCTCAAAGCCGAAATCGTAGTAAGGAAGGTTTCTTGAGGGTTCCGACTAGAGGAAGTCTTACCTGACCAACCTAGAGGCACGTCAGGTTCCCTGAGAGTTATCAGAAGAGGTTGTGGTGTCAAGTTTTCGTAGTCAAGAAGCCGCGAGTCGAAAGAAGTGTCAGGTTGAGAGTGTAGGTCTGTACTGGTGACCTTTTTGGTGTCGGAACTGATCTGGCTGGAATCAGCCGTTTCATTACAGAGACGAAAACTTATACGATAGATCCAACCAGTATTGAAAAGAGGGTTCCTCATTCGCAGAAAATTAAAGTACCGACATCAGTGGTAGACGTCACTAAAACCTCGGGTTTTTATATTTCATACTGTGACAAAGATGACAAAGGGGTAGATAAAGGGTACTTCACTACCCTGGTCTAAGGTACTAGAAACAAAAGACTTACAACTCGAAATTCGGTTGAGAAAGTGAGAGGAGAAAGTGAAAGTAGTTCTTCGAAAAATCAAGGAGAAGTGAAAGAAGGTACACCACAGTAGACGTATAGACTCCAATAACTATAAAGAGGGCCGTTAGAACTAAGGTCGAACACAAAGAAGGTCGGGTCGTAAAGAGTATTACATGAGACGTATCTGCAATATATTCGTCCCACTGTTATATGTCGGAACTGTATGAGGAAAAGGATAAACCTTGGTCAGACGACAAGGTACGGGTCAAGATTGACAACGAAGGACTGGACGTATATCCAAAGAATTCTCCGTCCAGTCCACCAGACCATAAGGGTAGAGAAAGTCTTAAAGGTATCAACTAACACTAGGTGTGTCAGTTTCCGTAACCGTATCAGTTATTTCGTCTTTATCTACAAAAAGACCTTAAGAGAACGAAAAAGGTACTAGATCGTCTACAACCGTTAAACTGGAGACCAAGGAGACGGAAAAGATTTTGGTCGAACTTGTCATCCTTCAAGTACCAAATGCATAACGACTTCGGACCGAACCTCTTAAAACTCGTAATGAAATGATCGTACACTCTACTCACGTTAACACACCATCAAACTCGTAAGAAACCGTAACGGAAAGAAACCCTAACCTTACTTTTGACTGGAAAAGGTCAGGACACCGGTGACGACTCAAAAGGTTTAAACGACCGTATAACTCACGTCGTGAAAGTGTCGTAGTAGAAAGTCCTAAACTTCCTCGAGTTGCCTTACGGTGGTGGAGGTGATCAAAACAACCATCACTACGAAAGATTCCGGGTGAACTGAAGTGTAAGGTCCTACAGACCGAGATCTACTCACTAGTGTGGTAACACTAATAGACCCAGTACTTCTAGAAAAAAACATGTCAAGACACATAAGAACGGTGGAGAAGAATTACAGAAGAGGAAGACAATCCAGGTATGGTAAAGACAGGAAATAACTCGGGTAGAAACGTACTTTACAAGGGAACCTTAGAGATCAAAAGAACTTCTCTAGAGATCAGAAAGGGTAAGACAACAAAAGGAGATAAAGAAACGTAACAAGTGACTTCTTCTGAAAAAAGAGAGAAGGACGATAAGAAACCTTGAGACGTAAGTCTACGAATATAGAAAGGAAAAGAGGAAACGAAAAGTGAAGAGAAGAAAAGTGTCGATAAACATTCAGAAGGGGTCTGTCGGTAAAACGAAAGAACGTAAAGAAAAAGTACCCCTAGTAGAACTAGGGACAGAGGACATGTTACAGTACGTGGAGTAATGTATCAAGTAGTCCGCGAGATAGATAGTCTAGATCCGGGAATTTAGATAAAGAGTGAAGGTGACATATTAGTATTCCCTAAACTAAATCCAGCATGGACTTACCAGATCGTCAAAAGGGATGAAAGAAGTTAAATTCAGACTTAAACCATTATTCCACAAGTACTAGACTCGGTATCAGTCGAGGACCAGAACAAAAACAACCGCCATATCTCGAAGAGGTAAAACCGACGTTTCTTATATTAGTTAGACTAAAGCCACAACTGGTAGACCACTACAGGTACACATCTCAGAAGAGAACACAACAACCTTCTCCCACAAACGATACTGGTCACTCAAAAGAACCGTTTTGAGATAATTCAGAAACGGGACGAAGTAAGACGTAAGGTTCCGGTTTAAACGGACAATGAGGTCCACAAAGAACTGAAGGATGAAAACGTAAGGTCAGGGGAGATTACTTTTCCTGTAGAGAAAATCCACAATCANCTAAACTTCCTCGAGTTGCCTTACGGTGGTGGAGGTGATCAAAACAACCATCACTACGAAAGATTCCGGGTGAACTGAAGTGTAAGGTCCTACAGACCGAGATCTACTCACTAGTGTGGTAACACTAGTAGACCCAGTACTTCTAGAAAAAACATGTCAAGACACATAAGAACGGTGGAGAAGAATTACAGAAGAGGAAGACAATCCAGGTATGGTAAAGACAGGAAATAACTCGGGTAGAAACGTACTTTACAAGGGAACCATAGAGATCAAAAGAACTTCTCTAGAGATCAGAAAGGGTAAGACAAGAAAAGGAGATAAAGAAACGTAACTAACGACTTCTTCTGAAAAAAGAGAGAAGGACGATAAGAAACCTTGAGACGTAAGTCTACGAATATAGAAAGGAAAAGAGGAAACGAAAAGTGAAGAGAAGAAAAGTGTCGATAAACATTCAGAAGGGGCCTGTCGGTAAAACGAAAGAACGTAAAGAAAAAGTACCCCTAGTAGAACTAGGGACAGAGGACATGTTACAGTACGTGGAGTAATGTATCAAGTAGTCCGTGAGATAGATAGTCTAGATCCGGGAATTTAGATAAAGAGTGAAGGTGACATATTAGTATTCCCTAAACTAAACCCAGTATGGACTTACCAGATCGTCAAAAGGGATGAAAGAAGTTACATTCAGACTTAAACCATTATTCCACAAGTACTAGACTCGGTATCAGTCGAGGACCAGAACAAAAACAACCGCCATATCTCGAAGAGGTAAAACCGACGTTTCTTATATTAGTTAGACTATAGCCACAACTGGTAGACCACTACAGGTACACATCTCAGAAGAGAACACAACAACCTTCTCCCACAAACGATACTGGTCACTCAAAAGAACCGTTTTGAGATAATTCAGAAACGGGACGAAGTAAGACGTAAGGTTCCGGTTTAAACGGACAATGAGGTCCACGAAGAACTGAAGGATGAAAACGTAAGGTCAGGGGAGATTACTTTTCCTGTAGAGAAAATCCACAATCAAGATTTTCCAGAACATTCAGAAGTATCTTAACAAGTTGAAGTCGAAGAAGTCGTAATGACCAACCCCGTATCTGAACCTAATGGTACTATGACTTACCAAACGGAACCTCTACTTGTCTCTAGTAAGACAGCAAAAACTCTAACGTAGGTTCAGGACGTAAAGTCTGAGAAAACAACTGGTACTACAGATGAGGTAAAGAGGACTCCCTAAGGACGGGCGTCATCATCTATATTACCAGTAGACTCAATTTAAGTGGGTAAGGTCAGGTTAAATCAAGTGACTAAGGATCTTACAGCTGTAAGTGAGAACGGTAGAGAACAAACTGGTAAAGGTACTTGTCATACTTTTCCGTTTTACTATCCTATGATTTTCTCCTTGAGGGGTCCAGTCATCTACGGGTTATACGATGACCCTCAGAGAATTCTAGAAATGTTTGAACTCTGTAAAAAACTAAAAACATTACTAGCTAACTTTTCATATATTGAGGGTACGAATCAGATCACTTCCCCCGTAAGAGGTAGGGGGAAGACTGTAGATACAGTCTTCGAAAGAGACAGGGAAAAATATGAAATTATTTTGAGACGATGTGTTTTCGAGAACTCACTAGTTAAGACAAGGGACCCGGACTTCGATTTAGAAGAAACCTCTAGTGATTAGACCATTTATAGAGAACATCTCTAAGAAAACCTATAGACGGGTCTCATATTGATGAACTAGTAAACCATCAGGATAAAAAAACTCTTGAGAAATATGAGAAAAGGGGTCTCCGAGGTGGTAAAAGTGTTAAGGTGGTTGTCACGTGTTTACAGTGTAGAGAAGTGTGGAATGGTTGTGAGTAGTAAAAGAATATAAAACTTTTCATCGGTAGGACTATTCGCAGTAGAAGGTCGGAAGGGTCCCTAAGAAAAGTAAAATTTCCATTCATTATTAAACTCTTACTGATATATATAGGATAAGGTACTTCGTATATTAATGAGTCTAAAAGTGTAGATGACTCTAAAAGATTGAGGGAGTAATGTAAATAAGATCAATCAAGTGTCTACTGACATTCTTTATAACAAAACAGGAGGAAATATATAAATAAGTAAAATGTAGTATATAAAAAGTAGAATCAGATACTCAAAATTTCGAATGGAATACTAAAGGTCAAACAAGGTCTATACAAGTTGACTTTGGGGAAATTCGGATGATAGAAAAACTATTCGAAGGTAGTAAATTGGGACTTCTCCGATCGTCCCAGATTCAAATGAGTCCGTACACACCCAGGTGTCTGGATGTGAGGACCGCAGAACTCCAACGACGACTCAATGTTAAGGACGTGGGCGCAGAAGATGGACGGCATTCAAGGACGTAGACCCACTCTCAATGTCTTCGAACTGGTGAAGCGAAAACCCATCTTCAGGTGCCAAAACAAAAACTAATTTTAGAAAGACTCCGGATGGGGCGGGTACCTAAAACCCGGAAGTCCGGTAATCTGGACGGACGACACAAAAGGACATCTTAGGAAGTGACTGGTGGGGAGGGTGGGGCGTGACAAATCTACCTGAAAACTCTAGCTAAGTTTCTGAAACGCGGAGTAACGAAAACCGGGTGTCCCAGGACCGAAGAGAGGACCTGGGACCCTAAGACGTCTGGCACGACAGAAGGACTCTTTGACGGCGGGGGGATGGGGTGGCGGAACTATTTTCCGAGTTATAGGGGAACTACAAGTCAGCGATCCAACACAGGCTGAGAAACGCTGGGGAACTTTGACGTCGAGCGGTCTGAAGGAACAGGGGATTCTTATGTGAAAATTCTTCCTACCCTAAATCCTGACTTCTTGAGGGTTCTCGTTCAGTGGAGGGGGTGCGTCCCTAGACCCCGAAACGTCTTCACTTCTAAGGTTTCCCCTCCAGCCGTTTCGACGACTGTTCCTTCACTCCTCCTACATCTCTTTCTCTCTGTCTCTTTCTTACTCCTCTTTACTTTCCCCCTTTCTAGTCACTCCGTTGGGTATTTGTCTTCCGTTTTATCTCTTACACCCTCCTTAAACGTTTCTTTGTGTCACTTTCCTCCCAAAGGGTCCATCGAGTTGACCATTTCTTTGACGGACGTTACACCCTCTGGACAGAAATTAGGGACCTAACCCTTCTAGGGGACCTCCTCCCGTACCGTTGGGTAACGTTATAAGAACGGACTTTTTAGGGGTACCTGTCTCTTCGGACCACCCGATGTTAGGTACCCCAGTGTTTCTCAACTTATCCTTACTCACTGATTCGTGCGTATAATGAATTTTTTAATAAGTTATATGACTCTTCAAATTATGACGTAGGAGACGACTCAAGATGTATAACAAAGGTGTACGTTTAGTCAAGGTACATAACTAGGTCTCAAAGTGACTTTCTTCTCTTTATTTAAACCACACCTTCATTTTGTTTGACTACGACGTAAATACTCTTGAAATTTCTTGAGTTCATTTTTGATACCGTAATTGGGTATGTTGATGACTGTGATTAGATATTGTTTCCTCCGTTCTTATATTTTACCTCTTTGTTGACAGAGAAGTTATTCACCAAATGACCCTGTACACACATTTACTGGTCTTTGAATCTCAAACTATTTCAGGACGAGAACCTTTGTTATTTTTGTTTTTGATTTTTTTTTTCTTTTTCTTTTTCACCACGACCCTTTTGTTGACTTACATTTTCTTACTTTAATCTTGTGGTGTGTATTTTTATTTTAGTTTTACTTAATTTCTGGATGTACATTTTGACCTATGATATTTTAAGGATCTCCTTTTGTATCTGTCTTGTCAGAAATGTATTTAGTGTCGGTCCAGAAAAGTCTAAACAAAAGATCTCATTACCTGTATTTTCATCTTTCTTTGATTACCCTGGATTAATTTGAACGAAAACGTCTCGTTTCCTTTAGTATTCGTTTTCCTTTTAGGTTGAATTCCTTATTCTCTTTTATAAACGTTTACTACACTGTTACATACGTTGGTGGAGTATGTCGAGTTTTAGTTTTCTTTTTTTTTTGATCATTTTTATATCCGTCTTCTAGATTTATTTATGAAGAGATTTTTTCTGTATGTCTACCGGTTTGTCCATGTACTTTTCTATAAGTTGTGGTGATTGATAATTTCTTTACGTTTAGTTTTGATGTTACTCTATAGTGTAACTAGTCTTACCGGTAGTAGTTTTTATTATGTTTATTATTTACACCTCTCCTACACCCCTTTTTTGCTTGAGAGGATTCGTCAACCACCCTTATATTTAACCAAGTCAGTGATCCCTTTTATCATACTTCAAAGGAATTTATCGATTTTTATCTGGATGATATACTAGGATGTAAAAGTAAGGACCCGGATATACCTTTCTTTTGACATGAACCTTTTCTATGTATGTATATGGTGTTATAAGTAGTGTTGTGATAAATGTCATTCTGCACCTTCGTTCTATTTACAGACGACTTTCTACTTACCTTTTTCTTATTCACCATGTATATATGTTACCTGATAATGACTGGATATTTTTTTACTTTATCACAGTAAACATCGTTGTACTTACCTGGATCTTTAATAGTATCATTCACTTCCTTCGGTCTGTCTATTTCTATTTATATATTATAACGAATATGTATTTTAAAAGAAATTTTTCATATGTTTATTTGAATGATTGTATTATCTGTGTGTGTGTATCTTTTGTTTGTCAATGGTTTCTCTTTTCTCTCCTTCCCTATTTAGTTCTCAAAAGTAATTGTATATATGTGGTGATGTTTATTTTATCTATTAATTGTTCCTGGATTGACATATCGTATCCCTTACTTACCATATATAAAGGAGTTATAAAACTTTATTAGACATTCCCTTTTACACAGAAACGTCCACCGCGATCACTATATCTTGAGTAGACGGTTACATCCTCTGTAATTATCTCCACCCAAGTTAGGGACTTAGTCTTTCTAGGGGACCTCCTCCTGTACCTTTGGGAGAGGTCATAAGAATGGATCTCTTAGGGTACTTGTCTCCTCACACCACCCGATATCAGGTAGTGTTTGTCAACCTGTACTGACTTCGTTGAATCGTACGTACGTATCCCTTTTATTTGTCTTTATTAGATATTCCCCTTTCTTTGTTTTTTCTTTTTTTATGTACATATCTAGTAAAACGATATATTGACTCTAATAACTAGATGTTAGAAAGGTAAATTTTTGACCTTTCATAAGAAAAAATTTTACAAATTTTAAATAAAAAGTTTCTTAGTGAATGTTTTATTAATACATGTAATGTGAAAATTTCTTATTCCAGAGAACCTCGTATAATTCGAATAAATTATTACTGTTTTAAGTTAAATTCTTAAAAAATTTTATACCGAAAATTTACTTAGTTCCAGTCAAGTAAAGTTAACGAGTCAGTACAGACTGAGAAACGTTGGGGTACCTGACGTCATGTGGTCTGAAGGGACGGGTTGTGGTTGAGGATCTCGAATGCGTTTGAGTACAGGTAGTGTAACCACTATGGTAGGTAGGTGAAGTAAGAGACAGCAGAGGAAGAGGAGGACGGAAGTTATAAAGGGTCGTAGTCCCAGAAAAGGTTACTCAGTCAAGAAACGTAGTCCACCGGTTTCATAACGTCAAAGTCGAACTCGTAGTCAGAAAGGTTACTTATAAGTCCTGACTAAAGGAAATCCTACCTTACCAACCTAGAGGAACGTCAGGTTCCCTGAGAGTTATCAGAAGAGGTTGTGGTGTCAAGTTTTCGTGGTTAAGAAACCGCGAGTCGAAAGAAATATCAGGTTGAGAGTGTGGTATCTACTGATGATCTTTTTTTGTATCGAAACTGATCTACCTACGAACAACCGTTTAATTACAGAGAGGAAAAATTACACGACAGATCCAACCAGTATCGAAAAGAAGGTTCCTCGTTCGTAGAAAATTAAAGTACCGACGTCAGTGGTAGACGTCACTAAAACCCTGGGGTTTTTTATTTGAGAGTGACTAAGATAACAAAGGGGTAGAACGGTACTTCACTACCCTGGTCTACGGTACTAGAATCAAAAGATTTCCAACTCAAAATTCGGTTGAAAAAGTGAGAGGAGAAAGTGAAAGTTCTCCGAGAAATCAAGAAGTGAAAGACGGTATTCACACCACAGTAGACGTATAGACTCCAAAGAGGGCCGTTAGACCTAAGGTTGAACACAAAGTAGGTCGGACCGTAAAGCGTACTAAATGAGACGTATATTCAATTTATTCGTCCCCCTGTTATGTGTTAGAACTGCATGAGGAGAGGACTAAACCTTGGTCAGACAACAAGGTATAGGTCAAGATTGACAACGAAGAACTGGACGAATGTCTAAAGAGTCCTCCGTCCAGTCCACCAGACCATAAGGGTAGAGAAAGTCTTAAAAGGTGTCAAACAACACTAGGTGTGTCAGTTTCGGAAGCCGTGTCAGTTATTTTGTTTTCATCTACAAAAAGACCTTGAGAAAACGAAAGAGGTACTAGGTCGCCTACAACCATTAAACTAGAGACCAAGGAGACCGAAAAGATTTAGGTCGAAATTGTAGACCTTCAAGTGTCAAGTTTATGACAACTTCGGGTCGAACCTCTTAAAACTTGTAATGAAACGATCACACACTCTACTCACGTTAACACGCCATCAAAATCGTAAGAAACCGTAACGTAAAGAAACCCTCACCTTACTTTTGACTGGAAAAGGTCAGACACCGGTGACGTCTCAAAAGGTTTAAACGACCGTATGACTTACGTCGTGAAAGTGTCGTAGTGGGAAGTCCTAAACTTTATCGAGTTGACCTTAAGGACGTGGAGGTGATAGAAACAGGTATACACAAATTGTTTGTATCATAAGATTTTTAAATACAAGATATTATGTTGGTTTAGAGAAGTAAGTAAAAGAAGATTGTGCGATAATCTCCTTAATTTAAGACGTTAAAATACAAAGATTGTGTTTTTACAAAGTATAACCTATTGTCTTTCCATTTAAATCTGTATATTATTATACGTTTCATAAATATTCGAGTCCAAATGATTTCACTAGATCTTTTAACTTATAATCTCTAGTCAAGAATTTGATCTTCTCAGTTTTATCGAAAACAATTTACAAGTAAAATACGAAAGTCAAATAATAAAGTTATTTATCATAATAAAGAGACTTCGTCTTTTATAGAAAGATCTATGTAGAGACTTCCAAATAAATTGAATGACCAAGGAGTCTAATAAATTTTTTTTTTTCCTATCCAAGTTGTTCCCCGTTAACTTTATAACTCGTGTCGACGAGGGAACGAATTTGACTAGGAAGGTAAAAGACTCCCGAAGTGTATAATCCAACCATTTTGTTTAACGTCAAAGTCCGGCACTTAAAATTTAGAAATATTACTCCGAGTTTGTGTAGAAATAATTAGTTTTATCCTTGGTAATGTTAGTTGTGTAGAAATCGTTACTCTTTGTTCAAACAAATAAGGACATCGTATTTTTAAGTGGGAAACCTTAAACTGTTTGAGAACCTTTCGTAAAAGACGGAGGGTGACCAACACCTTTGTAAAAGGGATGTTTTTCAATGGATCTACGAACTTCTTCACCATCAGCCAACCACTCGTCAGTCCACTTATACCGCCTACTTCGTTTTGAAGTATCGGGTTAAGTAAGTAAAAAAATAATTAAAAATAACCGTATGTTAACGAAATGTTAAAACATAATCAAAGACTGTACGTCGTTTGACTTAGTCGATATATATATACGCACATATATATATACACACGTATATGTATATATATATATATATATACGAGAGAAAAAGCCTAAAGGAAGGTAAATCCAGTGGTGTCTCGTGAGTCATCTCAAGAGACACGATACGTCATCCAAGAGTAATCCATAGATCAAATATGTATCATCACACGTGTACAGTTAGGGCAAAAGGGTTAAGTAGGGTGGAGAGAAGGAGGGGACGATAGATATGTAGACAAGAGATACAGACACAGAGATAAAGACGAAACGTTTACTCAAGTAGTCGTAGTAAAAAGATCTAAAGTGTATATTCACTAAAATATGTAAACAAAAAGAGAAAGACTGAGTAAAGTGAGACATAACGGCAGAGATCCAGATAGGTGTAGAGACGTTTGACGTCGACGCAAGGAAAAATACCGACTCACTATAGGGTAACATGTATACATAGTGTGGAAATAGGTAAGAAGACAACGACCTGTAAATCCAAAGACGGTACAAGACCGATAACATTTATTTTGAAGTCCCTTGAAACCCCACGTAGTAAGTAAAAATTTTTACCAACACACTGGACTCCAGACCGCAACAACACCTCTTAACCCGGATAAGACAACTTTTTGACACCAAAAGTAGACGTAGAGTAGTTAAACGACTCGTACGAAGAGTCTACATTGTTAAAGTGGTCCTAAGTCTTTCGACATCACCTAGACTATCCGTCGTCTGGTGGTTTGTCACTGGTACTGGAAAAAACCACGTTCAAACTCAAACCGAAACCCTTCATGAAACCTCAAAGAAGAGTCAGGTCAGTGACTTAACCAGTAACGACCACCGGTATATATTAGGTGAAAAACAGGGTACAATGTTAGACTAGTTCTTTAGTAAGTAACAACAAACAACGTATCTCATTCTCTTCTGCTGTGAAGTTTTGTTGTTATAAAACTTAAAGCCAGTCGAGTACTCCTTGGGTAAATGGTTCGAAAAAGTGGAAAGGTTAAACGAAGTTTACGGTTTACTAGTGTCTTACACACTGTAACTCAAGAAGTTATTGAAGAGCCTATCAACATTCTCCTAGTCGAAACTACTAAGAGATAACCAGCAACAGTTAAAGGTCACCGACCGGTGCTACAAGAGTAAGAAGTTCTGAGAACAGAGGAAACGTCTTATAGAACTTGATGGTGAAGTAACATACAAGTAATCGTCAAGGACCCGGTTTACGCAACAACTACAACGTTCAACACAGGGACGAAATACTGAGTAAAACTTGAGCTTATTTTTTAAAAAGTTTACATGAAAAACAGATTTTAGTAAAAGAATCAGATTTTATTTATATTTTATGTGTCGTTCATTACAGTAATCGTTTTTCTGTACTTCACTCTTTACACGTAATTTTATAACATATTGTATTGGTGTAAATAAATTCTCATATAAGGTTATAGTTTGTCGTTACAAGTAGTTATGTTTTGGTGTTTATGAAAACGTTGTTGGATTATCTACTTATATGTTGATGTTATTGACTACGTATGTTGTTAGAATACGTTTCTCGTTCATTTTTACTTAAAAAAACAACAACTCGATTTCCCCTTTAAATATTAACAGAACTACTACATTCTCATTCTTTTTTAATGGTTATCGTTACACTAGGACTCCCAGTGGTGTAGATTATTTGTATGGTGGCAAAGATCATTTACACACAGACTCTTTCTTTCAACATCCCATCCTCTTTATAGTGTTTACTTTACCAGTTACTGTAAACTTAGTGTCTTTAGGTCCACTTCTTGGTTTTAGTGACCTCCCTTTTGCTGGTCCTATGGTCAATGGGTTCTTGACTCATGGTCGACTACTGTCTAACGAGACGAGTACTACCTACATATTACGATTCCGAACGTTTACCGTTGTCCAGTATCCTGATCGGGGGTCGTCCTTTTTAAGACATTGAAGGTTCTTATACATCTTTTTGTTGACTCTGTATGTTGGTTATATTCTTTAGTATAAAAGAGACAAATGTCACCATTAATCCTTAGACCCCCACGTTCGTGAACACTTACTTTAAAGGTCCTTTCTCTTTAATACCTCCTTCTATATGTAACCCCAGAACTCTACCCTTAGGTTGTCTCACTCCCGTTACTACCAATTCAGAGGTCAGTGTAAGTTGTAGATTAAATCTTCGTCTTTGTTTTTTTAATGATAGGTATTACCTCTTAATAGACAGTCAGGGTCTTCTTATTCGAGATACACAGAACAACATACCAAGTAGTAAATGGAAAACACTAAAGTTTGTTGAAGATCATTATTTTCCATATTTTTATTCTTTGATGTACTCATCAAAATATAGGTTATATACTGTATAATTTTATAGTTACACGTGTTTATATGGTTAAACGTACTCCAACTTCTATACAAGATTTTGACACGACGTTTTTAATAATAATATTTCAGTTGAGTCAAAAACTTTAACTGGGTATTGTCAAAAAAAAAAGTGGGAGTAGATGTTTGAAGATCAGTACACATTTTTAAACGGGTAACAATTTATTTAATCTATTTGGGAACCAAGTCCGAAGTTTTTATTAAGTAATTAGAAATTAATATGTGAAGTAGTTTTATTTTAATACGGTCTAGTACTTTATTCTGGATTATCAAGTCAAGACTTTAAAATTTAAAGTATAATTTCACTGTAAACTAAGGTCGGGGTAATATCGGAGATTATGTTTGATAACTACTTCTGTATCGTTTACTGTTATTGTCTTTTTCTCTCACATTCACACATTATCGTGTTGTTTTATTTACCATTAACTTATATCCTTTTTGAGATTGTCTTATATTTCGTCTATACTGGTGTAAAGTCTCTTTCGCTACCGTGGGGTGAGGTCATGAGAACGGACCTTTTAGGGTACCTACCTCCTCAGACCATTCGACGTCAGGTACTCCAGAGATTCTCAGTCTGTACTGACTCACTGAAGTGAAAGTGAAAAGTGAAAGTACGTAACCTCTTCCTTTACCGTTGGGTGAGACCACAAGAACGGGTCTCTTAGGGTCCCTACCCCCTCGGACCACTCGACGAGAGCTACCCCAACGTGTCTCAGCCTGTGCTGATTTCGTTGAATCGTCGTCGTCGTCGTCGTACTGGTGTAAATGTTTTTTATATTATTATATAACTCCTGAAGTCGTAAAACGGTGTACATTAACCGTGACACTCTTATTTTTTGTGTCTTTTCCGGTAGTGTTAGAGGTGGGTCAATGTCTATCGGTCTCAGATTGTGGTGAACGGTTTACGTCGAGGTACTGCCACTTTTTAATGATAAAAGAACAGTGTAACGAATATCGGAGTACAGGGGTCATTCGTGAGTATGTGGATTAACACACACACAAACATATACACGAGTACAGACTGAGAAACACTAGGGTACCTGACATCGGGTGGTACGAAGAAACAGGTACTCTGAAAAGTTCGTTTTTATGACCTCACCCAACAGTAAAGGAGGTCTTTTAGAAGGATTGGGGCAGAGGATACAGAGAATATGACCGTCCGTCTAAGACATGGTGACCATTCGGGTATAGATTAGTCATTGATAATTAGATTCATTTATGATCATATGATGATATAGTTTATGATCATAACTGCACACACTACTAAACCTACCCTGTTTACACAAACATTAACATCCAAAAGTCTTAGAGGTCACCGGGTCCTACTTTTCTCACACTGATTACATCGTCTTCGTATCGTTACCCCATCAAAGGTTGAGTCACTTTGGGGTACTTGACATCGGGTGGTCTGAGGAGACAGGTACGTTAAGAGGCCCCTTCTGATGACCATTGGTAAGGAAAGAGGTCCCTTAGAAGGGTTGGGTCCCTAGTTTGAGACCAGAGAACGTAATGTTCGTCTAAGAAATGGTAGATTCGGTGGTCCCTTCAGGTCTCGGACAATTGTCAATCTTAAACCTGAACTCTTGAAGGGACCAACATGGTACTAATCCTTAAGTGGACGGTCACATTCCCTGTGGCCAAACTAGGGAGCGGTCCTTCTAAGGTGTACGGTGTCTCGTTACTTCGGACCCACGGTGTTGGTGACTTGGCCATGAGATCTCGGACACTCGGTATTTACGACTCGGACGCGTGTCGTTGATGACTTCGGACGTACCGGATCTCGGACATACGTAGTTGATGACTCGGGCACACGACGTTGACAACTTCGGGTACACGGATGTCGGATACGAGACGTTGTTCGTTTCGGTGGTGTTACTCTTCGGACACTTGACGTTCCTTGTCATAGGGGGTGAACGGTGTTGATCTCTTTCGGGTGCGTGTCGTTACTTCTAGGTTGTGTTGGTTCGACTACGTGCATGTTGGGTTGATACCTAGACTTCTTCTTGAGTAATTACCGATGACTCTACTTCTTATTAGGTAAAAATTCTAATCTTAACATTGTCCAAAAATAAAAAAGTTTACTTAAAAAATTATACTTAAATAAATAAAATTAACCTCCAATTAACGAAATGTTATAACATAAACAAAACGGTATGTAGTTGTACTTAAAAATTTCTGATAAGTTCTATTATTTAACTTCGATAACGTAGTGATTCTATCAAGTTTTTACACTCGTCTGGTTTTATAAAGATGTTTCGTTTTAAATACATTTGTAACGTTTAATCGTCTAATAAAACATAGTATATTTTGTGTATATACAGTTGTATGGTTCTATTAAAAAATAAAAAAGGTTATACACTTAATAGTGATCCTCTTCTCGTATACCCGTGGATGGTGTTTGATGAGGATGAATAAAAAGATTTTGTTGAGATAAGTTATAATTCATTTTTTTATCCTAAAGACGTATCATAATACTAAATCTTTATTTATAAAAGAAGTCGTCTAAACTCCTACATGTACGTACGTACGATTCAGTGAAGTCATCACAGACTGAGGAACACTGGGATACCTGGTATCGGGTTTTCCCTGAGAGAACAGACACCCTAAGAGGTCTGTTAGAACGGACACCCTAAGAGGTCTGTTCTTATGACCTCACCCAACAGTACTGAAGGAGGTCCCCTAGAAGGACTGGATCCCTAGGTTGGGTGAAGAGAATACAGAGGACGTAACCGTCCACCCAAGAAATGGTGATCGCGGTAGACCCTACACGTGGATGAAAAAAAAAAAAAAAAAAAAATTTTTAGAGTAACAAAAATAAAATAAATAAATAAAAAAAATGAAATAAAATGAAATGTTATGACATAACCAAAACAGTATGTAGTTATACTTAGGCGGTGCCCACATGTACTCAAGGGTGAGGACTTTGGATGTAAATTTGTAAAACTTCATAATGATTAATAATATTACAGGTAACACACAACTTGCACACAACTTGTAAATGATACGTACTTAATGACACAATTAACACAAATATAATAAATTAGTGGCATATTTCGTACCAACACTCTCAACCTGACACTTCTTCCGACTCACGGCTTCTTAACGACGAAAACTTGACACCACAACCTCTTCTGAGAACTCTCAGGGAAACTGACGTTCCTCTAGGTTGTTTAGGTAAGACTTCCTCTAGTTGGGACCCTAAATAAACCTCCCTTACTACGATTTCGACTTTGAGGTCAAGAGACCGGTGGAGTACGCTTCTCAACTGAGTAACCTTTTCTAAGATTACGACCCTCCCTAACCCTCGTCCTTCTCTTCCCCTGCTGTCTCATACTCTACCGACCTACCGTAGTGACTGAGTTACCTACACTCAGACTCACTTGAGGCCCTCAACCACTACCTGTCCCTCACGACCGTACGACACTAAGTACCCCAGCGTTTCTCAGCCTGTGCTGACTCGCTGACTTGACTTGACTTGACTTGACTTGACTTGACTATTTCGTTCCATGTGTATTAATACTTGAAAAGAAAAAATGAAAACTTTTTTAACTTTGAATCTCTGTAATAAAAACAACGAGTGTGATATTGTTTCAAGTCTCAAATACCTTGTCCCGACATTATTCTAGAAACTAAGATTTGACATCAAACAATTCACAATACCTCATGAAGGTTGGTTCATTTATTTAGTAATCTACTATGTATCTACTCGTGAAGGATCGATCGGTCTATAGTTTACGGAGTTTGATATGGATCCTAGGTTTGCGAGTTGTACAAAAACTCATTTATTTATATACTAACTTTTTAACTATAAAAATATGGTATATACGTTTTTTTAAAACAGTTCTTTACTAGAGTACTTCGAAAAATTCTTATGGAAAATTTATTTCAAAATAAAAAGTTGGTATGGTGACAAAATGTATGTAATTTCAAATTTCATTGTATATTTGTTATTTTAACTTATATTTATTTTAGTTTTCTTTATTGTCATAAAGTCTCACTTATTTTTTAATGTTTCCATTTTTCGTTTTTTTTATTAAATCACACATTGAATTTTCGTAGTGTAAGAATAGTAACTGAGAGACATTTTCCCAATGTTTATGTAAACATTGACGTAAATCAAACCTACAATAGTAACCACCATAACTGACTCATTAAGATTAAAGAAAAACACACCTAAAATCGTAACCTGTTTGTATAACTACAACTCTTATAGTGATATCCCTTTTGTCTTTCATTCCCTCTTAATTTATACTATCCTTTTATTAAGTCATCTTTTTAATCTTCGTTGTCACATTTTATTATCAAAGAATTACACAATATAAGGTCGAAACAGAAAACTTTCTAGGTTTGTAAAACTGTCGTAACGATACGAGATTTTAATTCCTCCTTTAAGTATCTTCGGAAGAATTTCCGGTTTAAACATGTTCTCATGACTTTTATTTTTAATGGTATCTTTGTTTCTTAGTCTCGTAAAACTCTTTCCTATGTATCACAGTGGTAAAATTTATATCTATTACGATACCTATCATTACACTTATACTTACGTAGTACTTTTTACCTTCGACATATTTTCTTAACGTTACGGTTTAGTCAGTGTGTATTTCTTCCTTTTTTTTGATTATCAGTGACATAGTTTTGGAGTACTGTGTCCTTTGTGAAATGTGAACTGAAGGTACTATGGTACGAGTGACCGACAAACAAGGAGGATAAAGTGACATACAATAAAGATGTGTAAAAAGTTATGGAGGAACAATAATGGAAGACTTACAACCTACGTCTATAATTTCGTTTATTTTATTAACCTTCTTTTATATTCATTCATATACTGTACTAATCCTGATAATTTCGGAAAGTGTATTATTATCTAAGTCTTTGTTTGTTTTTTCTCATTTATCTAAAATGACGTTAAATTGGTTTAAAAGACATATGGTAGTGGTGTTTAACGTAATTTGCAATGTATTGTTTGACACTTTATTCTAAATAATGTACTATAAACGTGTCTGAATTATAGGAATTATATACCTTTATAGAGTTCTTTCGTATTCCTTAATGAAGTTCTTGTCACTTTCCCATCATTATAATACAAGTTTGTAATGGCTATTTATAAACGTTTAATACTGTGCAATAATCGTTAAATTTTTACACGTAATTGTTCTTGTTTTACAATGAACCAAGTAGTAAAACCGTTTTTAAATCATAGAAGCACTATGTAAGACTGGAACGACAATAATTACGTAGAAGGTCAGAGGTTCCTGTGACAGGGTTAAGGATCCACGTAATCAATCGAAAACAAAACGAAACAAAAAAGGATATACTCATAAAATGTAAGTAATCACTGAAACCTCGTACCAGTGGTTCCTGTGAAAAATAAATTGTATCAATTAGAATGGACAATGTGTAACTGGTATATGTTTTTTGTAGAAGTTAGTATAGACACCACTTTGAAGTTTCTTGGTGAGACACAATTTAACAACCCAGTCCGGTAGTTGAAACGTTCTTACTTTCTCTTAAAACAAAAGGAACCGGACAAACGATCAGAAAGGAAGATAGACATAAAACACCTTTATCCAGTAAAAATTTAAAACTGACTAAAAATAGTCAGTGCCATTTACAATCCGTGTCCCTATATTTTTACCTATATTGAACAAGTACGTAAAGGTAATGATAGAAACTCACACACAATTCACCTTTTCTTAGTGATCTGATGTAAGTACAGTGATGATTATTGACCAAATTAACACTCTGATACACCCCTCTTTTTTTTTAGACTTCGGACTTACTGTCTGACTTCCATTCATGAACGTATAAAAAGTTTAGTCATAAAAAAAGGTAAGTTTTAAACCTCTTTTTAATTTTGTCAAGGAAAAGACCTCTTCCCTTACGATGAAGACACTACCTTTTCTAGACCAATAAACCGGACTCCCGTATCTTACACGGAACCAAAATCCTCTCTCATATAAAAGGAGATAAAGTATCTTTCTACAGGCGATCAGTAAACATACTGGAACTTCTTAAGTGAGAGGGAGAGACTTGAAACAAAAGAAAGAAGTATTTTGAACGGTACGAAATCTTTAGTCACTGTACTCAGACTTTTAAGAGGACAGGTTTCATCCAATTTCGTAGAGACAAAAATTAAACGAGCTATTGGAAAATGGTCACCTCGTCTTACACCGAGACCTCCCTTTTTTACGACCGGTCCCCGGACTCGGGTAGTCTACTGTTTAAGACATCTAGATTCCTTCAGGGATCCGAAGGGACCACCGAGTCACCATTTCTTAGACGGACGGTTACGTCCTCTATGACCAAGTTAGAGACCAAACCCTTTTAGGGGACCTCCTCCCTTACCGTTGGGTAAGGTCATGCGAACGGACCTCTTAGGGTACCTGTCTCCTCGGACCGTCCGATATATCAAGTGTCCCAGTGTTTCTCAACCTGTGTTGACTTGTTGATTGTGAGAATTGTGAAAGTCACAAAATATATATATATATATATATATATATATATATATATATGTGTGTGTGTGTGTGGGGGCGTATATATATATATGTGTATGTGTGTGTGTGTATATATATTATGTGTGTATATATATTATGTGTGTGTGTGTGTGTGTATATATATATATGTATATATATATACATATATATATATATTATGTGTGTGTATGTACGACTGGTCCTCTTAAATAATAAAATTTCGAAGCAAGTTTACCACACACACAAGTGAGTCAGGACAGGTTGAGAAACACTAGGGTACCTGACATCGGGTGGTCCGAGGAGACAGGTTCCCTAAAGGGTCCGTTCGTATGACCTCACCCATCGGTAAGGGAAATCGAAGTAAACTTAACATACTAGAAACTGTAAATCACTGACTCACCTACAATTGGGGTAGATACACTTATATTGGACACGGTTTAGTATCATGTTATCAGGTCTACATAAAAAAAAATTCCAAAAGACTTAATCTGTAACCCCTTTTCACATCTTTATTTCGTCACAATATCTTATGATGTCACAGTCCATTATACCGGTTTATAGTCTCAAGTGGAATTAAAAGATTTTTAATATTTCTAAATGGTATCAAATTGTAAATCTCTTTTCAATTGTTTACCGTACCCGAGTGACGACACCTATCTTTATCGAGATAAAATAATTCTCATGGAATATTCGACATCTATATGGATCTGGAAATACGACGATGGACTTATCTCAATGCACAGAACTCAAGAAAAAATTACATTTAAAAAATATAAAGGGTTTTACTTTTTCCACTCCTCACCGTAACAAAAGGTGAAAACGTTTGGTGTTACAAATGGAATTGTGTCCTGTTACTCAAGAGTATAGACGAAGATTGTTGTACACGAGTCCGGGAGCCAACACAGGATGAGAAACGTTGGGGTATCGGGCGGTCCCAGGGGACAGGTATCTTTAAGGGTCGGTTCTTATGACCTCACCCAACGGTAAAGGAAGAGGTATTACAGGACCAAAGATTGAGGTATCTAAACGACACGAATAGAAACTTTAAAGACACTTACCTTAAGAAAATACAGAACGAAGAAGTGAGTTTTAAAACAATCTTGAGAGGTACGATAACGTACATCCTCATAATAATTGACAGTAACAAAATGAGAAGGTAAAACACTTATATTAAAGTTATATGTTTAACTAAGACAGTAACCTTCAGTAAAATCACAAAACTCAAAAACCTAATAATTTTATTACGGTGAAAATTAAAACAATTTGTAAGTAAGTAAACCTCATGTATACATACGTAAAGATAACCCGTTTATGGATATTATTATTATAGGACAAAGCATACATGAACCTGTAAGTTGAATTATTTGTATAAGTTTTTCAAAATTATCACGGAAATTTTTACATGTGTGGTTGAAATCTAATATTATGTAAGAAAAAAAACTTCGTACTAAAATTAAAATAATTTTAATTTACGTATGTCTATACGATTCATTAAAATTGTCACCTTTGTGTCACAATTCTAACTGATAAAATTTTACATCTACATACCCATTAAAATAGACTAATTTAAAATAAAATAATGTGACCTAAAAAAAAGATGGTACTTTCAAAAATAAAAAAATAAAAAAATTATATTTAAATAAATAAAATTAACCTCCAATTAATGAAATGTTATAACATAACCAAAACGGTATGTAGTTGTACTTACCTATGAACCATACCAGGTAGGTAAATTACAATCAATAGGAGTACCAACATGTGATCAACACTTAAATTAAAGGAAAAGGGATTTGGGATTGTTCTAATGTAAAGTATACAAGTGAACATAAATCTACAGGAGAAAACACTTCTTTAAACAGATTAAAAATAATCCGAACCAAAACAGAATAACTAAATATCATCTCAAAATATTTACGACCCAAGACAGAAACTCTCAAAAACGTTTATAGAAGAGAATCAGAAGAAATTAGTTAACGTACATAACATATATTTTGAATGTATATATTGTAAGATCACTTAATACTTTTTATATATATATGAAGGAGTATTGGTGATGACTTTAGTTCTATATATTACGATACATCGTAAGGTACAAATATTTATAGTGTTAAACAAATAAATATTAGAGAACTACGAAGGAATATAACCTAAGGTGAAAATCAATAAAACTTATTTCTAGGTTAACATTTCAAAAAGATACTTTATGTATATAAAAAGAGGAGTATCATTTAAGAATCCCTGTCTCAACTATACAGTATAAACTTAACACCACGACCTTTTGTGAGAAGTCTTAGGGAACCGGACGTTCCTCTAGTTTGTTCAGTTACGATTTCCTTTATTTGGGACTTATAAAGAACCTTCCTGACTACGACTTCAACTTCGAGGTTATGAAACCGGAGGAACACGTTTCTCTACTGAGTAACCTTTTCTAGGACTACTACTCTTTCTGACTTCCGTTTTCCTCTTCTCCCACCGTCTCCTACTCTACCAATTTATCGTAGTGGTAGAGTTACCTGTAATTCGTTTGAGGTCGTTTACTACCTCCTGTTTCTTCGGACCACACGATGTCAGGTACCCCAGTGTCTCTCATTCTGTACAGAGTCACTGTCTTACTACAGAAAAGGTCCGTTAGGAAAGAAAGTAAAGTGGGAGAGAGATTCTCCAAGAGTATTTATTCCACTGAAGTGAATCCGACTATTAGGGGTTTAAATGTAGACGTGTTTCTCACGTAGGATATCATAACACTTAAGTCATCAGTTAAAAAACCTGTAGATCTAGTCTGAATCTCCCAAATTTTAATCTGAAAAGGAACCTGTTCAGATACACCGAAAGTAAAAGTGAAAAATTTTTTACAGAAAGATTTCCGTCTCTGAAAAAAGAATCCAGATAATAGATAGAGTTCAAGTAAAAAAACAACACAAGTAAAAATACAGTCAATATACCTTAACTGACTTCTACGACAAATGAAGAACATATACAGACACCTAAAAGTCAGTTAAGATAGTTAATTAATCATCCTCTTAGAGGTTGATATTAACGATTAAATAGACAAAGTAGAAAATAAATACCGTCAAACACGAGAAGACAGCGAAGTCATCACAGACTGAGAAACACTGGGATACCTGATATCTGGTGGTCCGAGGAGTAGGTACCCCTAAGAGGTCCACTCTTATGTCCTCACCCAATGATACGCGAGGAGGTCCCCTAGGAGGACTGGGTCCCTAGTTTGGACATAGAGATTTTAGAGGACGTAACAGTCCGTCCGAGAAATGGTGACCACGGTAAAATCTTCGGGAATACGGTCAAATAGGAAATATATAAAAATGCGTAATAATCTATGTATTTATTAATCTTAGATACAAGAACCAATAAACTGAGTTAAGAGTCATACATTAAAAGAAAACATACGAACAATTAAAAGAAACCACCGTTATACGTGAGGTCGTAAGAGAACTAATAGGAAACATACTATATGAAAAAGATAAGAAAATAAAAATTAGATAGATACAATAATATAAATTTCACCTCACGAACATATATCGTAGATCTTTTTATTAAAAAATTAACAAGAATATTAGAGAAAACTAATGGTACTATACAAAACTAGTGAACATCCGTCACATAGTAGTAAATACAAACCTGAAGATAGTAAAACAATCAACTAACAAGAAACAAGGGTAACGATAAGTAAGAAAACAAAGATGATGTGATCAAATCACAAGGTAAAATTAAATATCTTACAAAAAATGGTATAGTAAAGAATTTTCAAACACACACTAGACATTTAATATTAGATGTGTAACTTGTAAAGTGTTTGGTAAAACTTTATTATAAAACGGTGACTCCATCTTACATTGTCTTCTTTTAACAATGTGAAATGAGAAGAAAAGTAATACCAATAGTATAAAACAGAGATATGTCACAGTTAAGGTAGTCATATACAATACCTAAAACGAAAGTTGTCTACAAAGTTTCCTAAACATATCATACCATAAAAGGACAAACAAAAATTTACAAACCATCCTTAGATGTTAATTCGGTAGACTCCGATGTCAAGAGAAACATCTTATTAAATTTATACATAAACCAATGAAACCAACGTGGGATACAGTCTGTACCTGACCGATAAGTTAAGAATGTACTGTCATATGTACAATATTAAGGGTAAGAGGGTTTAGTAGGGTGGGAGAGGGAGAGGGAGACTCAGGTTTCAATGAAACCCGAAGAGATCACTGAGTCTACAATTTCTTAGACGGACGTTTCGTCCTCTAGACCCAAGATAGGGACCCAACCCTTATAGGGGACCTCTTCTCTTGCCGATGAGTGAGGTCATAAGAATGGACCTCTGAAAGTACTTGTCTCTTCCGACCACCCAATGTCAGGTACCCTAACGTTTCTCAACTGTGCTAACACACTGATTGTGAAAATGAAAAGTGAACAAATGAAATTACAATTTTTATCTTGATATATCCAATCCATAAATTAGAACGTAATTGAAATCATCTAACATAAAAAGTATCTTAAGTAAGTAAGTAAGTTCAACGACTTAGGTAAATCGTCTAAAAAAGTTTTGTACTGTAAAAATAGAAAAGTTATCGACATATTAAATATTACTACGATATGGAGTGTAAAGACTATTTAAGGTAGAAAAAAAAGAAAGTTCTAGTCAGAGTTACTGTTAAAATAGTTACAATAATGGAGAGGTTCTTAGTCGAAAACTAATATAAGTAAACAGAGAACAAAGACAAAAGGTAAGGTTACTAAAAAAATTTATTAAAAAAATTAGATAAACCTATGGAAGAGAAACTGAAAAATGTACATCTAATGGATTTTGTAGTTTTCACCATTACTCTTTAGCGTGTCAGTATTGTTGTAAGTAGAACAACCCTAAATGTCTCCTGGGTGTCGACGTTCAAGACTAAAAACAGAAGTACAAAGAATGAATGCACGACTCGTAATGACCTTTGGACTGATAATAGTAAGATTGTAAGGATCTAAGAGTAGAATTTTGTGGATACATAAAAAAAGAGTCTTTGAAGAGGAAGAATCTTTAGAGTAAGTGTTGCCAGACATAAGGGTCTAAGGACATATCGTATAGTTCACCCCTGTTATGGTAATGAATGTTGCGGACACGATCAGTTTATAAAAAGTAACCTGAAAAACCCCGGTGTCTCAAAAAAGAGGACCGTCGGTACAGGATACTGGCTATGCACCGGTAGACATTTGGGGAAGTAATGTACTGGTAGTACTTACCGTCTCAGACGTGGTAGGAACACGAGACGACGACCTAGAGACCCGACTACTAGTAGTAGTGTGGTGAGTCATACCCGGAGGTCGATCTTAAGACACTGAGGTTACGGTAACTAGTAAAACCGACGCTACGTCGAGGAGAAAAATTCTAGAGTACGAGTCTATGTACCAAGTAACTTGTCTACCAATATTAAACACGTCACCACTGTAAGTAGTAATGTAACTATCCCCAACAAGAAAGAATGCACATATAGTAGTCCTGATAAGATTCTAAAGGGAGACGTAGTGTCTCTTCTTTTCGAAAAAGGTGAACAAGAAGAGTGTACTAACAACAAAGGTAATGGATACCGTCGACATAAAAATAGATGTAGTTCGGAAGTCGGTTTCTTCTCCACCTGTAATTGTTTCCCCACAGACACGAGTGATGTAGACAACGGGGCGACAATTTGGGAAAATAAATATGAAACTCCTTGTTCGTCCACTTTGTTCGACAGTCACTGTATTAGTTTTTTTGACGTGAACAGAATGTGTTAATTCTCCTATGACCTAAATTTGGTAGTCTATTTTTATTACATAACGAACGAATTTGTAAAAAGAGACCTTTAGGATTAACACTTTGATGAATCTTGTTTAGTAAATAGGGAGAGAAATTAGAGTTAGTTTTACTAAACAGGAATTTTCTTGTACTCTTAAATAAAGAGTCTTCGTTTTAGAAGGAAGTAAAGAGTGACAAAAAGATTGTAATAAGTTTTTTTCTTAACGTACGGAACAATTTATATCATAGATACTAAGGACCCTTTAAAAGTCTTGTTATCAAAACGACCTGAAGAAATTAAACGTATACATAGTAATTATATGAGACCTTTTCCTTTACCGTTGGGTGAGGTTATAAGAACGACCTTTGTAAGGTACTTGTCTCCTCGGACGACCCGAGACGTCAGGTATTCTAGTCTTTTTCCGTCTGTGTAGACTCCTTAAAAGTGTTAGTGCGAGTTATTTATATAACTTTCTTTGTACACTGTATATCCTTCTTTATAGAGCAGAAACAAATTTCATGATTGTTCTGTTTGTAATTTTATTTTCTTGAGTTTTATCCGAACAGTTGATTTAGTATAACATTTGGTTTGTACTTTTATTTATAGTTCGTAGACTTTTGTTTTTACTAGGTTTTTTCTATGTTCTCTCAAATGAAGTTCTTTGTCCACTTTTACAATCGGGTGTGGACGTATTGTTATCGTACAATCGTGAGTATGTGTGTACGTGTGTATTTTTGTTTTTCTTATTTTGTTTTTAATCATGAAAACGAAGGTAGAGACAGTCTTTTCCTCAAACTCTAGTATAAAAGAAAGAATTTATTAGTACTTTGACTTAGCTCATATACTCTTTTAAAAACCGTTCGTCGAGTTTAAACGGAGATCTTTTACCTTTAATACATTTACTTCAGGTGTTAATCGTGATCAAGTCAGGTGTGATACTCTGTCTCTGATTCGAGTTGTACTGACAGAGAGACTCAAATCGACCGTTTCTAGCCCAGTTAACTTTACCAATTTTTTTTAATAGTTATAATTTTTTTTCTTTTCTTTACCAGTCATAGGAGGTCAGTCCCGACGTAACTTGACCTTAGACCTGTGCTCAAGGCAAACACAGGAACAGACTCTTTGACTGATTTACGTACATTCCTTTCACATTAGGTACAAGTGGTCACTATTACGACTCACAAGCTGTCTCTATCGTCTCCGGTTCGTCAGTAACCCGAACCTCAAAACCGGGTCGGTTTCATTTGTCGGGAACATTTATTTATAGAGGAGTTACTATCCTAAGGTCAACCTGTGACCCTTTCGACGTATCTTCATTCCAGGTGTAAGACCTCGTTCTCTGTCTTTGAATTCAGGACTCTCATCTTAGATAGGTGTGACCAAGAATATTTTTTTCTAGTATATAAGAGTGATAAACGTATTATAGATACCGATAAAAATTACCGTCTCAACTCATAAATTGTCTGAGGAAGCCCCGGGTTTTTCCACTTTTACAAATGATAGACTGGAAAACGTCTTTTACAAACAGGTGAATACAACATCTTAAGTGAAACGGTAAAAACACAATAAACCCTTCTTTATTACTCTCCGTCAAAAGAGTCGTCGACAAAAAGAGAAGTAGAAGGGTCTACAGAAGGTCCTCATTGAGAATTTGAACTGGTCGATTTTCTTAGGTTGATCAGGTATGGGGATATAGAAGGTAAAACGGTCACTTAAGTGAAGTTTTATCTAAAACTTTTCTACTCTTAAACCCTTTCAGACAGATAAAACAAATGGACCTCGAGGATACACACGCACGAATCAACGAGTCAGTGCAGACGGAAAGTACACTGGGACGGTCCGAGGAGACAGGTACCCTAAGAGGTCCGTTCTTATGACCTTACCCGTCGGTAAGGGAAGAGGTGTCCTAGAACTCTGACTTGAGTTACCCGGTGTTTAGTTGAGATGAAGTTAAATTTTGTTTTTCAGGGTACTTTACATTTTTGTTTTCTTAATATTTCTAGACCCTTCATTAAAATTTTGATAGTTGTTATTCAATAGTGTAAAGGAAAAGAAAACTATTGTCTAAAAAAGAGATAATAATGGTCTTATGAACTTTCACTTTCACAATCAGTGAGTCAGTACAGACTGAGAATCACTGGGGTACCTGATATCGGGTGGTCCGAGGAGACAGGTAGCTTAAAAGGTTCTTTCTCCCTACGAGGACCCTCCCTCCACCCTCCCCCCAAGTCATACCCCTTGGGCACATATGGACACCACCTAAGTACAACTACATACTGTTTTGGTTATGTTATAACATTTCATTAATTGGAGGTTAATTTTATTTATTAAATATAAAATTTTTTTTCTTTCACCTCACACAACGGTA
Source organism: Capra ibex (assembly GCA_006410555.1). Classification (NCBI taxonomy): domain Eukaryota; kingdom Metazoa; phylum Chordata; class Mammalia; order Artiodactyla; family Bovidae; genus Capra; species Capra ibex. Next base: position 131,246 of record SJYO01000075.1, on the reverse strand, counting down.
AGAGATGAATATGACTACGATTGGTGGTTAGTGTAAAAATGTCCTAATTGTTTAACTTTTTGAACAGAAATAGTAGAATATTTAAGGACCGTATTATAACTTTATTTCATTGTCTTCAGACGGAAAACAGAACATTAGACTATGATTAGTACCGTACTTGGACCTGAGAAGGTTACAATTACAATAAATATCCATGGAGAGACTCCTGTAAAAGGGGTCCAGACACAAAGGACGAGTCAGGGGTCTTAGATAATGTGTTCTCTAAGTAATCATTACAAATTCTGTCCTGGTGGTTCTTATACAAAGAAACAAAGTGAATTAATTTCTAATCCAGTTAAAAAAATTTCCTCTTTAAGACGGTCCAATCTTTATACAGGAGACGGTCTTTATTGTCTTATAGTTGAAAGGGTTGTTGTCTTCCTCTAGGGATGAATCGGTAAATTTGTTTAACAATCAAAACGTCAAGGTCTCATCTGAAGGTCCCGAGTAACCTTCCATCCAAAAGATAACTCTTTTATTAGAACACACCTACCTCCTACTGAATCACTTTTGAGAGGTTGAAGTCTCGGGAGACACTCATCCTCAGACACGAGGATTCTTACCAGTCTCTGGTGGATATAGAGAGGGGTGGAGAGAGCGGTGGTATTCTAGAAGGACCTATTGAAAAAAGTGGGAAACGTTGAGAACCTAAGTCACCTGTAGACTTCAATACTGATAGTCTCTTGATAAAAAAATTAGTAAAAGAAAGGGAAAAGACTTGTGATCTTATTATCAAAGGAGACTCCTTTCATAAAGATGTTTTTATTGACTATACTAAACAGTAAAATTATAAAATACTTTCCAAAGTTGGTGGGAATACTTCACACCGAAGAGTTATACTCATCATTAATATCCTCTCAGTAACTAATCGACAAAAATACATAGTTATACTACTTAAAGTAGATTTACTTCCCCTTAAAATCTTCCTGTGAGTGAGAGTAAAATTTGTTTTTGACACATATTTAATACACTTGACATAGGGGTGACTCACTAAATATACGAATACAAAGTAGTCAACCACTGGTTTAAGAGATTATCAGAATCTGTATAATTACCCTCGGGTCAAAAAATTATAGACATAGTTATAGTCACAGTTAATTAAAGTACTCTCATAACAATTTTTCCGACTGATACTCATCGTCTTCTTTTATCACCATAAAAAACTTCTTTTTTAATCAGAGACAGGAGTCATGTGTGCCCGACTGACACCACCAACCATACCTCAGTCTATTTGACCTCAACACGACTGTCCTGACTACCCTCCATGGACCCGACGTCTCTGTCAAGTAAGGACAGGGTGGTGGTCTTTACGAGACCACCGGGGAAATACTGGAAATTGGACCACAACTCCGTTCCTCCAAGTGAAAATCCGTTTTGCACGGGTCATGAAGGAACATTACCTTCGGATCAAATCCGACTTGACGCCCTGATCCGTGGTTCACCCTCGAATATAGGTTGAAAGAATCACTAATCCTTTCTTGAAAAATTTTGTTGATCCACTTCGAGGTTCAATGGTAAATTAACTTCGAAGATTCTGTTTACAATAGAAAACTAAATCGTTGTATCCTTTCACTGTTCCATAGGACTGTTACTGACTTCCTATCCTTTATAAACTGAATCGACGATACATTCAATAGTCTCTCTTCCGGTTTATATATCATGAAAGACCAGTTTCGTTTGAAAAGATTTATTGAAAAAGTAAATCAGGTCCTGATTTATACTGTCTTCAGAAAATAATACGACGGTTCATCGTTTCTTACTAAAAATATAAATTGTTGTAGTAAAAATTTTACTTTCTCTTACCTGTTGACACTAATATATACCACACATAATTTATACACGTAAAAATCTAGTAAATATTGAGTTCGATTTTATGTTTTCTTAGATTAGTTGAGAAACAATCTTTTTTTAACCCCTTGGAGTTTACCTTAATGTATGAATTTCTTACATAGTATTTTCTCTTACCTTTAAAGTGATATACTTTTTTGTCCGAAGAACTAGACTCAGTCTTCTCATGTATTTTTAAATACTTAAAATGTTATTACATAAATAACTCGAAAGTTATTTACAACTTACCCCAATTGACGACACTTTAGAGCTGCTTGTTCTGTCTCGGATCAGAGTTATTTTAATGTAAGTGTACAAATTAACATTATCTCTTCATATCACCCGATCTCCCCTTTTTCTCTTCGTCTCTTAAATGTGTTGCTTCAAAGTTCTTTACAAAAACATCCTTCATGTGATCGATTTTGAACGATTTGAACGTCCATAGTCATAGTCAAATCACTTCCCTTTTCGTCCCAACCTTTCGACCATTACTTGTCTCGACATAGTCCTTTGTCTGAAGTGAAGTTGAACAACTCTCTACAGTAAAACCAAACACCTTTCGTTTCCAGCAAGAAACCACCTTCGTGAGACTTCTCAACGAAGTATCCATTGTAAGGAAAGATTTGTGCTTGTAGGAGTAGTGTCCTCACACAATAGTTACCCAGTTTTTGACGTTCGTGAAGTCCAGGATAATCATCTATAATATTAAAACGGAATATTCCATATCTGTTTTAGGTACGTTAAGTGTGTAAATACTAATTGTAATTCGGTATTAAATTGATATTTTAATTAAAGTTACTTATAGGATATATAAGTATCTACCGTATTTTACTTGTAGTGGTGTTTTTATAACGACTTCTTCGTGTTTCCTAACCATCGATAACATGGTCCGTTTACTACGTACACTTCTTGACGGGGGTTGTATGACGGTCTTACTATTTTTCACGAGACGTTGACGACAAGCGAAAAGTCAAAAGAAAAAATAAAGATAAACCATTTAAAAAATTAATACTTTTGAAAACATGAATCTCTTCACAACTGTTTTATCACCTCGGTCAAGGGTCTATAGGAAGTGGGTCGAGAGGGATAACCTTCGTAGGACGTATTAGTGTCATATTAATAATAGTGATTTCTTAAATATGACATACGTTTATGATTCTTGATTTTATGTCTAAATTGCTACCTAGAGCCAGTACCGTTCCGGTCCGTCCGTCACTCCCACGGAGGAGGTAGCGACAGAACTCAGACGTACGTGCGAGACGCAGGGTGACAGACGAGGGTTCTCAAGGGTCACGGGTACCTGAGTCGGACTTACCTCGTGGTCTACTGGGTTGAAACCGTCCGTTCAGGTGTCTTCGTGTCTCTACTCTCTCAGAGTCTTCTCTGTTTCTAAGAGCTTTTTCTATTAATTCATTTTAATTTTATTTAAGTAATCTAATTCATGTCTAAAATGAGCCTAAAAGGGTCAAAAAGGAGACTACAGTAAAGAGACAACGTCCTAGGTTAAGTTCCATTTATTAACTTTTCCTTAAGAGTAAATAGGAACCAGAGGTTGAACACAGAGTAGGACATAGGGGAGCAGGAAGCACTGGTACTATTATGTTTGTTTACTCCAATTTAATGAGTCCTACCCAAACAAGTCAACGAATATTATTAAAGAATTGGAGTATGTCGTCGTCCATTGAATAAATACAAGTCAAGTCAGTGAGTCAGTAAAGGTTGAGAAACGCTGGGGTCGAGCGGTCCGGAGGGACACGCAGTATTTGTGGGTCTCAAGTGGGGTTAGGTACAGGTAACTCAGTCACTACGGTAGGTTGGTAGAATAGGAGACAGCAGGGGAAGGGGACGGCAGTTAGAAAGGGTCACAGTCCCAGAAAAGTTTACTCAGTCGAGAAGCGTAGTCCACCGGTTTCATAACCTCAAAGTCGAAGTTGTAGTCAGGAAGGTTACTTATGGGTCTGAACTAGAGGAAATCCTACCTGACCAACCTGGAGGAACGTCAGGTTCCCTAAGAGTTCTCAGAAGAGGTTGTGGTGTCGAGTTTTCGTAGTTAAGAAGTCACGAGTCGAAAGAAATATCCGGTTGAGAGTGTAGGTGTTTACTGATGACCTTTTCGGTATCGGAATTGGTCTACTGGAAACAACCGTCTCATTACAGAGACGAAAAATTATACGACAGATCCAACCAGTATTGAAAGGAAGGTTCCTCATTCGTAGAACATTAAAGTACCGACGTTAGTGGTAGACGTCACTAAAACCTCGGGGGGGGTTTTTTTCAGTCGGTGACAAAGGTGACAAAGGGGTAGATAAAGGGTACTTCACTATCCTGGTCTACGGTACTAGAAGTAAAAGACTTACAACTCGATATTCGGTTGAAAAAGTGAGAGGAGAAAGTGAGAATAGTTCTCCGAGAAATCAAGAAGTGAAAGACCGTATTACCACCACAGTAGAAGTATTGACTCCAATAACTGTGAAGAGGACCGTTAGAACTAAGGTCGTACACGAAGTAGGTCGGGTCACAAAGAGTACTACATGAGACGTATCTTCAATTTATTCGTACCACTGTTATATGTCGGAACTGCATGAGGAAAAGGATAAACCTTGGTCAGACAACAGGCTACAGGTCAAGATTGACAACGAAGGACTGGACGTTTATCCAAAGAGTTCTCCGTCCAGTCCACCAGAACATAAGGGTAGAGAAAGTCTTAAAAGGTGTCAAATAACACTAGGTGTGTCAGTTTCCGAAACTGTATCAGTTATTTCGTCTTTATCTACAAAAAAAGACCTTGAGAGAACGAAAAAGGTACTAGGTCGTCTACAACCGTTAAACTAGAGACCAAGGAGATGGAAAAGATTTTGGTCGAACTTGTAGACCTTCAAGTACCAAGTACATAACGACTTCAGACCGAACCTCTTAAAACTCGTAATGAAATAATCGTACACTCTACTCACGTTAACACACCATCAAACTCGTAAGAAACCGTAACGGAAAGAAACCCTAACCTTACTTTTGACTGGAAAAGGTCAGGACACCGATGACAACTCAAAAGGTTTAAACGACTGTATAACTCACGTCGTGAAAGTGTCGTAGTAGAAAATCCTAAACTTTATCGAGTTGACCTTAAGGTAGTGGAGGTGATCGAAACAAGTCTACGAAGGATTCCGGGTGAACTGAAGTGTAAGGTCCTACAGACCGAGATCCACTCACACTCACTATAGTGGTAGCACTAATAGACCCAGTACTTCTAGAAAAAAAATATAAGAACGGTGGAGAATTATAGAAGACGAAGACAATCCAGGTACGGTAAAGACAGGAAATACCTCGGGTAGAAACGTACTTTACAAGGGAACCATAGAGATTAAAAGAACTTCTCTAGAGGTCAGAAAGGGTAAGATAATAAAAGGAGATAAAGAAACGTGACTAGGGACTCCTTCCGAAAAAAATTAGAGAGGAACGATAAGAAACCTTGAGACATAAGTTTACCCATATATAAAGGAAAAGAGGAAACGAAAAGTGAAGAGAAGAATAGTGTCGATAAACATTCCGGAGGAGTCTGACGGTAAAAGGAAAAAACGTAAAGAAAAAAACCCCCCTACTAGAACTAAAGACAGAGGACATGTTACAGTACTTGGAGGCAGGTATCAAGTAGTCCGTGAGACAGATAGTCTAGATCAAGGAATTTAGACAAAGAGTGAAGGTGACATATCAGTATTCCCTAAACTAAATTCAGTATGGACGTACCAGATCACCAAAAGGGGTGAAAGAAGTTAAATTTAGACTTATACCGTTATTCCTCAAGCACTAGATTCGACGTCAGTTTAGGGTCAGAACAAAAAAGACTGACACATACATATACTGATGAACAAATACACCATGAGTAATTTACGATTAAGATGGTCTCAATTTTACTTCCACTTTAACCCATAAATATATCTTTGAAGTTCTATTTGTCGTTTTACCTTTTCATAGTCACAATAAACCTACTGTGTAGACTATGGTTTTATATATTTTACTTTATTGAAAAAACCAGAAACGTCATTGTCTTTTGTAAGTTTATGACTTGTGTACCGTATGTCTGAGGCATATTTTACAGTTTGAGTCGGTGAATAAACGAAAATTGTCCTTGGTTTTAAAATTCGTCGAACACTCAAGTAAGTTTGAACTCTCATCATTTCTTAATTATCCTCTTTTTATTGTGATATTATTTGTTTTTTAGTACAGTGTATCTACTAGGCAAGATAAAGATATCGATTTATGTAAAGTCTGTCATCTTCTCTTCCAAATCCACTTAACTCTTTATCTCTAAGCTCTCGTACGTTCCTCTAGATTTGTATACCTGTCATCTTGTTTGAATAAAGTCTTTTGGTACTATAACTTCTATGAATATTTGTATTGTGTGTAATTTTCTGAACTATTAGGGTCTCAATACTAACCAGTAACAGTTCATTTTCTTATTTTACTTATAAGTAACGTAACTAACCTAAAAGAAAAAATGGGTTACAGGTACCGAAGAATTAAAGTATGTTCAAAAGATTCAAGTTACAGTGAACTGAAACACTCCTCAAACTCTTCTTCATGTTCAGTCGTTACTCTTTGGTATGTAGTAATGGATGTAAGCATGAGGACCCTGACTGTCTACTGGGAGGTTACGTCCAAGACTAAAAATATAAAGACGAACACAGGATGAATAACTCACAGTGACCCTTAGACTGGTAGTAATATGAGTGCAATCATCTGAGAGTGGAATTTTGAGGGTACTTGAAAAAGGAGTTTGTGAAGAGGAAAAAGCTTTGGAATAAGTGGTGGCAGACGTAAGGGTCTAAGAATATGTCGAATAGTTGACCCCTGTTTTGATAAAGGATATTACGGACGTAGTCAGTTAATAAAAAATAGAAGGAAAAACGTCGTTGTCTTAAAAAAGAGGACCGGTAGTACAGGATACTGGCGATACACCGGTAGACATTTGGAAATGTAATACGTTGGTAGTACTTGTCATCTTAGACACCTTCTGAACAATAAACGACAACCTATCGTCCACCCGACCAATATAAAGGTGGTGAAACGGACCCGAATTTAGACCTTAAGACACTGATAGTACAGTAACTAGTAAAAGAGACACTACGGAGAGGACACGACTTCTAGAGAACAAGTCTGTGTACCAAGTATCTTGTCTACCAACAACGGGAACGACACGACTGACTATAACCCTGTAAAGACACACATCAAGACAGTATATATACGTAGTAGTTCTGGTAGTATTTAAAGGGAAGGTGGGTCGTTTTCTACTTCCGGAAAAGATGGACGAGAAGAGTGGACTAACACCAAAGATAATGGATACCGTCAACATAGAAATGGATACAGTTTGGAAGTCGTTTTCTACTTCACCGTTAATTATTCCCACACAATCACGAATGATGAAGTCAACGGGGGTACAATTTGGGTAAATATATATCGGACTCCTTGTTCGTTCACTTTCTTCGAAAATGACTGAATTAGTTTTCTTAAAGTAACTAAAGTTTCTTCATTTTCTTACAACTCTAATTCGTATTTTATACTTAAATTTTTCTCGTAAACAGGAATTACAGTATGAGAGTAATGAATTGATTACATGGGACCAGATAACAGACAAATATAACTGAAAGAATATGGTGACAATAATAAATTAGAGACTAGGTTTTGGTAGAAAAGTTACGGATAACTTTATTCGTTCAACGTGGTAAAGTTGAGGACAACTGTTATTTGAAAGACGTTCTACTGTAGAGTATAGTTTTTTTATACTTTAATCTAAAGATCCTCTTCCCTAAATGGATTTGAGATTAGACCGATACTCGTTATTTTATTGATAATTTAGAACACACCCCTTTTTTTAACTTAAAAACTTGACTACCCTTATAATTACCTCAGTATCGTAGGTAATAGAACGAAATTTACATTTGTAGGTTTTTCATATGTATATATATGAAAATATATATATATATATATACATATATATATATATATATATATATATATATATATTACACTCTTCTTGTCCATCTTGTCCGGAAATAGAAAACGACCCGTCTTCCCTTGAAATACTACCAGAACTACTACATATATATACTGTCTTGATGTGTGTCTTTACAGGGTTATAGTCAGTCGTGTCGTTCCCGTTGTTGGTAGACAAGATACTTGGTACACAGACTTGTTCTCTGGAAATCGTGTCCTAAAGAAATATACTTACAGTGATTCCTACTGATCCAGAACAACAGTCCATCCCGGAGTGAGTGTTGAAATTTTCAACTTACTGAGGAATGATTCTATTTACTTGCGAGAAGGTCTACTACGAAATAGAAGGTCGATTGTTAACAAGTATACCATTCTAGAACTCCGAGGTTCCCTCTCTCATCTTCGTCCGTTCCGGAGACCTCAGGAGCCGTGTTATAGGGAAGATGTAGTGTGTAAGATAATCAGTTCGTTCAGTGTCCTGGTTGGTTGTAAGTTCCCTCTTTATGTCTTAGCGAACACGTACCTTCCTCGACCCTGTGTGTTACGTCTCCCACACCTATGTCTCTTTCGTTCGGTAGAAACGATAGATTAAAGGTGTCTGTGATACGAAGGGGATTTACAGTACTTAAAGGGTAGGTAAAACAGAGTTCATAATGATAATACACAAATCACACGTATACTTAGGGACACTTCTGTTTATACTAGTCATAACAAAAAATTTCTTTATAATCAACTTATTTAGGATATGTTTTGTACTTCCTGATTTGAAAGTCTCTCTACTGAAAATATTTTTAAGATTGAAACTTATTCTTAGTATATGTCTCTTATTCTACTCACATTAAAACACTTTAGTTTTTTGAATAAGTATTGTCACAAGGTGTATAGAAAATTAAAATTTTAGAAAAGTGTAAAAAGTGACTTTCGTTACGATTCGTATGTTACTCTCATTATTTGAAAAAGTGTATTCTATACAAACGATTAAGAGTTTGGTACAGAGGATCCATTTAAAAACTCCTTACCGTTTTAACTTCAAATTACTGAGGGTAAAGAAAGAAGACACATCTGTTAACTTTCAGCAAAGAGAACCCGGAAAGACATATTATTAATAGAAATCCATAACGGTAAGGGAATAAAACAAAAAAAATTAAAAAGAGAACATACAGGTAAAGAGTAAGGGTAAGGAGGTGACCGTTGGTAGAAATAATAAAAATTTCAAATTAAAAATAAATGTACACAAAAAGATGTTTTATACAAACTTATCTCGATCGTTTCAATACATAATGATCATTAACGACCTCTTATAATAAACGTGGGTCATCGTAAGTGGAGGTTACATATACAGATAAGTTGATATACCGTGTCGGAGAGGTCATATTATCTTCACATTGAAGTTTTTTTGAGAAATTTTATATGTACATATTGAAAAATTATTTGTAGTGAATTCTGTGATTACGTATTTTATCAGAAGTCGTTGTCACTATTTAGTAAAAAAATTACAGTTGTATTGATATTTTTATATATCACCCGACAAAATTAACTTTCTTATGTAAACTTAGTCAAGACTACTACACCTACTTTGACCTCGGACAATATGTCTCACTTCATTCGGTCTTTCTTTTGGTGGTTATGTCATATTATTGTGTATACATACCTTAAATCTTTCTACCTTTACTATTGGGACATACGCTCTTCGTTTTCTCTGTGTCTACATATCTTGTCAGAAAACCTGAGTCTCCCTCTCCCTCTCCCACCTTATTAAACCCTCTTATCGTAACTTTGTACGTATAATAGTATACACTTTGTTTAGTGGTTAGGTCCAAACTACGTACTATGTCCTACGAGTCCCGACCACGTGACCCTACTGGGTCTCCCTACCCTACCCCTTCCTCCACCCTCTCCCCAAGTCCTACCCCTTGTGTACATGTGGGTATCACCTAAGTACAGTTACATACCGTTTTGGTTATGTTATAACATTTGATTAATCGGAGGTTAATTTTATTTATTTAAATATAATGTTTATTTATTTGTTTTATTTTACTACCGGTAAGATTTTTTTTTTACATTTTACATAATAAACCCGAAGGGTCCATCGTTTCACCATTTCTTAGACGGACGGTTACGTCCTCTGTGTTCTTTACGTACAAGTTAGGGACCTAGACCATCTAGGGGACCTCATCTTTTACCGTCGGACGAGGTTATAAGAACGGCCTTTTTAAGGTACCTGTCTCCTCGGACCGTCTGATGTCAGGTACCCCAGTGTTTCTTAACCTGTACTGACTCACGTGTGTGTGTGTTTGTGTGGGTACGTGTATGAGTTTATATTTACATAATAAATCGTTACACTAATGTCACACTTGTATATGTGAAGTGTGAAAACTTCGATACTTTAAAATTTTGTGACTTCTTACGAAGTATTATCTTTATTTTGTTATGTTTAACTCTCTCCTCTCTCAATTCTGTCGGTATATAGTGGTGAGAGAATTGTGGTTTTGAATAGAAGAGATGTGACCACCCTCCCCTATATACATATGGATACCGACTGAGTGTAACTCTAAACTGTCTTCGTTGTTTTAAGACATTTGGTTAATAGGAAGTTATTTTTTTAATTTTTTTTAATCACGTTTCTACCTAAAATTTTTTTATAAATCTCTGTCTCAAAACCTACTTCATCTTTCTTTATCGAGTAACGAAAAAGTCCATTTCCCCTAATGACAGGAGTTTTCACCCACAGGGGTGGACTTCTCCCATCATTCCTCAAAATATCATTTCCAAGTTTCTCGTTCCTTACTAGTCGAACACCTGAAAGAAGGCTAACCTACCACCATCCCATTACTCCTCAATCGTAACGGTTAGAAGACCAAGATTCCTCAGTACACTCTAGTTACACGAACACTCGTCGTGTGTCAATTTAAGAAGGTGTACCACCCCCAAAGTCATAGACTTGTTGTCCAGTTTCCTACACCAAGTTCTGATGATAGATATCAGGAAGTCCTTCTTGATTTCCAGGAACTGAAACGAATTACCCATTTCATAGTAATAAAGTAGAACGACTGACAAAAAGAAAGTAAGACGTAAATAAGTGACGAGACTAAGTTAAACAAGAAACTGATTAAAAAAAGATGTCTGTTTTACATCTGTATCGTGTACCCACCCCAAAAACATCCTTCCAGAGTATCGAATTCACTGTGAGAATTCAAAATACAGTTTAACCTTACTTGATTTTTAACTAACTTCTTTATATATGTAAGTAAAGTTCTAATACAAAAAGGGTTCGTGTTAGATATTTAAGAAATGAATCTTTCCCTTTTTCAATTTTTTAGTTATCATCCACTGACTAAGATTACTAACGTCTTGAAACACCATAGAGGAACTCGATTGAACGGTATGTCAGAAAATTGACCAAGAATTCAAAAACATTAACGAACAAATAAAGTAAAAGGTGAGGTGAAACTGGGTTCGTGTCTAACTCATTTGATTAAAGAGATGTGAAATAAGAGATAAAGTAAACAGAGACAACATTAGAAATAGTAAAAGAATATGAAGATATACTAGAATGAAGAGGTACGAAATCCAAATTAAAAAGAAAACAGATCAAAGAGTTAAACAATTCAAATCCGAGGACTGTCTAGAAAGAAGAAATAACTACACATAAATGTATGGATTTAAAGGAAATTCGTGACGGATAGAACGGAGAACTCGGTCAAAACCTTCAATACAAAACCAAATGTAAGTAGAGATTCATAAAAGATTAAAGGTAACATTAAAGAAGACACCGAATAACCAACGGACAAAACGTAACAAATTTTATAAGTGTATAAGCATTTAAAAAGTAAAAGGAAAAGTAACTATAGATCGAAGTAGAGTAACATCAGTCTTTTGTTAAGGTAAGTGGTAACGTTGCTTTTCTTATTTTATAAATCCTTATATAGATGGATTTCTTTGATTTCTGGATATATATCTTTTGATATTTTGTGACTACTTTCTTTAGTTTCTCCTGTGATTATCTACCTCTTTATATGGTACAAGTACCTAGCCTTCTTAGTTATATCACTTTTACTCATATGATGGGTTTCGTTAAATGTTTAAGTTACGTTAGGGACAGTTCGATGGTCGGTGTAAAAAGTGTCTTGATCTTGTTTATTAGAGTTCTAAACATACCTTTATGTTTTTTGGAGCTTATCGCTTTCGTTAGAACTCTTTCTTCTTACCTTGACCTCCTTAGTTGAACGGACTGAAGTCCGAGATGATGTTTCGGTGTCAGTAGTTCTGTCATACCATGACCGTGTTTCTGTCTGTATATCTAGTTACCTTGTTTTATCTTTCGGGTCTCTATTTAGGTGTGTGTATACCTGTGGAATAGAAACTGTTTCCTCCGTTCTTATATGTTACCTCATTTCTGTTAGAGAAATTGTTCACCACGACCCCTTTGACCAATTGGTGAACATTTTCTTACTTTGATCTAGTGAAAGATTGTGGCATGTGTTTTTATTTGAGTTTTACCTAATTTCTAGATTTACATTCTAGTCTTTGATATTTTGAGGATCTCCTCTTGTATCCGTTTTGTGAGAGTCTGTATTTAGTGTCGTCCTAGGAGATACTAGGTGGAGGGTCTTAAGACCTTTATTTTCGTTTTTATTTGTTTACCCTAGATTAATTTTAATTTTCGAAGACATGTTGTTTCCTTTTATATTCGTTNCCCTCTTACCCTTAAGATTGTACATATGACAGTACATTCTTAACTTAGCGGTCAGGTACAGACTGCATCCCACGTCGTACGAACCCCGACCACGTACCCCTACTGGGTCTCTCTACAACACCCCTCCCTCCACCCTCCCCCCAAGTACAAACCCTTGCGTACATTCTTAATTTCTAAAATTTTAAATTTTTTATTTTTTTTTAAAAAAAAATTTTTTCTCTTCTATGAAATACACTACAGTCAAATAATTCAAACAACTCTGAACAAAATACTGAAGTCTACTTTCACTCATCTCTCCGGTCATGGAGACCCCGACCTCTACGGTGACGGTGACCCCCTTCTCTCCGTCGAAAACGACCTAGTCTAAGACGTCAATTGGAAGTCGTTAAAGTCGGGACTTCGATATCTCGTTTTACTTTGGAGTCCAGTATGTACGTCATGGATTCGACCCTTAAACTTAGGGGATTGAGTAGGAAAGGGAGTGATGAAAATAATTACTGAATTCCTTGTTGGTGGGTTTCAGTAACACAGGGAATCAAAATTTTTATACAAGTTTTTATAGGTTGTGTCTCAGTGAATCGAATAACAAAGAAAAATCACCGAATAATTCTCAACAACAACAAGTCAGTGGGTCAGCACAGAATGAGAAACGCTGGGGTACCTGACGTCGTACGGTCCGGAGGGACAGGGAGTGATAGAGGGTCTCAAACGGGTTCAAGTACAAGTAACGTAGCGACCACGACAGGTCGGTAGAGTAGGAGACAACGGGAGAAGAGGAAGACGGGGGTTAGAAATGGTCGTAGTCTTTTAAAAGGTTACTCAGTAGACACGTGTAGTCTAATAGTTTTATGACCTCGAAGTCGAAGTCGTAGTCAGGAAAGTCACTTATAAGTCCCAAGTAGAGGGATCCTAACTGTCTAAACTAGAGAAACGACAGGTTCCCTAAAAGTCCTCAGAAGAGGTCGTGGTGTCAAGTTTCCGTAGTTAAGAAACCGTAAGACGGTAGAAATGCGAGGTCGAGAGTGTTGGTATGTACTAGTCACCGTTCTGGTATCGGAACTGATTGGTCTAGAAACAGTCGTCTCATTACAGAGACGAAAAGTTGTGTGACAGATGTAAACAGTAGTAAATAGGACGGTTCTTCGTTAGCAGAAGACTAAAGTTCAGAGGTCAGTGGCAAGTGCCACTAAAACCTCGGGTTCTTTACATTCAGACAGTGATGAAGGTGGAAAAGGGGAAGGTGAACGTTACGTCATTATCCCGACTTACGGTACTAGAATCAAAAAAATTATAAATCGGACTTCTACCGAGAAAGTGAGAGGAGTAAGTGGGAGTTCTCCAAGAAGTCAAGGAGAAGTGGAAGACGGTAATGTCACCATAGTAGACGTATAGACTCTAACAACTACAAAGAGGTCGGATAGAACTAAACCCGAAGATTGAGTAGGTCGTCCCGTAAAGAGTACTAAACGAGTCGTATATTTGTTTGTTCCACTCTCGTCTGTCGGGACAGGATGAGGAAAGAACTAGAACTTGGTTAGCCATCAAGGTGTGTCCCAAGATTGACAACAAAGAACTAAGCTTATGTCCAAAGAGTCCTCTGTCCATTCTACCGGACCATCAGGATAGAGGGATTCTCGAAAGGTGTCAAAAAGTACTAGGTGTGTCAGTCTTCGAAATCGTATCAACTACTTTGTCTCTATCTTTAAGACTCTAAGGGAACGAAAGAGATAATAGGTCGTTTACAACCGTAAACTAGAGATCAAACAGAAAGAAAAGATTTGTGTCGATCCTGTAGACCTTCAAGAACCAAGTGTATTACGACTTCGGATCGTACATTCTAAAATTCGTACTGGAATGATCGGACCCCCTACTCACGTTAACAGGTTACCAATCGCGTAAGGAACCATAATGGGAAGAACCCTTGACCCCATTCCTAACTAGAAAAGGTCAGGACACGGTGACGACCCAGAAGGTCTAAACGACCGTATGCCTTACGTTTTGGAACTATCGTAGAAGGAAATCTTTAAACTTGTCAAGACTACCTTAAAGTAACGTAGGTGATCGAAATGATTGTCGATACGAAGAATTCCGGGTGAACTGAAGTGTGAGGTCTTACAGACCCCGAGACCCACTGATTGGTGTGGTAGTAGTATTAGACCGAGTAATTTTAGTAAAAATATGTCAGGAAGGTACATAAGAAAGGTAGAGAAGAACTAGGTAAGTCGTAAATGACCAAAGATGGTAAACGAGTAGAAACCCACCTTACGAGTGAACTTCAAAGGTTAATAGAGGACTTCTCATTTGACCTGTATCGGTATTGTTTACCCTCTATGTTTAATCTTTATCCATATCTATGTCCTACTCTAAATAATATCTCATCGGGTACATCTATATAATGTACTATCACGTCCGGTATCTGATAGTCCCGAGAGAAATAATACCCTTTATTTCAACAATCGTAGAAATTTGGATTAGTCGAACCTCTTGGTAAGGTCTTTGGGGTCTTAGTTAAGTAGTTTGAGTAGGAATTTTAAGACAAGTAGACCTTAGTAAGAACCATCGTTATAAATATAATTAGTCTCAAAAGACCTCTTTTCCTTGCTTATCCTATATACATTAGACATATTTGTCATTTGACATGTATTGGTATTGTTTATCCTCGATATTTAATCTATATCTACATCTACTAGAGACAAGTAAAGGTTCCGTTTGGTACGTTATAGTGTTATTAGGTTCAGATACGGGGTCGGTTATTACCACTCCTTCAACTTCAACTTACCAAGATACTTCTGGATGTTCTGGAGAATCTTGATTGTGGGTTTTGTCTACAGGTAAAGTAATATCCCTGACCTTACGTTTTCATCCTTCAACTTTTTGTGGACCTCATTGTTCGTTTAACCTGGAACTTGATGTTTTACTTCGTCCCGTTTCCGTTTATCTCAAAAAGGTTCTCTTACGTGACCAGTATCGTTTGTGGAAGGTTGTTGTGTTCTCTTCTGAGATGGGTACCTGTAGTGGTCTACAAGTTATGACTTTAGTCTTACTAATATAAGAAATGTAGGTTTATACCTCTTCGAGATGTGTCAGTCGTTTTTGTTCTGACCCTCGACTGACATCGAGTCCAGTACTTTAGGAATAACGGTTTAAGTCTGAATTTAACTTCTTTCGTCTCCTTTGGTAATCTGGTAAGTCTATACTGGAGTTAGTTTAGGGATTACTAATATGTCATCTTCACCGTTTATCTAAGTTCACTAATCTAGACTATCTGTCACGGACTCTTGATACCTACCTCCAAGCACTGTAACATGACCTTCGTCACTAGTTCTGGCAGGGGTTCTTCTTCTTTATGTTTTTCTTTTTTTTTTCATCAGACTCCTCCGGAATGTTTATTGACACCTTTCTTCTCTTCACTTTCCGTCTTCTCTCTTTCTTTCTATATGGGTGAACTTACGTCTCAAGGTTTCTTATCGTTCCTCTCTAATCTTTCGGAAGAAGTCTCTAGTTACGTTTCTTTATTTCCTTTTGTATCTTACCCTTTCTAATCTCTAGAGAAGTTCTTTTAATCTCTATGGTTCCCTTGTAAAGTACGTTTCTACCCGAGCTATTTCCTGTCTTTACCGTACCTAGATTGTCTTCCTCTTCTATAATTCTTCTCTACCGTTCTTATGTGTCTTCTTGATATGTTTTTTCTAGAAGTACTGGGTCTATTAGTGCTACCACACCAGTGATTAGATCTCGGTCTGTAGGACCTTACACTTCAGTTCACCCGGAATCCTTTGTAGTGATGTTTTTTCCTATCACCTCCACTACCTTAAGGTGAACTCGAGAAAGTTTAGGACTTTCTACTACGACACTTTCACGACGTGAGTTATACAGTCGTTTAAACTTTTTGAGTCGTCACCGGTGTCCGGACGTTTTCCAGTCAAAAGAAAAAAAAAAAAAAAAAAAATTGCTTTTCCAGTCAAAAGTAAGGTTAGGGTTTCTTTCCGTTACGATTTCTTACGAGTTTGATGACGTGTTAACGTGAGTAGAGTGTACGATCATTCCTTTACGAGTTTTAAGAGGTTCGGTTCGAAGTTGCCATGTACTTGGTATTTGAGGTCTTCAAGTTCGACCTAAATCTTTTCCGTCTCCTTGGTCTCTTGTTTAACGATTGTAGGGAACCTAGTACCTTTTTCGTTCTCTTGAGGTCTTTTTTGTAGGTAAAGACAAAATAACTGATACGGTTTCGGAAACTGTCATACCTAGTGTTATTTGACCTTTTAAGACTCTATCTACCCTTATGGTCTGGTGGACTGGACAGAGGACTCTTTAGACATACGTCCAGTCCTTCGTTGTCAATCTTGACCTGTACCTTGTTGTCTGACCAAGGTTTAGTCCTTTTCTCATGTGGTTCCAACATATAACAGTGGAACGAATAAAATGAATATACGTCTCACGTAGTACTCTTTGTGACCCGATCTCCTTCGTGTTCGACCTTAGTTCTAACGGTCCTCTTTATAGTTATTGGAGCCTATACGTCTACTGTGGTCGGAATACCGTCTTTCGTTTCTTCTTGATTTCTCGGAGAACTACTTTCACTTTCTCCTCTCAATTTTTCAACTGAATTTTGAGTTGTAAGTTTTTTGATTGTAGTACCGTAGACCAGGACAGTGAAGTACCCTTTATCTACCCCTCTGTTACCTTTGTTACTGTCTGAAATAAACCCTCCCGAGGTTTCAGTGACGTCTAACACTAACGTCGGTACTTTAATTTTCTGCGAATGAGGAACCTTCCTTTCAATACTGGTTGGATATGTCGTATAATTTTTCGTCTGTAATGAGACGGTTGTTTCCGGGTAGATCAGTTTCGATACCAAAAAGGTAATCAGTACATACCTACACTCTCAACCTGATATTTCTTTCGACTAGTGACTTCTTAACTACCAAAATTTGACACCACAACCTCTTCTGAGAACTCTCAGGGAACCTGACGTTCCTCCAGGTTGTCAGGTAGGATTTCTTTTAGTCAGGACTTATAGGTAACCTTCCTGACCACACTTCGACTTTGACGTTATGACACCGGTGGACTACGTTTCTTGACTGAATAAACTTTTCTGAGACTATGACCCTTACTAACTACCACCCTCCTCTTCCCCTAGTGTCTCCAACTCTACCAACCTACCGTAGTGGTTGAGTTACCTGAACTCAAACTCGTTCGAGGTTGTCAGACACTACCTGTCCCTTCGGACCGTACGACGTCAGGTAACTCAGAGTTTCTCGGTCTGTGGTGACTCATTGACTTGACTTAACTATCTGTATCCCACTCTAAATAGTACCATTAACTTTGTGTAATAGTACCTCAGACTCTTTAGGTTGTTCGACGGTAGACGTTTGACTTCTTGGTCCCTTTAAGTACCAAAGTCAAGATAAAGTTCAAACTTTTTCACTTACACTCGTAGTGAGTCAGCACAGGTTGAGAACGCTGGGACGCCTGATATATCAGGTACCTTAAGATCCGTTCTTATGATCTCACCCATCAGAAAGGGAAGATGTCCCCTTGAAGGGTTGTGTCCCTAGTTTGGGTCCAGAGGACGTAACGTCCACCTAAGAATGGTCGATTCGGGTTCCCTTTGTTCAAACTTCCGAAATTTTAGACCCCCGGACCTGTAGAGACCACCAGGTTACCAATTCTAAGACGTGACGGTTACGTCTCCCACTACCAAGTTAGGGAGGTACTGTGTGTCGTTCCGTTTTTTATGTTTATTTGTTTTGATCCCACGGTTAGAACCTTTAGGACCAGGTTCTGACTTCGGGGTACTTGGTCTTGACAGTCGCGGTTTCGTTCTATTCTACAACGGGTCAAAGTTCACCTCTGGTATAAGTGGAAAGAAGACGGAAAAACAAGATCAGTCCGGAAGTCGTTTAAACTCCTACGGGTGGACGAAAAAACTCCCGGTAAAAGAAATCGGTCAGATGTCTAAGTTTATGATTAGGAAGGGTCTTTGTGGAAATGTCTGTGTGAGACTTTATAAAATAGTCGATATACCCACAAGTAATCAAGACAGTTCAACTGTGTATTTCGATACTGTGGAAGAAAAAATAAACAATGTTGAATATACTATCTGGAATTTTAATGATTATAGTTTAACAGAAAGAAAAAAAAAAAAAAACCATGGTCACGTTCAGAGGATTTACAATATTAGGTCCCCGTATTGAGGGATTATTCGTAATTCGATGTGGAACAAAATAATTATAAATGATCATTAAATTATTATACAATAATAACGATTTAATCCTCTTCCGTTACCGTGGGGTGAGGTCATGGAAACGGACCTTTTAGGGTACCTACCTCCTCGGACCATCCGACGTCAGGTACCCCAGCGCTTCTCAGCCTGTACTGACTCGTTGAAGTAAAAGTTAAAAGTGAAAGTACGTAACCTCTTCCTTTACCGTTGGGTGAGGTCACAAGAACGGACCTCTTAGGGTCCCTATCCTTCGGACTACCCGACGGTAGATACCCCAGTGTGTCTCAACCTGTGCTGACTTCACTGAATCGTCGTCGTCGTAACGATTTAATAATTAAATAATTATTTAACTCAAAACTCGATGACGAAAAGAACACAATCTGAAACATATAACTTTGTTAGAAAGTCAAGTCAAGTCAAGTCAGTGAGTCAACACAGACTGAGAAACGCTGGGATACTTGACGTCGTGTGGTCCGGAGGGACAGGTAGTGGTTGAGGGCCTCAGGTGGGTTTGGGTACAAACCCAGCCACTACGGTAGGTTGGTAGAGTAGGAGACAGTACGGGAAGAGGAGGACGGGAGTTAGAAAGGGTCGTAGTCCCAGAAAAGTTTACTCAGTTGACAGGCGTAGTCCACCGGTTCATAACCTCAAAGTCAAAGTTGTAGTTAGGTCCGGACTAGAGAAAATCCTACCTGACCAACCTAGAGGAACGTTAGGTTCCCTGAGAGTTCTCAGAAGGGGTTGTGGTGTCAAGTTTTCGTAGTTAAGAAGTCGTGAGTCGAAAGAAATATCGGGTTGAGAGTGTAGGTATGTACTGGTGACCTTTTTGGTATCGGAACAAATGCCTGGAAACAACTGTTTCATTACAGAGACGAAAAATTATACGACAGATCTAACCAGTATTGAAAGGAAGGTTCCTCATTCGCAGAAAATTAAAGTACCGACGTTAGTGGTAGACGTCACTAAAACCTCGGGGTCGTTTATTTCAGTCGGTGACAAAGGTGACAAAAGGATAGATTAACGGTACTTCAATAACCTGGCCTACGGTACTAGAAGGAAAAGACTTACAACTCGAAATTCGGTTGAAAAAGTGAGAGGAGAAAGTAAAAGTAGTTCTCTGGGAAATTAAGAAGAAGTGAAAGACGGTATTCCCACCACAGTAGACATATAGACTCCACTAACCATAAAGGGGGGCCATTAGAACTAAGGTCGAACACGAAGAAGGTCGGGTCGTAAAGAGTACTACATGAGACGTATGATCAATTTATTCATCCCACTGTTATATGTCAGAACTGTATGAGGAAAGGGATAAACCTTGGTCAGACAACAAGGTACAGGTCAAGATTGACAACGAAGGGTATTGAGGAACTCTTCTTACATTAAAAAGACTGATTAAGTAATTTCAGAACAAAGTGAACAAACCTATTTACCTAAATCGTACCCCCTCTACGATTTAATTAAAGGTAAAGTAGAAAAGGACTTAAGAACTATATCTATTTATATGTCGAACCCTTCTTGTTTACCTTTTACGGAAAAAGGTAACGACCCGTCTCCCCTTAGAATCTTAACAAACCTATTATGAATGTATCCTGGTTTGGTGTTTGTACTCTCAGTAATACTCCTAATTACGTCTTGTCTACTATTGGTAGAAGAGGTACTTGGTACATAGACTCGTACACTAGAAGTCCTGTCCAAATCGCAGTGTCTTTTTCACCAGTTCTCGTGATCTCAGTGTCTTAGGTCCGAGTCAAGGTTCGATTTACCACCCTAGTACTAGTTGTGTCACCAGTAGGTTGTCGTCTTCTACTCAGAAAACGTCTGGGAGACCAAGTACTACCAGTACATTACGTCCCCAAACGTCTACCGATGTATCGTTGGCATTCTGTACCGTCGGTTCTCTTTTTTTAAGACAATAAGGTTTGTCCAGAAATTTTTTATGAACCGTATGTTCGGAATATCCATTACCAGGATAGTGGACTACTATATGACATGTTCTTAGATCCTTACGTCCATCTTCACTTACTCTGAAAATTCATCCTTTCTAAAACCTCCTTTTTCATGTAGCGTCAAAATTCCACCCTTAGCTGGTTATGCTCCTACTCCTACCGGTCCGAAGGTTAATGTGAGTTGTACATCTACTACTCATCCTTATACTTTCAGTCTTAGACGTCGACACCCAGTAGACAGTCAGGGTCCTCCTACTTGTACCACTGACGACATACCAAAGAGTAAGGACCGAGGTGTGAAGGAGGGTTTGACACACCTTTAGACTCTCTCTTCTTTGAGTCTTCTCTCCTTTTATAAGAAAAAAAAAAAATTAAAAAATAAAAAAAAATTAAAATTTTAGAAATTAAGAATGTACACAAGGGTTTGTACTTGGGGGGAGGGTGGAGGGAGGGGTGTTGTAGAGAGACCCAGAAACTCTACCTAAAGACCACCGTTTTGGTCACTTAAAAAACAACACGAGTATTACGTATAAAGTTCTAAAATTTACACTATGAGTGACAAAAGTGAGGAAGGGACAGTCAGGATTTAAAGAATCTCATCGTAAGATATAAAGAAAAAAAAAAAGGAGGGGAAATCAAACAATGGACCAGAATAATATACACACGGGAATTATGGAAAGAGTAAATAAGGAAAAGAAGAGAGTGAATGTAATTAAGTGAATCCAACGGAATATAGTCACAACTTTATAAAGTCTTCCTATAACTGTATGAGTTTTATATACAAAACACTGGGGATAGGTCAGAAAATTTTGGTTATGTTAGTTTTAATAAAAGTTCTTTTGGGTCTATACTACTTATCTAGGGTTACAAAAGAACCTCCTACTTCGAAAATTTCACGAATATTTACTGGAAGAAAGGTACGATCTAGAAAGGAACTTGGTGAATATAGTAGAGAATAAATCTGTCTCGATTTGAAGTCGAAATTGGTTCTCAACACTACTATCTCGTGTGAGAACCCTAAACATAAAGTTCACATACTTTGATTCTAATTACTTTATAAAAACTAGTTATACGTAAAATAAGACACCCGTCTTACGAATAAATAGGAGTCTCTAAAATAATTTAGAGAAATTGTCTCCTATTCTCTGGACCTCTTATTAACACTCTAAAATCACCAAGATTTATTCCAACCCCCAAGACACGGTCGGAGGTGTCTATAATTGTGTTCGTTTCTTCTTTTGAACTGTCTGTAGACCTAAAGAAAGGGTATATCTATAGATTCATCTTATAGTTATCCGTTATGAATCGACAAAGAACTTGTGTCTAATTTTTTTGAACCTTTCGGATTAGTGTGAAAGGACGAGAATTCTAACTGTACACGTACACGATTCAGCGAAGTCAGTACAGGTCGAGAAACACTGGGGCAACTGACATCGGACGGTCCGAGGAGACAGGTACCCTAAGAGGTCCATTCTTACGACCTCACCAAACAGTAAAAAAAGAGATCCCCTAGAAGGTCTGGGTCCCTGACCTAGTCGTAACGAATGTAGAGGACGTACTCCTCCGTCCAAGAAATGGTGATCGTGGTGGCCCCTTCGGGATTCTAACTGTAGTTATATAATTATTTATTTACTGAAAAAAGTAAGGATCACTTCTCAACTACGAAAACTTAACACCACAACCTCTTCCGAGAACTTTCAGAGAACCTGACGTTCCTCTAGGTTGTCAGGTAGGATTCTCTCTAGTCAGTACCCACAAGTAACCTCCCTGACTACAACTTCGACTTTATGGTCATGAAACCGGTGGACTAAGTTTCTCCACTGAGTAAACTTTTCTGGGACTACGACCCTTTCTTACTTCCACCCTCCTCTTCCCCTGTTAACTCCTACTCTACCAACCTACAGTAGTGACTGAGTTACCTCTACTCAGACTCACTTGAGGCCCTCAACCACTACCTGTCCCTCCTGACCGCACGACGCCAAGTACCTCGACGTCTCAGCCTGTACTGACTCACTGACTTGACTTGACTTGACTTCGTCACTGTACCTCCATTTCTTAGAGTCTATAGAGTGTTAAAAAGTGTCATACAGTGTCCTTATACTTTTACAGAACTTTGAATGTGTCTCTTGTTGACTTGAACTTCTCCTTTTACGTGTTCTCCTTGTTCTCCGCAGTGTCTCACTACGTACGTTTATCCATTGACTCTTGGTCTTCTATGCTACCTACAGAGACATAGATTACATATGTCCGTAGGGAGATGAGGTTAGTGTAGTTTCGATATTTACGTCATCTTAATTATGTTTAGACCTGTCTCTTGTCGTTGTGTCTATATGACTCTATTGCGGGATATTACTTAAAGTCATTGTGTAGGGGACTAACGAGTCAGTCAATTCTTAGAGGGACGTCATGTCCTTCCCGAAGGGACCACCGAGTCGACCATTTGTTAGACGGACGTTACGTCCTCTGGACCCTAGTTAGGGATACAACCCTGCTAGGAGACCTTTTCCCTCACTTATGGGTGAGGTCATAAGAACGGACCTCTTAAGGTACCTGACATAACAGGTCCGTCAGTGTTTCTCAGCTTGTACCGACTCGCTGAAAGTGAAGTGAAGTGAACGTCATGTCCTCTCCGTCCAAGTAAGGGACCCAGTCCTTTAGGGGACCTTTTCCTTTACCGTCGGGTAAGGTCGTAAGAACGTACCCTTTAGAGTATCTACTTCTCAGACCACCCGATGTCCATATCCCAACGTTCTCAACCTGTGTTGAATTACTGATTTGGTGGTGGTACTTCGTTCTTTCTTTATCTTTAATTCAAATAAATAAACGTCTTCCCAAGTGTAAATAACCAAGTTTATGTCATAGATTGTAAAGGATTTGTCCGTAAAGTGTGATTAACCAGTGGAAAGGTGTCCATGAGTTAAGTGTCTTTTCCCGGGTAAGGAACGGTCTACCATCCCACCCTCCATCATCTTCAGGACCCATCGTCTCAGACGGTTGATAGCGAACCAGTACGTCCTGACTACCTCAGTCCAACTTCCCGTCGGGAACCGACCGGGAAACCCCTGTACCCGAGTCTCTGTAGGACAAATGAGCTGAGGACATGTCCTGACACCCATCTCCACCCGGTGTCCATCCAGCGGGGCCCCCTCCGGGTACCTACGTGTACAGCGGTCTCGAGGACTTCTACCACAGTACCCTCCACTACGAGGGACACGGAAAGTAGTATTCTTCCTTTATCGGAGAAGTTCCCCCACCGACCAGGGACCGACACGTCCGCCCTTCCTGAGGGTCTATACTGGGTCTATAATGTTACATCGGTGGTCGGGGATAGTGTCCGGACCCTACCGTTGTCTGTTTTTGTGTGTTGTGGGGTCCCGTCCGTCCTAAAGAAAGAGGTGTCTCTGTACATTTGTCTCGTCCTCGATGTCATAAGAAAAGGGTGTTCTAAGGAGTCTCTCCTTATCTGGTCCTATAGACAGCGAGTTCTCCATCAAAAACAAAACAAAACAAAAAGAAAAAGTACCTTTAGACTCAGTTGTTGTAATAGTAGATTCTGTAAAGTCTCTTTCTTTTGTTACCAGTGGTTTCCTGTTTTAGTAGGAAACTGACCGTCCCGACCGAGGTCCTAAACTTTTTGATCGGAGGTTGTCATTCTGTTGAAAAAAGAACCTGAACTTCGTTTGAGACCGGACTAAGTATCGAAGGGAAATTCGGACGTTGACTAGGGACACGTCCAACATCGGGTAACTCCCCACGTCCGGGTCTCTTCCCTCCGGTCTACACCATGACTTAATCCGTCTCCCTTACCCGTAGTACACTCAACCATCTCCGTCCTAGTACCACCGAGTAGAATGTCCTGTCGGACTTCAGAAGTTCAAAGTTCCCTCGGGTCGAGACCAGTTTCTCCTTCGGGGTCGTATCAGATACCCCGGGGACGGAGACTCCTTTGTCAGGTCCAGACCGAGGAATCTGGTCTTTTCTTCGGTAACGAACACCATCGGTCCTCTCCCCAAAGACCCCTGGGACATTAATTTATGTGTAGGACTCGACACCGGGATCTTTGGGAACAGAGCTCCGATTGGTCAAAGGTCGTGGACCACTTTACTAACGGTAAAGAATAGGACTCTGTGACTATTTTGTAGTGAAGTGTCTGTGACCTGTATCTACGAAGTTCGACTCCCTTTTCCCTCTTTACTAGTTTACGTTTTCGTCTCCCCTCACGTCCCCCTGAGAGTACCTTGTTCAACCCCTTTTATTCTCACCATCCAAAAAACAAATTAAAAAAACAAACAAATTGAAAATTTTTAGTCATTTCTTTTTAAATTTCAAATTATTGCCCAACCAGATTTTTTGACACAACGAATTTTGTTAACGTCTTAAAATTTTTCGTTGTTGGTTCCTTCTATATCTGAACCTTGGTGACGAGTTGAAGGATGGGACGACCCTCCGGTCAGAAAAATGAAACCGGTTGGAACCTATACCGGATCTACAACGGGTATGACCCAAACAGACAAAGGTAGACAGGGTAAGGGGTCATTTGACTCTTGCTTGTTTGATTTCATCCTTTATCCGTCGTCTCGTTCCGTCGATCGTATTTCGGGTCCCGAAATTCCTGGACCACTGTATGACCGGTGCCGTCCTGAAGGAAGACTGTTACCCACCGTCCACCCTCCGTTCCACGACACCTTACCCACTGACAGTGCTACGGTACCTCTGGGGAGTCAAATGAGATGGGGAGGAGGAGACCTAGACGAAAGGTAGGGACCTCCAAACAGGTAGAGTGATACACAACCCGGACCCCCTGACCCATATTCCAAATTAAAAATTTTAAAAATATTTAACTCGAACACATTGATTAAACATCATTAATTTGAGTTTTTTTTTTTTTTTGTCCTGATGGTTCACCACTTGTCAGGATGAAGACCTGTCCATAGGTTTTCTTAACTTTCGTCCCAGAGTTTCTCTATAAACATGTGGTATGAATGTATAAGTTATCGGGTTTCCAACCTTGTTGGTTTTACAAGTAGTTACTTACCCGTTTGTTTTACACCATATATAATTATGTATGTTACCTAATAATAAGTTTGAATTTTTCACTCCTTTAGGACACAGTACAATGTCTCACTTCTTTGGAACTCATGGAATACGAATCACTTTATTCACTCGGCGTCTTGGTGTCGATGACATACTAAAGTGAATATACTCCATAGATTTCCTCAGTTTAAGTATCGTTGTCTTTTTATCCTACTACAAATGGTCCCGGACTACTTTCCCTCATTTCCTGTCAACAAATTACTCTCGACGAGAAGTCAACGATTCAGTACGGGATGAGAAACGTTGGGGTACTTGACGTCGTGTAGTCCGAAGGGACAGAAAGTGATAGAGACCCTCAAACGAGTTTGAGTACAGGTAACTTAGTCATTACGGTAGGTTGGTAGAGTAGGAGACAACGGGAGAAGAAGACGGGAGTCAGAAAGAGTCGTAGTCCTAGAAAATGTTACTTAACCGAAAATCTTATTCGACCGGTTTCATAACTTAGAAGTCGAAATCGTAGTCAGGAAGGTTACTTATAAGTCCCAACTTCAGGAAATCCTAACTGACCAAACTAGAGGAACGTCAAGTTCCCTGAGAGCTCTCAAATTACTCTTGTCTCAAAGTTTAGACTTTTTACATTTAAAGACCTCTAGGCAGAGTATTGTCATACTATTATGAATTATCATGGATTGGTATGTAAATATTTACCAGTCCTCCCGTTTAAAATACAATACGTAAAAAATTAGGGTCACTCCTTTATTTATTTATTTCTAAAAATATAACCCGAAAATACGTTCAATAAAGTTTGTTCTATTATAGTTTCATAGATTTTAACCTTATTTATAACTTTTACCTCGACACACCATTATTTAGATATAACGATCAAACTTTTTAAACAGTTTTCTAATTTTACTGGAATAACGATATTATTTTATAATTTTTTACTTTCTTATTATTTTCATTAAGAGTTTTGTAATGTTTATAACTCTTAATTTCGTGAAATAAAGAAAGATTCTTTCAAAACGTGTCGTGAAATCAATACTTAGTTAAGGTCAAAATTTAAGTTCATTTATTGTGGGTATAATAAGTGAATACATAACAGTAACTAGTTTCAGTCTCAGTATCATGAGAAAAGAAAAAGATTTTAGACAAGAAATAACAAAAGATCCCTTAAGTAAGACCTGTTCCGTTACCGTAGGGTGAGGTCATGAGAACGGACCTTTTAGGGTACCTGTCTCCTCGGACCACCCGACGTCAGGTACCCCAGCTCTGTGTTGACTCGCTGAAGTGAAAGTGAAAAGTGAAAGTACGTGACCTCTTCCTTTACCGTTGGGTGAGGTCACAAGAACGAACCTCTTAGGGTCCCTACCTCTTCGGACCACCCGACGGTAGATACCCCAGCGTGTCTCAACCTGTACTGACTTCACTGAATCGTCATCGTCGTCGTCCCTTAAATAAGTTGGTATTGAATAACTTTTGGTTAAACTTCTCGTCGGGGTCCACGGTCAATGATGGATCCTAGGTGGACTTATGATCCTTGTTTTATCGTATAACGTCTGTTTTATCTGTTCCATAACATTTTATATTGTAGTCAACTGACCTTCTATAGCACGGATACTTTTCCTCTATCGTTTTTGCTGACTAGGAGGGAGACAGATCAGTGACGTGACAGAGAAATCGAGCAAAGTAGTCATTCACTAAGTTAAAGAAAGGGAACCCAGGACCGACCAGGACACTGATCAGACTACTTATCTTACACCATCTACCCTATGACTCAGATTCTGAGACCTCGAAACCTACAAAGGTAAGAGAAGGAACCTCCGGGTACTGGAATAGGACACTAGTTTGTAACAGATCTCCTATTTCGTGGTAGACCTTCTCTCGAGTCAATAGAATCATTACTGAGTAATTTCATGATTTGAACACTTACTTCGGATTGGACAGACCGTTTTGGGTCAGTACGTATTACTCTTAGGATACTTATTTAGGTTGGTTCTAGTTGATTGGAGAGGGGTCTCGTCGTCTCTGTGAGTCGAATGTGTCTTTTACCAGTCAACTTGATGACTAAAAACCTCTCGATATAATAGAGTGTGATCGATTGTCCCCGTGTATACTCCCCAAGTTTTGTGTCAGGATCTCATGTATTCTTCAGATCTCTCCGTGTGTTCCTTCTCTTAGTAAAATTCTTGACTGTGGTACTCGTATCTACAGTTTTACTTTCTATATTTTCAACTCTTATAAGATCAGACGTGGTGCCTCCCGACTCCAGATCTCCCTCTTTACACTTTCTAATATTTTGTTTTAATTGGTTTACATTTTTTTTTTTTTTTGGGAGATTCTTTATAGACACTTCCAGTGTGTAAAGTAAGGAAAAAAAAAAAAAATCAAAAAACTTACAACTCCCAAAAAAATTATATTTAAATAAATAAAATTAACCTCCAATTAATGAACTGTTATAACATAACCACAACGGTATGTAGTTATACTTAGGCGGTGTCCATATGTGTACAAGGGGTAGGACTTTGGGGGAGGGAGGAGGGAGGGACATGGTAGGGAGACCCAGTAGAGTCACGTGGTCGGGGTTCGTAGGTCATAGTACGTAGTTTGGACATGACCGCTAAGTAAAGTATATACTATAATATGTACAAAGTTACGGTAAGAGGGTTTAGTAGGATGGGAGAGGGAGAGGGTGTCTCAGAAAGGGGATTATTAGAGTAACTTTTAAAGATTACCCGAGAAGAAGATATTTGTCTTTGAAGACATATAAAATGACCAAATCAAAACCACTACACACAAATACTAAAAGTAAATCGACTCTGACAGAGTGAGGAACAACCGATTTAAATCGATGTAATTCCTTAACCTAAAATAACATGTAAAGTCATGAACAGGACTAAACAGTAGGATTTCTACTGAAACAACAGAACTGTCAAAGAGTCTAGTAACGTCAGATCTAACAGTCAAACACTTTCTAACACGAGAAAGTAAAACCTCCTTTAGATCACTTAGATTTAAGACTTAAACCCTTTAAATTTCGAAATAAAAGGTTCGATCAAAAAAGGTCCAAAGTTTCGAACATACAAAGGAAGTCACAACTTTATGTGAATAAAAACATGATCTAATGAGACCGAAAGAAGTAAAAATTTTTTAATAGAACGAAGACTAATTGTTATTTTGATTATAAATACGAAGAAAGTACAACAGTAAACCTATAAAATTAACGTTCTTCCAGACTCCATAACGTCAAACGAAAGTACATTTCGGTTATTAAGTCGAAGAAAACAACAACACAAGAATTAGACATTATCAAAAATGTGAGAACACTCTGACCAGACTCAATTCCGTTTCAGAGTTAAACCTCTTTACAGTGAAACCTTTTTCATATAAACGTTACTCTTTCTTTAATTACTATTTTAGTATAAGAAATAAGTACTTATTACTACGTTATTCATAATATCATCCTTATGTGACTCACGTTCCTTCTCTATTTTCTTAATTATTTACATTCCGGACGACATAGTACTATTCTAATTAAGAGTCAAAACTGTAAGGAAATGAAGAGACTCTAGTTATTTTAAGAAAATTTATTCCGACATTTTCGAGCAAAGTCAACGAACAAAGAGTACCATATTTTTTTAACTTTTCAGTTTCACCATCAACGAGTCAGTACAGGTTGACAAACGTTGGGGTACCGTATTCGGTCCGTTTATAAGATTAAACTTCCTTTAAGATTTTACGAGATGTATTCATGGTCTTTTCTATAAGTTTTCTTATAGAAAACTTAAAACTTTTCTTATACGATGAGTCTTCGATTTTAACCCTTCCACTTTTGTCAGAGAGAATATCTTCTTTTATAAGAGGGAACTTGTACTTCCCAATTATCCCATCGTCTCTACACGGACGTTTACTCAGAGAGACGAGCCTGACTTATAGGAACGTTTACTCCGCAAGACGGTTTCTCAGACCTGTGTCGGAACTCAAATTACCAGGGGACGTTTGCTCCCTCGTAAGGGAAGAACACTATTCTTCCTTTACTCCCGAACCTGTCTGAGACGTCATCTGTACCTAAAGTGAGGGGAAACGACATTCTATTGTACATACGTGGACGCGACACGACTTTTCCGAATAAGTACGTCAGACCTTAAGACGGATCCCCCGAAAAGATTATTATTTGGTGTTAATCAAAACGCGTCAAGACAAGGAGGCCGGCCTCACGCATAACAGACAGAAACAAACAGAGCACAAAACAGAGACATAGTAAAGCGAGCGTTGTCTTGTACTCTCGGTGTGGGTAGTAATTGGAATCTTACGAATTCGGACAAACCAATTCGATCCCATAAACTACTAATGATATTTTTATCTATAGGAGATGAGGACTATGAGATAGGTACTTCTCCATGTCGAATAAGTACATATTAAAAGTTTTTTTATTCTTTATACTGAGTATGTTAATCATTTACTTGTGTTTGCTTTCCAATATTAGTTGACCTGTTACCTTGTTCATCTTACCATTTCGACGAAGTTTCTTCGTAAGTATTCTATTTCTGAAGACTGAGGACTTGAAAAAAAGATTACCTATGACTTGACCAATTCAGTGTATCTCGATATTGTCTCATTAGAAACATACTAGAAAAGAACCCTGTTTTTAGATGTTCTATTGTACATTAGACCAAAGTTTTGATTCGTTTACCACTTTTCGTTTCAGTTTACCTTCATATAAAAGGTTAAATTAATTTATGAAGAAGTTGAACGATTCAGGTTGTAACACTCCTGTACGTAACTAAGAGGACGAAGTCAAGGTTCTAATATTTTATAAAAAGGGTTACAAATTAAACACATCATAAAGATTGGAAAAATTTGAGATAGAAAAGGGATATCACGACTTATGATAGGATACTTCTTTTTAATGTTACGTTCAGACATAAGTAATTGTACCTTTTATCAGTGAAAAAAATGAACATTGATACATATAATGAAAGTACACATGAATGGGTAAAAAGAGTGCCTTTTGTCAAAAAATAGTAAACAAGTATGAAATGATAGATTCTCAACCTCTCCTCGGTCTTAACACAGAAAAGTAGTCCGTTAACAATACAAGAACCTTATACAGGTCATTCCAACAACGTAGAATGATAGTGGTTCTTGTACTAAAGGTCACTACGGTGACAATCGAAGACGGTTATAAGTCAAGTATAATCTAAGTAATCAGTACAAGTTTGAAACCAGTGTTCCCGGGAAACAAATAAGTGTGTCTCCTGAAGACGAGTAGATCTTCTGTAACCCTGTTATTTTGTAAGTAAAATGAAGTAACACTTTTTAGAAAGAAACAGGTCTCTTTAGTCTTTAATAGAGAAAGTTTTAGAAGATTTTTATTAGAATGTAAAGAGTCTTTGAATTTCATTTACACAAAAAGAAAGTCCTAACACTACATTCAAAAAAGGGATCTGAATTTCACCTTATCCCAGAGACTTCTCGTAGGTCACAATCAGTCACAATCACCGAGTCAGTACAGACTGAGAAACACTGGGGTACCTGACCTCGGGTAGTCCGAGGAGACAGGACTTTAAGAGATCCGTTCTTATGACCACACTCATCTATCAGGGAAAAGGTCTCCGAGAAGGGTTAGGTCCATGACTTGGACTTAGAGGACGTAACGTCCGTCTACAAAATGACAGACTCGGTGGTCCCTTCGGATTTCTCGTAGGTACAGACGACTTTAGTTGACTTTTGAGTCTATCTAGTAGAGACAGGGGGTTTTACAACACTCTTACACCTACCCAAGTACTTTCTCAATGAATACTTACATGACTGAAGTGAATATGTAAGTCAAAGTAGAACCCTGATCTTCTTAAAGTATAAGTTGATTTCGATACTAACAGAAATTATGTTCATTCATAAAAGAAAAAACCATTATAGTCAAAAAGAGAAGGAAGGGCAAGATAAATGAAGTAGAGATATTTTATAGTGTAAATACAAATTTTATTCCGTTATTAATTAAACCTATAGAAGTCTTTTCTTTTATTAAGACAGACTATAAAAAAAGATCTTTTAATTTTACACTTCCCTAATCTGAGTGACCTCTATAAATAATGTGGGTAGTTAACTCTGTACCCAAGTAAGAAGAAATCATAAAAATTTAAGTCCTCATCTAACCATGGTTAGTGTATTATTCAAAAGTTCTTTAGATAGAACTTACTAATTACACATGAGTAACCTTGTCTTATTAACTTCCCTGTTAGTCTTCACTACACGAGCTATTACAATAACAGTGATTAGTTATGAATATGGTTCTATATTGATAAAATAAGAAGTAATCTTACGGTCTATAGACGTTACAACAGTAGTCACTAATGACTCGATAATGTACATTTATTAGTACCTTCATTTATCCTTTATAGTTAAAGGATAATTTATCCTTTATGTGGACTTAATTTTGTGAAGTAGTTGTAAGTAATTGTAGATCTATACTGTCTTCTCTTAACACCTACACTATTATTAATTAATCTTACCCTCTCAAAATTTTTAACCTATGACGAAACTCAAAGTGACGTTTAAAACTCAAAGTCACTTTAGAGTTCCCGAATTCTTAAAAGATCGAAACAAAGTCTTCACAGCGAAAGATACCCTAGAATAGATTTTCCCATAGTCTTATAGTCTACTCATAAAGAGGTCTCGGACCTAGTCATGGAGAAAGAAAACTACCATGGTTATGTGGATATCCATGAAAGGATTTATATCTTCTATCTACGACAGTCAACAAAACCAGAGTTACCTGTTTTAATGGATTTAATTGTTTTGTGGTCTTTTTGTACAAGTTAAAAAATACCCACATTAAATATCGTTTATTCACTTTCGGTAAATATATTGATTACTACAGGAGGTACCCTTTAGGAAAAGATGGAGTCGTATCTTCTTTCATTCTTTCGAACACTATAAATGTTTACCTTTATAGAAGGATACGATAATTATTTAACGTCGACTCTTTCTTTACATCTTGTGGATCACGTAGGATAGTCTCGACGTCTCTACCATTGAGACCGTAATTAATGAACAATTGTCTTGTAACGTGTATGGGTCAGTGGTTTTAAGTGGACGAAGCACCTCTTACGTCTTTTCTTTTAGGTAACTAGTGTCACCGGTAACGAATCGTGAGTCTACGTAATTGTCTTGAAGACTCATTAAACCCCCAGTTTATTTTCTTATACTCTTGTCTGTCCTTGTAGTTTTTCTCTTTCTCAATCTCCAACTCCGAAAGTAAACGACAGACGGTTTCAAAGACACACCTAACATCTTACTTACGAGTTTTATTAAAAAAACTTGATCTCCAATAATTCATTTGACTCTGATTTTCCTTGTTTCACCTTATTCTTAAGTCTGTCAGATTAAGATCTTTGACGTTTTTCGCGTCCTTCAAATGAAACTTTTTCTGCAAGTCAAGTCAAGTCAGGGAGTCAGCACAGACTGAGAAACGCTGGGGCACTTAGTGTCGTACGGTCCGGAGGGACAGGTAGTGGTTGAGGGTCTCAAGTGAGTCTGAGTACAGGGAACTCAGTCACTACGGTAGGTCGGTAGAGTAAGAGACAGTAGGGGAAGAGGAGGACGGGGGTTACGGAGGGTCGTAGTCTCAGAAAAGGTTACTTAGTTGAGGAGTGTACTCCACCGGTTTCATGACCTCGAAGTCGAAATCGGAGTAAGGAAGGTTTCTTTAGGGTCCCGACTAGAGGAAGTCTTACCTGACCAACCTAGAGGAACGTCAGGTTCCCTGAGAGTTCTCAAAAGAGGTTGTGNGACGGGGGTTACGGAGGGTCGTAGTCTCAGAAAAGGTTACTTAGTTGAGAAGCGTACTCCATCGGTTTCATGACCTCGAAGTCGAAATCGTAGTAAGGAAGGTTTCTTTAGGGTCCCGACTAGAGGAAGTCTTACCTGACCAACCTAGAGGAACGTCAGGTTCCCTGAGAGTTCTCAAAAGAGGTTGTGGTGTCAAATTTTCGTAGTTAAGAAGCCGTGAGTCGAAAGAAGTGTCAGGTTGAGAATGTAGGTATGTGTTGGTGACCTTTTTGGTATCGGAACTGAGCCACCTGGAAACAACCGTTTCATTACAGAGACGAAAAATTATACGATAGATCCAACCAGTATTGAAAGGAAGGTTCCTCATTCGTAGAAAATTAAAGTACCGACGTCACTAACCTCGGGGGTTTTTATTTCAGAATATGACAAAGGTGACAAAGGGGTAGATAAACGGTACTTCACTACCCTGGTCTACGGTACTAGAAGCAAAAGACTTACCACTCGAAATTCGGTTGAAAAAGTGAGAGGAGAAAGTGAAAGTAGTTCTCCGAAAAATCAAGAAGAAGTGAAAGACGGTATTCCCACCGCAGTAGACGTATAGACACCAATAACTATAAAGAGGGCCGTTAGAACTAAGGTCGAACACGAAGAAGGTCGGGTCGCAAAGAGTGCTACATGAGACGTATATTCAATTTATTCGTCCCACTGTTATGTCGGAACTGTATGAGGAAAAGGATAAACCTTGGTCAGACAACAAGGTACAGGTCAAGATTGATCAGGTGTCCTTTCGTTATATCCCTAAACCCCAGTACAAAGGTATTGTAATTTCAATCAGAGTTTACAGTCACGTTAAAAAAGACTAATTCAAATTATTTTTCCTTTTTTTTTTGAAGAAAGATTTACGATAAATTTTGTCAAAACAATAAATGAATAATTTGAATACAACTGTATAATAAATTTTATCAAAATTTTAATATTGAAAAAAGAACCAGATATGCCGTTTTTATTTTAAGTGAGAAACTAATAAAGATAGTCGAAACCTACTTGTCACTGACACGGGAACCGTTATGCTACGACCTACTCCTGTGTTTCAAATTTTATTTTAAATGGTTGTACCGACCTTTAGATCAGTATTTTCGACGACATTCTATTAGTATCCTATGTCATCCTTCTCAATGTCCTTGTCAATTGAGGTAGAACTTCATAATCTGTACCTAAGGACCATCTTTACTAGAGATTTATTTTTAGGTCTTTTCTACTCCTCTGACCTCTCTCAAGTTTATCTCTATAGCAATTCCTCTCTTCCTGATCGTGTTGCCTTAAAGGTGTCCCTTAAATTCGTATCGGAAAACACTTTTGGATGTTGATCTATTCAACCTACCTTTTTTTTCCTCTGTATTTAATCGACGGACTACGACATCTGACTGGACAAATAGTAATTCCACATAATAGAGAACTATCGCAGGTCTTAGTAATATGACCACCACCCTATCCCGTTCTTCAATCCATTTAACATACTAAACGATGACCTTTATAGTCTTTCTAAGAGTATGTGAATTTAAAATACTACTCCGGTTTTCTCTGATTGACTATCCTAATTTCAATTTCATCATTAAACTATCACTTATATATATTCTTATATATTTATATATTTATAGAACAGGGAGTAGTTCGTAAATGGACAATCGAAAGTGTAGATAACTCTAAAAGATTGAGGTAGTAATACAGATACGAAAAATCAAGTATACACTGATACTTGATCAAAAGGAAGTATATAAGTAAGTGAAAAAATATAAATACTAATCAGTAAGTGAAAATGTAGTTCATAAAAATAGAATAAGACACTTATTATTTTGTGACGAAATAAATAGTATACTAAGAGTTAAGTAGACCTAACATACATAAGTAAGGATCTACATAAGTTGACCTTGGGAAAATTTGAACCCGAAAGGTAAAGAGAGGGAACTTAGAACCGACCAGGACACTGATCAGACCACTTATCTTACACCATCTTTCTGTAACTCAGATTCTGAGACCTAAGAACGTACTAAGATAAGAGAAGGAACGTCGGGGTACTAGAAGGGTTTTGTGATAGATCTCTTATTTCGTGGTGGATCTTCTCTAGAGTCAATAGGATCATTCCTCAGTAATTTGATGATTTTAACACTTTCTTCGGTTTGATCCATTCTTCTGAGTCCGTAGGAATGGCTGTTAGGATACTTGGGTCGGTTCTAGTCGACTACAGACGATTTTAGCCGTCTTTGTGGGTCACTGTGTCTTTAAGTTCAAATTTTGGTGACTAGACCCTTACTAAACAATAAAGTATCATTTATTGACGTCTTACACTGTCCCCGTGTACACTCCCTGAGGTTTGTCTGTCGATCCTTTCCCACGTCCCTCCTTTAGAAACATTCTCCTCTGTGGATCTTGTGTCCAGATCTTTACTTTCAGTTTTTGTAAGGTCAGACCTGGTAACTTCAAAAACCACTCTTTACGTTTTTAATACCCCACCCTCCACCCTCCCCCCCAAGTCCTAACCCTTAAGTACATGTGGGTACCGACTAAGTACAGTTACATACCGTTTTGGTTATGTCATAACATTTCGTTTTATTTCATTTTTAATTTTAATTTTTTTCTTTTGATTTTTTATTTTATTATTTTTGTTTTTTGTTTGTTTGTTTTTTATTGGTTTACATCTCGTAGAAAGAAACTCTTTATTATCACTTCTAATATGGAAGGCAAAAAAGTTACAATTTCTACTAGAAACTCCTCTGTTATACGGAAGTATAACCTAAGGAACAGATATCGGGTTCTGAAGGAACATAAAACGACCAAATTAAAAGAAATTCAGATCTTGAAATAAAACGACTCTAAATAACCGAGGACAACCAAATTAAATTGGTATAAATACTGAACGTAACATAATACATAAGTCGTAGTCTGAAAGAAATACTCGTATTTCTACTGAAATAACGGAGTCGGCTCAAATAGTCTAGTAACGATGGACCTACTACTTAATTACATCTTCGGCACGAAAAGTGAAATCTCTATTAAATCACTCAGATTTGAAATTTAGAAACCCGAAAGTACAAAGAAAATGTCCCATCTACACTTAGAAGTCCAAAGATTTGAGTATATAAAAGGGGAAGACACAATTTTGGGTAAGGAAAAACGAGTTTAATTGAGTAATAACAAAAGTTATTAATTAGGGACGAATTCTTCTCACTGACTTTAGTATATATACAGAAAACTTACAGACATGATCTTTTTTTGTTACTTATGATAGTGAGATAATAAAAGGATAGTTAAGTTCTTAAGTGATAAAAAAAGTGTATTCTAAATTATCAAGAGATTAACTAGTTTTGGTTCTATCTCAAATCCTTTCGGGTATAAGGATTTTTAGATTAAAATACAAGAGAACTATACTAGATAGTAGAACTTCTTTCCAATAAAAGTTGTTCCCGACTTTACTGGATTGTACGAATAAAGTTGTTCGAAACTTTGCTAATAAACCCCAGACTCTAAGTCATTATTGATATTTTCGTACAATTGTAAAGGTCTGTTATCTGGCCTCATGTTATCAATTCTTTACTTCTAACACTGGAATTCCGGGTGACGAGAAAAATTTAAATATAAAATACGAAACGAAGTTGTAAACAAATGAAGAAACTGTAGTTACTTTAAGACAAATAATTTAGACATTTTCGAACAAAGTGAACGAACAAGGAGTCACATATTTACTTACCCAAATTACCCCTGTTGACTTCATCATTCGCGACTGTGTGTGAATAATTAACAGTGAAGTAGGAAACGACTTCCAAACTGTATCTACTTCTATGTTGACGGTATCCACTATTTTTGGTGTCAGTACACTCTTCTTGTCCATCTTTTCCGGAAGTAGAAAACGACCCACCTTCCCTTCAAATACTACCAGGACCACTACACGTATCTTCTATATTGATGTATGTCTTTAGAGTTCTACAGTCAGTTGTGTCGTTCCTGTTGTCGGAAGACAAGATACTTGGTACACAGACTTGTTCTCTAGAAATCGTGTCCTCTTCGTAGTGTCTATTTTACTAGTTACTGTACTATCAGTGTCTTAAGGTCTAAATTCGGGTCCGTCTCACCATCTTTATACTGGTCTGTTGGACGATAGGTTGTCGTTTTTTGTTTAGAAGGTGTCTGAGATGACGAGTATTACCGACGTATTACATTTCCAAACGTCTACCGGTGTATCACCAGTATCCTATACTACCGGTTCTCTTTGTTAAGACAACGAGGTTTTTCTTACTGTTTTTCATCAACTCGGCGCGTTCGTAATATCCTTTATCAGAACAGGGGTAAACTATTCGACATATTCTTAGACACTTACTCCGACATCAATTATTCTAAAGATTTTTCTTATTCGTAAACTCCTTTTTGATGTACCGTCAAAATTCCACTCTTAGATGATTTCACTCATATTCCTACCAGTCTAAGGGTCATATGAGTTTCATATCCTTTGTTTGTCTTTGTATTTTTAGTCTTGGACGTAACCTCCTGGTAGACAGTCAGGGTCCTCATACTTACATCTATTACATGTCAAAGAGTAACGACTGAACACGAAGAAGAGTTTGAGGAGTCTTTAAGTTCACTGTAACTTGACTCTTTTGGATATATTTTAGTACTCCGGTACCGGTGACCAATTTTATTTTAGGTTAGTTTAGTTACTTATCAGTAAAAGAAGAAACTGTACTGTCACTGGACGGTTTTCAGACCTTAAGAGTCAAAACAAAACAAAACAAAACTACACGTAATTTCTTTAGGAGGTCCAGTACAAAAAGACCTTATTCAAACGTGATCTCAGGTATAAAAGTATGGGGGGTATACGAGAGATTAGACATAAAAAGTTAATTAGATTTGTGACACGAGATAATAGACTTTACATAAATCGATATATTAATCTTTTCTAGTAGGTATACTATACTAAAACACCCAAAAGATTGCTAGAAAAGGAGGTTTATTAAGAAGTGATGAGTGTCCAAGTTTACTCGAACGTTCGACGAATTTCACACCCAGGGACAATTTACGTATAGTTACCGGCTCTGACTATAAAATATGTCTCGGACCTCCGGTACATACGTCATAAACTTGCAAACGCCAATCAGGTTACTATTTTCAATAAAGTAAAATAAAAACTATAGTCCTAATAGTACGTTTATTGGATGTAAGGAAAGGTCAAAACGATAAATAGAACTTCGAAGATGTAGTTATAGTCTGAAAGGGACGTAAAGTGACATTATCTTGTGTTACAAACTATTCATGATGGATTTGTTCAATGGACGGAGTTATAACTCATTTAATCATAGTCACTTTTTTGGGACTTCTTAAATTGGAGTTAACTAACATGAAGGTTTCAGTGCTTCCTGTACCCTCTGTCCTACTTTGTGTCCAACCTCCTCTGGTTCCTGTGTACTGTTGAGACAAAGTTCATCATAGAACTTAGGACGTTGTCTTTTAACTGTAATCACCTATTTCACCCTTTTAGACTTAGTTTAAACATAAATTAATAAAATTATAATAATAAAATAAAAAAGTTAATTGGGAGGAGAGGTGAGTCTGGGAAGTTCGGTCTCGGTGTTTCGAAGAGAAAGGTCACGGAATCCCTGAGAGTCACTCGTTACTCCAACCGGTCGTCCAACGTGTACGAGTCAGGCGTCCGCAGTCAAAGAGACCATCCCTAGATCTCACACCGAGACAACGATGTCGGGACCAGGCCCGTGGATCTCTTGCTCTCTGAACGACACCTCCACCACCTTAGAAACGAGAGACGAGTACTGGACCTGGACAGGAATGTAGACAAAAAATAATCAATAATCATAAACATATGTCACAATTAAGGAGTCATAATTATTAAGGTGATTCTAATACGTTCAACGAGGATAATCCCTCTCTACCCACTTCCTATAGACCCTTGACAGACGCGATATAGAAGTCAAGAAGACATTCATGTTTTAATAAAGTATTACTTTTTAACTGGTTTGCCTTTATTTTTTCTTTCTTTTACCCTTTTCGTGGTCGTTAATAACTCGTGAAAGGTATACGGTCTGTCATCCGACTCCTTTCAGAAAGGTACCTAACAAACAGACCTTATTATGTAGGAGAGAAGGTTAGGAAACAAGAAGAAATCGGTATAAAACCGACTACAGGTAAAATAAGATAGATATTCATATATCCTATAGTAAACTTTACTTAAAACTGTCAATTTTAATACCTAATTATAATTAGTCGTTATAGACTTAACGTACCTAAGACAGATATGGATTTTCGGTTTGAATATTGCAGTTGATTATTCTGGGTTTTGAACCTCTAAAACTGGGGGGATTATCATGTGAGAGCACTACTCCTTCAGGAGGAAATCTTTCTTTACAATGGATACTTTGTCGAGAAGTTTCACGAAAGTGGTATCCCCCTGTAATGTGTGGTTTTTTTGTAGATGTTCAAACTCACCTCAGACACAGTACTATGCTGAGACAAGTAATGGTCGAAGGGTGGGAATCAGAAAGGAAGTGATCTGACTATACCTTGAATGTCCAAAATGTCGAAAACCGAATCTTAGTGAAGGACGTTTTTTTTAAGAACTTTTAAGTAACACATTCAATAAACTGAGAGAAAAAAACGGGGAGATCTAGTGATACGAATTGAGAAACAATGGTGATTTATACACTTACATTAAAATAACTCTAACCCGATACAGAACAAGTAACTGTTAGGTGTCGTCGATCGGGATAAATCCTCTTCCTTTACCGTTGGGTGAGGTCACAAGAACGGACGTTTTAGGGTCCCTGCCTCCTCGGACCACCCGACGACAGACACCCCAGTGTGTTTCAACCTGTACTGACTTCACTGAATCGTCGTCGTCGTCGTCGTCGTCGTCGTCGGGATAAATTTCAAACAGTTCTCGAGTTATTTATATAAATAACATTTTAATTATTTAAAATATACATGTGAAGACTGAGTCTTGTTCGTCAAACGAATCAATCTCTTTAAAGGTAAGAGAAAAACTGGGTAAAAAATTATCTTCATACATTAGGGTTCTCCCAAGGGGTTAAAAAAGGATTTTTGTTGGTTAACTTAAGAAGACAAAATCGAAGTAAATATTTACTATATTTTTACATGTAAGTAAAATATACGGTATATATTAGAGACAACAGGTAAGGTGAAGTAAAATTTTTACTCTAGAAATTCTATAATCATGTGTTTTACGATGGACAGTATAAATCAGGATCTGATTTTTTTTCAATAAATTTTTTTAAAAACTAGTTTTTTATATACAACGTAAGAGACTAATGAATCCCGAAGCGTCCACCGAGTAACCATTTCTTAGACGGAGGTTACTTTCTTTGAGTTCTCTTAGTCCAAACTAGGAACCCAGTCCTTCTAAAGGACTCCATCCTTTACCGTTGGTGAGGTCATAAGAACGGACCTTTTAAGGTAACTGTCTTCTTAGACCGTCGATGTAAGATACCCCATTGTTTCTCAGGTTGTTTTGACTCGTGTATTGTGTATGTGTGTGTATGTGTGTGTGTGTGTGTGTGTGTGTGTGTGACTAATGAATGTATTGTCGATTTACTTTACAAAGGATAGGAAGTCAATAATAGATCTATGGAGTAGTGAAAGGATATAATGACTTAGTTTTCCGTAAACTGTGTCTCCGAAGTGAATTTACTAATGGACCTCAAAATGAACCAACGGAATGTCTTAAGGGAAAGAATAGTAATTCTTTCCATTTAAATTCGAGAACGAACGATGGATGAGGGTAAATCGGATTTCACAAATATCTTTTTTTCTTTTTCAAAACGATTTTCAATCGGAGGGATGGAGTTGTCCTCAAATTTCCAGTATGTCTCTGTGGTGTCGTAAAGGTCACCATCTTGTTCTTACTTAAGAGAGACGTCGGATCTACGGAGGGGAGTCACGACAGTAGGGTTGAGGTCTATCGACTGAGAGAGTTCCTAGATTGGACACACAGGACTCCTTTCTCTGATTAGAAAATAAGGTTTAAATAGTGATAAAAAAAGTCAGGAAGTATAAGGTGGAAGAATTGTGAAGTTACTTTGATTAACTGTGACTATGACTATATCTACAATTTTATGACTTAAAAAATGTTATACTTTCTGATAATCCCCTACCTCAGTGACTGAACTTTCGTTTATTCAGTGAGTTAAGCGTATATAATGTGTGTCAAAAACAAATTTTACTCCCTTTCGAATACCGTCTCTTGTACATCCACGTAAAGAGATTTGAAGGTAACATAAATCTGATTGAAGTGGTATAACTATGTACTTTTGTCGAATAGTTACTAACGGGATATAAACGGTTTGTATAATTCTCCGATGTGAAATATTCATCAACGACTTTGGAAAGTATTTTATAATTTTACTGTTCAGTATACTCAATAAAACCTTGTCTATGAAAGGAGTCTCCTTTCGTAGTAAGATCTCAAGTCTTTTCCCTGTCCTTTACTAAAAAATTTATAAATAAACTATCAGTATTGGAGACTACAAGGGACTTGGGGTTTCAACGTTTCCCACTTTTTTCTTCAGTGGGTCCTTCCAGAATACCACCTCTCTCTCCTCCCACCAGAGACGGGTAAGAATCCTCGTGTCTGAGGATGAGTGTCTTCCGAGACGTCAACTATCAAAAGTCATTCCGCAGGAGATGGGTGTCCTCTACTTCTAAAAAGAGTTGTCTTTCGGACGGAGGGTGACTCAGGTCCTTCAGAAATGAGACCTTGACTTCTCGATTGTCATTGAATTTACCGATCCATCCCTAGAGAGAGACAAGAATCCTTTCAACTATAAGACTATAAAGACCGTCTCCTTGTATAAAGATTTGACTGTCTTAATTTTGGTTATATTGTAACATTTCATTAATCGGAGGTTAATTTTATTTATTTAAATATAAAAAATTTTAACTGGGTCAAAAGTTAATTCACTTTGTTCGTTTGTACAGAATTTACAATGATTACTCAGAGAACACATTATCTGAAACCCCTGTCTATTCCCTTGTGTCTGGACCCCTTTTACAGGAGTCTCTGCACGGACATTTGTTGTAATCGTAGTCTTCTTCGGTCCATACGTTATTAATCATAGTCTAATGTTCTGTTTTCCATTGGTAGACAATAAAATAAAATTTTAAACACTCCGTAAATACTATTTCTGTTACAAAGGTTAAATGATTTGAACGTTATAAACATTAATTACCAACTTACACCCGAAGGGAATGTCGAGTCAACCATTTCTTAGGCGGATGTTACGTCCTCTGGGTCCAAGCTAAGGAGCCAACCCACTTAGGGGACTTCTTCCTTTACCGTTGGGTGTGGTCATAAGAACGGATCTCTTAGGGTACCTGTATCCGACGGTCCGAGGAGACAGGTATCCCAACGTTCTCAGTCTGTGCTGAATTGTTGATTTGGTGTTGGTTACCAACTTTCACTTTCACTTTCAGTGAGTCAACATAGTCTGAGAAACGAGGGGTACCTGATATGTCAGGTTCCTTAAGAGGTCCGGCGTTACGACCTCGTTCATCGGAAAGGGAAGAGGTCCCCTAGAAGGGTTGGGTCCCTAGTTTGGGTCCACAGGACGCAACGTCCGCCTAAGAAATGGTCGACTCGGTTGACTCGGAGTCCCCTTCGGGTTCTTATGACCTCACCCATCGGATAGGGAAGCGGTCGCTTAGAAGGGATGGGTCCTTAGCTTGGCTCCAGAGGACTTAACGTCCGCTTAAGAAATGGCTGAATTGATAGTCCCTTCGAGTTAATTCACAGTCACATTGTTAAGTGTATTATTATCTCTTTTTTATAAAATAGTTTTCTTTTCCGTTTCACTTTTACATGACAACTATCAAAAGTCTATATGGAAGGTCTAGAAATATTAAGAAGACAAATATGTAAAGTACCCGGAAAAATTTTTTGACTTCATATCCACTAAATGACAACATAATTAAAGACGATATTTCACCAATTTAATATGTGTGTATACGTTAGAAAAAGTATAAAAAAGGTAATACCAAATAGTATCCTATATCAAGGGACACGATATTCATCCTGGAACAACAAATAGGTAAGACACATACATGATCGAACACAGACGATTAGGGTCTGAGAACATGATAAGGAGAGGGTGAGAAGAGGGGTGAACTTTTGGTATTCAGACAAGAGACACATACAGACAAAAATATGCCATCTAATCAACTATCTACAATATAAAAATTAAGGTGTATATTCACGATAGTATACCATAAACAGAAAGAGAAAGATTGAATGAATCATACTATTAGAGGTAGATGTAGGTACAACGACGTCGACCGTAATAAAGTAAAAAATACTGATTTTAAATTAACACATATATACGACGTCGAATAAATAGGTAAGTAGACAGTCACTTGTAAATCCAACAAAGAGTACCCGGAAAAATGAAGATATAAATAAATACTAGAATAAGATAAAGTAATTGTAAAATTATGTATAAAAATGTAAATGCAAATATATAAAAAACATAAATAAGTACGAGTATATAAAAATAAACAAAATATCTTTGTAAAATTTTACGAAAGGGATACTTTTCACTCAGTGAGTCAACATAGGCTGAGAAACACCGGGGTACCTAACGGTTCGAGGAGGCAGGTACTTTAAGAGGTCCGTTCTTATAACCTCACCCATCGACAAGGGAAGAGGTCCCCGAGAAGGGTTGGGTCCCTAGTTTGGGTCCAGAGGGCGTAACACCCGTCTAAGAAATAGTAGACTCGGTGGTCCCTTCGGGTCACAAGATTTAGACCAGTTATGGGAGACATACACGTACGATTCAGCGAAGTCAACACAGACTGAGAAAGGTTGAGATAAATCTGACATCGGGTGGTCCGAGGTGACAGGTACCCCTGAGAGGTCCGTTCTTATAACCTCACCTAAAGGTAAAAGAAGAGGTCCCCTAGAAGGACTGGGTCCCTGTCTTGGGTGTAGAGAATACAGAGGACGTATCCGTCCGCCCAGGAAATGGTGATCGCGGTGGATCCTTCTCGATTTAAAATTAGTAAACCAGTGTGACGTTCCGTACACCCTAGAATCAAGGGACTGGTCCCTAGTTCGGGCACCGGGGACGTAACCGTCGAGTC
Source organism: Capra ibex (assembly GCA_006410555.1). Lineage (NCBI taxonomy): Eukaryota > Metazoa > Chordata > Mammalia > Artiodactyla > Bovidae > Capra > Capra ibex. The sequence goes on along the minus strand of SJYO01000075.1, from coordinate 86,551 downwards.
TCAGAATTGGTAGTTAGGTGGTCTCTTCAGGGATCACGAAACTAAAATTATACAGACACACATTAAAAGAAACTTGTAGTGAAAATACTCAACTAATTTGAAGAATTCACATATCTAAATGAAGAAAGGATTGTAAAACCTTTCAAAGGTCGGTATTTAATAAAAATGTAAAAAAAGACAGGGTCAGAGAGAAAGAGAAGGAGAACCTAGGTTCAATGTGTAGACTATCTGAAGTTGTAACTGGTAACTGGGGTCATAGAAACATTTAATTTTTCAAGTGAAGAGGGAAAATATTCCTAATGTCAAAGATAACAACATTAAAAGTTAAGTAGCGAAAAAAGAAGACTTTAGAAATAGGTTATTAATTCGAGTTTCACACTGAAAAAAGTCTTTGTATGACGTAAAAAGTAAAGATTGTAAAAGGAAAATTTTGATGTACAAAAGAGAAAGAGAAGACTCTTTAGAAACGAAAAACAATAGAAGGAAATAGAGTATCGTGTCAACATATCTAACTAAATTTTAGACACATTAAGATAGTTATAGACTCAGGAGTCCTGAACCTTGGACATTCTACATGAAGTCATTTACCAAAAAAAAAAAAAAAACTTACCCAGTGTAAAATGGGTAAGAAATATATCAGGTACTAAAACCTAAGATAGGAGTGTAAAACTTACAATATGGTGTATTTGAGACTTAAGATAAAATAAGTGGACCTTTTACACTTACTAAAAAAATTCGATCGTTATTTGAGAAACTCTGAGTTTGATGTTCGAATCAGAACAGAATACAATATACCGACTTGTGAGTCAAATCATTGAATTGGGAAACGATTTTGACAAAAAGAAACAACAACAACAACAAACTCGGTACCCGGAGACCAAGTCCCAAGTAGAACTTTACTCATACGAATATATACAATAATTCCAGACGAGAAGAGATTGAGAGAGTACTTAAGGACGTAATCACAGTCTGGACGGGTCTCTGGAAAGGTGCATAGGACAATAACATCTCGTATAAGACGATTACTGTAAATCAAAGTCAACCAACTACCCAATAACCCTGTAAAATATAGGAACAACTGATAGACAGATCATAAAGATAGACGATGACTCATCATTGAAGTCTCTTCTGTTACCGTGGGGTGAGGTCATGAGAACGGACCTTTTAGGGTACCCACCTCCTCGGACCATCCGACGTCAGGTACCCCAGCACTTCTCAGCCTGTGCGACTCGCTGAAGTGAAAAGTGAAAGTACGTACCCTCTTCTTTTACGTTGGGTGAGGTCACAAGAACGGACCTCTTAGGGTCCTTGCCCCCTCAGACCACCCGACGGCAGATACCCCAGTGTGTCTCAGCCTGTGCTGACTTTACTGAATGGTTATCGTCATGAATTAAAAGGTTGACATTTACATCTAAAAAATTAAAAAGTAAATAATACAATAAAAAAACGATGTACAGGAAACTTCAAGACAAAAATCTACGAAATAATCAAACGAGGGACCTCCTTCCGCACCGTTGGGTGAGGTCATAAGAACGGACCTCTTAGGGTACCTGTTTCTTGGGATTTCCTGATGTCAGGTACCCCAGTGTGCCTCAACCTATGTTAACCTCTCTGAACCGTGTGAAGTGTGAGTAATCAAACGAAAGTATCGTTGTATTGTATAACCATCTTATTCTGTTGTCTTTATGTAACAGATTGTCAAGACCTACGATCTTAAGTGTTTAGTTCAATAGTCAAAGAAGACTTCTTCTCCTTCGACTCGTTCATCGAGAAGGTACGGAGATAGACTCGATGACCACGCCAGTCATAGGAACCACAAGGGAGTGACGTATAGAGATCAAAGACGGAGGTAATAGTGGACCGGTAGAAGAAGGAGGTACAGAGACTGAATATAGAAGAGTAATAAACACAGACAGAACGTAGGTTTAAATGGGAAAATTATTCTGGTGAACACTATGACCTTGTCTCGGGTCCGATTAATGGAGTAGAATTGAACCATCTTCCATCCCGACCTCTTCTCCTCGATCCCGGTCTCGGTCCATACTCTATCCCAAAGAGAAGACGAGTCTCCGGTAGTAACGAATAACCCTCAACCCAGTCCAGGGTCCAAGGATTGCGTCTTCCGGGTTCCTAACCCAGAATCGACCAAGTAAACGATGTTCAAACCAGACCAAAGAGAAGGTAAGGATGGGACAAGACGTACCTAGACAGAACGTTGGAACCAACATGTACTGAGGACGGTCAGAGGTCAATTGGCAGTCTTACTCTTAGTAAGATATACAACACAAAAGTTACACTAGGATCAACCCCTCCACTCAAGGTACCGAAGGATGAAACGGTAGAACTTTGTGTTCGAACTTTGTAAAAATTCAAACATAAAGATATGTAGGAACGGTTGTGAGTAGTAAAAACCTAAAAAAACTTCTAATCAGTAGGACTTTGGATCCTCCAGAAGGTCCATAACGATACCTAAGAAGAATAAAATTTACATTCGTTATTAAACTCTTACTTCTTATTCAACAAGGAGTAATTTAATAAAAATATAACCAAAAGTGGATATCTCTGAAAGATTAAGGTAGTAATGTAGATACGAACAACCAAGTGTACACTGATATTCTTTTCAAAAACATCAAAAATATATAAAGAAGTAAAGTGTAGTATAAAAATAGAATAAGATACTCTATATTTCGAAACAAAGAGTATACTAAGAGTAAAACAAGATCTACACAAGTTGTTCTTTGGGAAATTCGGACACGAGACAGAAAAACTATTCGAAGGTAGTAAATTTTTTATTAAATTATTCGAGTTCTTCAAACTTTGATATAGGACACGACTTAAGATCTATAACAAAGGTGTAGGTGAAGTTAGGTTACATAGCTAGGTCTCAGGTTGACGTTCTTCTTTCTATTTAAACCACACCCTCATTTGGTTTGACTACGACATAAAAGTTTTTATAAATTTCTTAAGTTCATTCTTTCACAGTGTAATCGGGTACATGGATAACTGTAATTAGATCCTGTTTTCTCCGTTTTATATATTGTCTCTTTGTTGACGTACATTTCTTACTTTAATATTGTAAGAGATTATAGTGTGTGTTTCATCATAACGTTACCTAATTTGTGGATTCACATTTTGACTTATGATATTTTGAGGATCTCCTTTTGTATCCGTCTTATGAGACTGTATTTAGTGTTGTTCTAGAAAATCTGGACAGAGGACCCCATTAATTTTGTTTTTGTTTTTATTTGTTTACCCTGGATTAATTTGAATCTCGAAAACGGGTCTTTTCTTTTGGTGTTCATTCTTCTTTTCTGTTGGGAGTCTTACGCTCTTTTATAAACGTTTACTTGGTAGTGTTTCCTGACTGGAGGTTTTATGAGTTCGTCAAATACGTCGAGTTATAGTTTTGTGTGTGTGTGTGTGTGTGTGTGTGTGTGTGTGTGTGTTTCTCGTCTTCTGGATCTGTCTGTATAGAAGTTTCTGTTGTGTGTCTACCGGTTGTTTACGTACTTTTCTACGAACTGTAGTGAGTAATACTCTCTTTACGTTTAGTTTTGGTGTCACTCCACAGTGTAGTGTGGTCAGTTTACCGGTAGTAGTTTTTTTAGATGTTTGTTATTTACGACCTCTCTTACATCCCTTTTCCCTTTTGAAACGAGACAACCACCCTTATATTCAACTATGTTGGTAATACTTCTTATCATACCTACGAAGAATTCTTTGATACTTGTTTTGACGGTATAATGGTTGTTTAAGGTGATGATCCGAATATGGGATTCTTTTGGCTTTAAGTTTTTCTGTGAACATGTGCTGACAAGTAACGGTATGATAAATGTTATCGGTCCTGTACCTCCGTTGGATATACAGGTAACTTTCTACTTACTTATTTCTTCAACACATGTATATATGTTACTTTATTATGAGTTGGTACCTTTTCTTACTTGAACCCAGTAAATCACTACACCTTCTTGGATCTGAGACAGTTTCACTTTGTTCAGTCCTTCTCTTTTTGATTATAATTACGTATATACACCTTAGATCTTTTTTACCATGACTACTTAGATAAACATCCTCTCTTGATCTCTGTGTCTATACTTCTTACTTGTACACCTGTGTTACTTCCTTTCTCTCCCACTCTGTCATCGTAATTGTACATAGGGGATGATACATATTTTGTCCATTGATCACCCTTCGACGGTATGTCGTGTTCCTCGAGTGGAGTCACGAGACAACCTGTCATCCACTCCTACCCCCACACCTTTCTCCGAATCCTCCCTCCTCTATAGATACGTTCGACAACATGTCATCTTTGATTGTGTTGTAAAATTTCGTTAATATGAACTATATTTTTTATTTAATTTTTTTTTTCTAGTCCAGACGACTTCACCAATCATAGGAGGTCATTCCCGACGATCTTAGATTTAGTCCTGTCGACCTTAGACTTGTTTTCAAGGGGTACATAGAAACCGATTGACTGACTGACTTGTGTACGTCTCGTTAACATCAGACACAAGCGGTCACAATCCGACTTTCAAACTGTCTCTATCATCCCCGACTTATAAGTCACCCGAACCACAAAACCGGGTCGGTTTCATTTCTGTTGAATACTTATAGAAGAGTTGGTGTCCGAAGGTCGACTTGTGACCCTCTCGGTGAATTCTCAGTCCTGATGTAAGACCCCGTTCACAGTTTTTATAATTTCGGATTCCCATCTTAGTTAGGTGTGAAGAAGAGTATTCGTTTCTAAAAAACCTAGTACAGGTGAGGTCGAGTAAACGAATTATAGATTCTGAGGAAAATTGTTATTTCAACTCGTTAAAACTGTCTCTGGAGTACCGGGGTTTTCGGTTTTGACAAATGAAAAGACCGAAAAATGTCTTTTACAAACGGGTGGAGACCACACCAGTATCCCCGAAGGGATCACCGAGTAGTCAATTCTAAGGTGGACGTCAAGTCCTCTCACCAAACTAAGGACCCACCTCTTCTAGATGACCTCCTCCAGTACCGTCGGGTGAGTTCACAAGAATGGACCTCTTATGGTACCTGTCTCCTCAGACCACCCGATGTCAGGTATCCCGGTGTGTTTCAGTTTGTACTGACTTCACTGAATAGTGCGTGTGTCATATCTTAAATGAAAACGTAAACCGTAATAAACCCTTCGTTATTACTCTCCATCCAAAGATTCGTCGATTACAAGAAAGTAGAGGGGTCTAAAAAAGACCCCCGATTAAGAATGTGAAAAAAAAGTAACGAAACGAGTCGACAACGGTATGGGAGGAAATCTCCTAGAAGGACTGGGTCCTTAGTTTGAGGACCATAGAGGACAGAGAGGACTGAACGTCCACCTAAAAAATGGTTGATTTGAGTACCTGGTCGATCTTCTTAGGTTAATAGGGTAGGGAGATATTAGAAGGGGAAACGAGGAGTTGTGAAACTTCCTACTCTTAAACCCCTTCTGACAAATAAGACAGGTGGATCTCGAGTGTGATTGTTGATACGACGACGACGACGACGATGACGATGGTTCAGTGAAGTCAGCACAGGCTGAGACACACTGGGGTATCTACCGTCGGGTGGTCCTAGGTGGTAGGGACCCTAAAAGGTTCGTTCTTGTCCTCACACAACGGTAAAGGAAGAGGTCACGTACTTTCACTTTTCACTTTCACTTCAATGAGGCAACACAGGCTGAGAATCGCTGGGGTACCTGACGGCGCATGGTCCGAGGAGGCAGGTACCTAAAAGGTCCGTTCTCATGACCTCACCCCACGGTAACGAAAGAGACTTGTTGATACAATCCATCAATCTTATCCTTTTTCCTCAGGTCTTACCGCCACCGATTTTCTGTTCCTTCCCTTTTCGGATATTTTTATCTTGTTTCCTTCTAGGCTCCTGACCTCACTCCTGGAGTCATCTTGGTAGTCGTGAGGACCGATCGGGTCAAATGTATCCCGTCCGGGTGCCCCTCCTCTTTTTGTATAACTTTTCCTCGGTTTCCCTGTCCCCAGAGAGAGGACGAGAGAGGACGAGACAGGGTGAGAAGGACGAGAGAGGGATCGAGAGAGTGAGAAAGAAGACAAGTACAGAAAACCCAGTCGTACGAGAGTGTGGAACTCTTACATAAAAGGAAATAAAAGATTTAATTTGAGTCGATATTGTGCCTCGACATTGTGACTAGACAGGCTCTCGACACTGTGTCAGACAGACCCCCGACATTACGACCGCACAGCGGAGTTTAAAAACAACACTACTCTGTCTTTGTTCCTTTAATGTGTGAGGGGGCTGTAGATACCACAGGACTGAGACTAAATAGGACCGACTTTGTCGGAACCGTACCCGGGGTGTTCCTCCTCCGGTTCGTGTCGTCCTCTGGTTGAACCACTTTAGAGGGTGTCACCTTCGACTTGCACTTCTTTTGGGTCACGTCCCCTTCACTGTTCTCCGGGTCGTACGACTTTTTGTCCTGTCCCTTTTTGCTTGAGTCGTCTTTCGAGTGTGTCGAGTCAGATCTTCTGGAGGTCAATCCTCCTTAGTTGAACGGACTGAAGTCCGAGATGATGTTTCGGTGTCAGTAGTTCTGTCATACCATGACCGTGTTTCTGTCTGTATATCTAGTTACCTTGTTTTATCTTTCGGGTCTCTATTTAGGTGTGTGGATACCTGTGGATTAGAAACTGTTTCCTCCGTTCTTATATGTTACCTCATTTCTGTTAGAGAAATTGTTCACCACGACCCTTTTGACCAGTTGGTGAACATTTTCTTACTTTGATCTAGTGAAAGATTGTACCGTGTGTTTTTATTTGAGTTTTACCTAATTTCTAGATTGACATTCTGGTCTTTGATATTTTGAGGATCTCCTCTTGTATCCGTTTTGTGAGAGTCTGTATTTAGTGTCGTCCTAGGAGATACTAGGTGGAGGGTCTTAAGACCTTTATTTTCGTTTTTATTTGTTTACCCTAGATTAATTTTAATTTTCGAAGACGTGTTGTTTCCTTTTATATTCGTTCCACTTTTCTGTCGGAAGACTTACCCTCTTTTATTATCGTTTACTTCGTTGACTGTTTGTTGATTAGAGTTTTTATATGTTTGTTGAATACGTCGAGTTAAGGTCTTTTTATTTGCTGGGTTAGTTTTTTACCCGGTTTCTTGATTTATCTGTAAAGAGGTTTCTTCTGTATGCCTACCGATTGTTTGTGTACTTTTCTACGAGTTGTAGTGAGTAATAATCTCTTTACGTTTAGTTTTGGTGTTACTCCCTGGTGAAGTGTGGTCAGTCTTACCGACACTAGGTTTTTAGACGTTCGTCATTTACGACCTCTCCCACACCTCTTTTCCCTTGGGATGATGTGACAACCACCCTTACGTATGATCATGTCGGTGATACCTCTTGTCACACCTCTAAGGAATTTTTTAACGTTTATCTTGATGGAATACTGGGTCGTTAGGGTTACCACGTGTATGTGTGGCTCCTTTGGTCTTAACTTTCTCTGTGTACATGGGGTTACTAGTAGCGTCGTGACAAATATTATCGATCCTGTACCTTTGTTGGATCTACAGGTAGTCGTCTACTTACCTATTCTTTCGACACCATGTATATGTGTTACCTCATAATGAGTCGGCAATTTTTCTTATGTAAACTTAGTCAAGACTACTCTACCTACTTTGACCTCGGCTAATATGTCTCACTTCATTCGGTCTTTCTTTTTGTGGTTATGTCATATGATTGTGTATATATCTCTTAAATCTTTCTACCGTTACTGCTGGGACATACGTTCTGTCCTTTTTTCTGTGTCTACACATATTGCCTGAAAACCTGAGTCTCCCTCTCCCTCTCCCACCCTACTAAACCCTCTTACCGTAAGATTGTACATATGATAGTACATTCTTAACTTAGCGGTCAGAGACAGACTGCGTCCTATGTCGTACGAACCCCGACCACGTACCCCTACTGGGTCTCTTTACAATACCCCTCCCACCACCCTCCCCCCAAGTACAAACCCTTGCGTACATTCTTAATTTCTAAAATTTTAATTTTTTTAAATTTTTTAATTTATTTTATAAAAACTATTTTTTTTTTTTCTTTCTAAGTGGACTCGTGAACAACGACCCTACCTGTTTATAAAAGGGTGGTCAAAGATCGGCAGGGACTGACAGGAGGGAATAACCCTTCTTTAGAGAGGGACGGAAACTTTAGAACGTCGATAACGTCAGGACTACCTTCTACGAAATTTTGAGAGAAAATCCCGTTTGATGAAAATGATCAGTGGTTCACTTTGGTGAGGATTTACCCTCTTCGGTAAATACCTACAGACTAGTTTCTTAGGAGTCTATAATTCATCACGACTACCTTATAGGTCCGGAGTCATATAGGGCAACACTCTATGAATTGGGTTGGTGGGAGGACGTACGTGGGCTCCCGAGAGAGGGGAAAGTCAAGTCAAGTCAAGTCAGAGAGTCAGCACAGACTGAGAAACGTTGGGGTACTTGCCGTCGTGCGGTCCGGAGGGACAGGTAGTGGTTGAAGGCCTCAAGTGAGTCTGAGCGCAGGTAGCTCAGTCACTACGGTAGGTCGGTAGAGTAGGAGCCAGTAGGGGAAGAAGAGGACGGGGGTTAGGGAGGGTCGTAGTTTCAGAAAAGGTTACTCAGTTGAGAAGCGTACTCCACCGGTTTCATGACCTCAAAGTCGAAATCGTAGTGAGGAAGGTTTCTTTAGGGTCCCAATTAGAGGAAGTCTTACCTGACCAACCTAGAGGAACGTCAGCTTCCCTGAGAGTTCTCAGAAGAGGTTGTGGTGTCAAGTTTTCGTGGTTAAGAAGTCGCGAGTCGGAAGAAGTGTCAGGTTGAAAGTGTAGGTATGTACTGGTGTCCTTTTTGGTATCGGAACTGATCTACCTGGAATCAGCCGATTCATTACAGAGACGAGGGGAAAGTGAGAACGGATTTTTGGAATCCGGTGACTTGTTTTGGGACTCTCCCTAACAGTCTTCTAGGAGACTGGTTAAGACTCCTTTATACCATGTGACTACTTTCTTCGAAACAGAACCTACCTTTTTCTTTTCTGTTTATATGACATCAGAGGTTAAAACTCTGGAGTCTCCGATTTGGAAACGGTGGTCCATGAAGTCGGGTCAATCGACTCGAGAATCGGGACTGAACTCGAAATCTTGACCCTTCTCTTTTTTCTCATCGGTAAATGTGACTGAAGTTCATACGGGAAGACCACGATGTACGTATACGACGATAAACCTTTATTTCTCCGGTGAACTGTTGGACTCCAAGGGGTTAGTTTATACTAGTCTAGGAATCTGAGAACCTCCGTCAAGTAGATGGGTGACTCCAAAGTCAGAGGGTGACATTTCCTGTTGTTTTTCCCTAGTACCTTCACCGTGTTCCCTTGGTCCCTCGGTTAATCCGTCGATTCTCTCGACGTAATGTCTTGTTACTGGATTATCCGCAACTGTTGAATCAAGGTGTCTGATTAAACGGTCTTTGAGGAAGTATATAACTTCCACTCGGAGTTTGATTCTCACTTCCGAAAGTTCTAGTATGCCCCACCAAGGTTTTCCTCCCTGAGGAAAAGATGGACTCTTGTAGGTTACCTTCAACCAATTGAGGAATGTACAGTAGTGAGTAAATCCCCTTTTTCGGGAGGTTTCTAATGATCTTTCTAGGAAGTTTCCTTGTCCGGAGGTTTACTGATATTCCGTTTACCAGAGGAGAACAGGGTGAACGGTCAAGTTGTTGGGGGTTCCTCGAGCTTCTGGGGTAGATTGGGTCGGATAGGTTGTTGCACCCTGGATGTGTCCTCTCCTGACCGTCTACCTGAAGTGGGTCTACGGTCAAAGAGTTCACATATTTATGGACAATCAGTACTATTTATGAAAGTGTCCTACCCAACTTCTGAAAGGGTGGGTCTGACTCTTTCGACTCCTCTACCATTTTTTTTTTTTTTTTTCCACTAGGTTCTTTAGTAAGACTATAAACCAGACGGGTCCAGTAATGGATCACTATTACCCTGTAGTAAATGAAGATTCAAGTGGGTTCCCCAGAGATTTCGTAAGTCAAGTCAAGTCAAGTCAGTGAGTCAACACAAGCTGAGACACTGGGGTACTTAGCGTCGTGTGGTCCAGAGGGACAGGTAGTGGTTTAGGGTCTCAAGAGAGTCTGAGCGCAGGTAACTCAGTCACTACGGTAGGTCGGTAGAGTAGAGGACAGTAGGGGAAGAGGAGGACGGGGGTTAGGGAGGGTCGTAGTCTGAGAAAAGGTTACTCAGTTGAAAAGTGTACTCCACCAGTTTCATGACCTAGTTTAGAAATCGTAGTAAGGAAGGTTTCTTTAGGGTCCCGACTAGAGGAAGTCTTACCTAACCAACCTAGAGGAACGTCAGGTTCCCTGAGAGTTCTCAGAAGAGGTTGTGGTGTGAAGTTTTCGTAGTTAAGAAGCCGTGAGTCGGAAGAAGTGTCAGGTTGAGAGTGTAGGTATGTACCGATGGCCTTTTTGGTATTGGAACTGATCTGCCTGGAATCAGCCGTTTCATTACAGAGACGAAAACTTATACAATAGATCCAATCAGTATTGAAAAGAAGGTTCCTCATTCACAGAAAATTAAAGAACCGACATCAGTGGTATACGTTACTAAAACCTCGGGTTTTTTTATTTCAGACTGTGACAAAGGTGACAAAGGTGTAGATAAAGGGTACTTCACTACTCTGACCTACGGTACTAGAAGTAAAAGACTTACAAGTCGAAATTCGGTTGAAAAAGTGAGAGGAGAAAGTGAAAGTAGTTCTCCGAAAAATCAAGGAGAAGTGAAAGACGGTCTTCCCACCACAGTAGACGTATAGACTCCAATAACTATAAAGAGGGCCGTTAGAACTAAGGTCGAACACAAAGAAGGTAAGGTCGCAAAGAGTACTACATGAGACGTATGTTCAATTTACTCGTCCCACTGTTATATGTCGGAACTACATGAGGAAAAGGATAAACCTTGGTCAGACAACAAGGTACAAGCCAAGATTGACAACGAAGGACTGGACGTATGTCTAAAGAGTTCTCCGTCCACTTCACCACACCATAAGGGTAGAGAGAGTCTTAGAAGGTGTCAAATGACACTAGGTGTGTCAGTTTCAGAAACCGTATCAGTTATTTCGTACCTTTTCTTTACGTTCTTTCGTTTTACCGACAGACCCCTCCAGAATGTTTATCGACACTTTTCTTCTCTTCACTTTTCGTTTCCTCTTTTCCTTTCTATATTCGTAGACTTACGTCTCAAGGTTTTTTATCGTTCTTCTCTATTCTTTCGGAAGAAGTCACTAGTTACGTTTCTTTATCTCCTTTTGTTGTTATCTCCTTACCCTTTCTGATCTCTAGAGAAGTTCTTTTAATCTCTATGGTTCCCTTGTAAAGTACCGTTCTACCCGAACTATTTCCTGTCTTTACCATACCTGGAATGTCTTCGTCTTCTATAATTCTTGTCCATCGTTCTTATGTGCCTTCTTGACATGTTTTTTCTAGAAGTACTGGGTCTATTAATGCTGTCCCACTAGTGAGTGGATCCCGGTCTGTAGGACCTTACACTTCAGTTCACGTGGTATCTTTCGTAGTGATACTTGTTTCGATCACCTCCACTACCGTAAGGTCAACTCGATAAAGTTTGGGACTTTCTACTACGACACTTTCACCATGTGAGTTATACGGTCGTTTAAACCTTTTGAGTCGTCACCGGTGTCCTGACCTTTTCCAATCAAAAGTAAGGTTAGGGTTTCTTTCCGTTACGGTTTCTTACGAGTTTGATGACGTGTTAACGTGAGTAGAGTGTACGATCATTTCATTACGAGTTTTGAGAGGTTCGGTCCGAAGTCGTTATACACTTGGTACTTGAAGGTCTACAAGTTCAACCTAAATCTTTCTCGTCTCCTTGGTCTCTAGTTTAACGGTTGTAGGTGACTAGTACCTTTTTCGTTCTGTCAAGGTCTTTTTGTAGATAAAGACGAAATAAAGATTTCGTAATCCGTAATGAATAATAGAGGTAACACGGTCTCCGGAGTCATAAGTCCTTTTCATCTTTCTCTGTTGGTTAAGAAATTTTAGTCATTATTTTTTCTATTGAGTCCTATGGAGGGACCCTACCTTCCTCCGAAATGGTTATCGACAGGAGGTGTGGGTATATCGGGGATTCCTTGTCCAACCAGAATCAGGAATATCTACGATATACCCTCTGGAAAACAAATACAGTTACTGGAGAAGGATCTAGGTCTCCGAGTCTGGAAGATCAGAATATGGTACCGGTAACCCGTTAAGGTTGTCCTATATGCGAACACCTCACAGTTGGTCCTGGGTTTTCTAAGATTTCTCAGTGGTGATATACGAGGTCCCTGGGTTCAGGCTTAATTTCAGACCTTTCTACCCAGGGGTTTCCGAGTTGAGGTCGGGTGTACCTTCCCGGGGATGAGACATTATGAAAGATGGGGGTGTCCTCAGTTACATGGTCCTGTACTGAGGACCTAAGTCATGAGTGTTCAGTTCGACACCTTCTTTTGTCTTCTCCTGTGAGTTATGTGGACACTCGGGGACCCTCTAGAGTCTATGGATAAGTCTTGATGTCTACTCACGGTAAAATTACTTGTGTGGGTTTTAGTTCAAAGACCGTTATTCTAAAGAGTCCCGTCGAGATTTCTCGGTTGCGTCGAACCGTCCCCAACGTGAGACTTTGTCTGTCCTCTATTTAGAAGACTAGGGACTTGATCCTCCTTGAATTCGGTAGAACTTACTCTGTACAACAAAGACCCATTTATGGAGGTCGATTCAATTTCTTTCAGAGTGTCAGGAGTTCTTTTTGTAAGTCTGGGAGTCCTGGAGTTTCTTACTCGACCTCTCAAGAGTCCCACCGATGTTCGAGAGAAACCCCCTAGGAGGACCACTACCTTTAAACCTCAACCGGTTAAGGGGATGATCAGGAACAATGGTAGTATAACTACGACGATTACTAACGAGGTACATGATAGTTAACAGATTGGACAAAACAAAGACGGGTCCAGTTGTCCGATGTTGTACGTCACAGTGAATTGTTCCTTTATATTTTGATGTCGACTGGTGTATTTTATAGTGAGTGGGAATCTTTCTGTGACGATGTTCCTGAGACTCCGGACTCTGATCGTTCTCCCCCTCCGGGTTACGGGGAGTGGTATGGTCAAGTCGTCCTTCATCGGTCTTTCTGGAGTTGTGGGGATTAGGGTTTCTTAACCCGGAGAGTAGAGAACTCCCCCCTTACAATCGATCAATCTTATCCCTTTTTTGTCAGGTCTTACCGTCACCGATTTTCTGTTCCTTCCCTTTTCTGGTGGTTTTATCTTTTTTTCTTCTAGACTCCTGACCTCACTCCTGGAGTCCATCTTGTTTGTCGTGAGGACCGATCGTGTTAAATGTATCCCGTCCGGGTCCCCTCCTCCTTTTTTGTATATTTTTCTCCTCGGTTTCCCGGTCCCCAGAGAGAGGGCGAGAGAAGACGAGAAAGGGTGCACCCGCGAGAGAGAGAGAGTGTGTGAGATAATGTCCCCTCACGAGAGGGAGAGAAGAAGTGTAGAAAACCCAGCCGTACGGGATTACGGAACTCCTACATAAAAGGAAGTAAAAGATTTAATTTGACTCGACATTGTGCCTCGACATTGTGACTAGACAGACTCTCAACACTGTCAGACAGGTTCCCGACATTCCGACCAGGTAGCGAAGTTTAAAAACAACACTACTCTGTCTTGACTCCTTTAATGTGTGAGGGGGACCGTAGATTTCAATCTTGGTGAAGGTACAAAATAGTGTATACCTCTTGATTTAACGAAACGGTGAATTATCTTTTAAAACAAATCGTGTATTTAAGGATATTTATAACTTAAAGTGAAGTTGGAAAGGACTCTTTTTACCTAAATAAATGTTGAGAGTACCAATATATACACATTAAGTCTCAGTTCAGTGTCCTCATATGTGGGATACGGGTGATAAGGATCAATTCCGTGGACGTAGTAGACGGGTAGTAAACTGATTTAAGAAAGTACACGGTATTTACATTCGACAACAGGGGTGTCTACCTGTTACAGAGCGGCCACGGTAAATCGACTCAGTAGTGTTACGTCATACGGGACGTAAACGTATTTTCATCGGAAAGTAAAAGTCGGTTTCAGTGGAGTTTGACTTCTCTGTGTCCCGTGTCTTATATCGCACGACGACGACGACGATTCAGCGAAGTCAGCACAGGCTGAGACACGCTGGGGTATCTACCGTCGGGTGATCCGAAGGGGCAGGGACCCTAAGAGGTCCGTTCTTGTGATATCACCCAACGGTAAAGGAAAAGGTTACGTACTTTCATTTTTCACTTTCACTTCAGAGAGTCAGCACAGGTTGAGAATCGATGGGGTACCTGACGTCGGATGGTCCGAGGAGGTAGGCACCTAAAAGGTCCGTTCTCATGACTTCACCCCACGGTAACGGAAGAGGCTCTTATATCTCATCGAAGAGTTATTTATAACTATTATTTAATTCTCACACAAAATGTTTTACATTTTTTTTTTTTTCCTTCTTCTTCACTATCATCGACCTCATATGTTTATTCTTTCGTAAGTTACTCTATTCACGTGTAACGATCGAAAAAAGAATTTCAGTGTGTGGGAGAGTTATCAGATAACGATATCGTCATAACCAAAAACTAAGAGACTAAGGATATTAGTAACAACCTTCGTTAAGAAGGGTGCCAGGAGATATCTATAATCTGATTCCTTCAGATTAATCTGATTCCTTTTGTTTTAATACTTGACTTGAGAGATAGTCAGTAGATAAAAACACATCAACGTCTCTTGAGAAAGATCATGTTTCTACGATTCTGAATTTTTTTTTTTTTTCTGATACTTCTAGTAGATAGGTTAGTGTAAGTAAGATTACTAAAGAAGAGGTTCCAACTCTAGTTCATATAAAAATTATGTAGATCACACTTTATATGTAGTTTTTGATACGTTTATATTTTCGAAAAGATGGATTTTGATTCTTACGAAGGAAACCAGAACCTATGTATTCGTTAGTGTACATATTTCTATATATTTTTGAATCTCGTTGTAAAAATAATATTTTTCTTCTTTATCTTTGTTATCTTCAAAGGTTTGAGTACCATGAATAATAGTTTTTGTAATTTTAATGTATTTAAGACAGTACTTTTTAATGATATTTTATAGATATACTCCTATTAATTTCTATCTAACGTACATTTACCATTTAGTGTTATTAAAAGTGTTTAAATGAATACATGAAAACGAACTCAACCTTATAGAGACTGTAATGAAAATATTTTAATAGACACTACCATTAGAGATACAGTGAGAAAAAAGGAAAGATGGAAGTATAAAAAGTATTATAGGTACTCTATGAATTCTTTCACCGTTTTCCGAAGAATACGATTAACGTAACGGAATGATGACGTTCCTTTTGTAGTTTATAATATAGTGAACTGAAGATAATAGGACGTGGTAGAACCACACAGATTACGTTAACAACGTAAAAAAACAAGAGTTTCTGTGACGGGAGTGACGACGGACACACTCCAACCTACGGTTTTGAAAAATAGGGAATCACTGAAAATTTGGACCCAGAGATTCCTGAGAAAACAAACAACTAAGATAACTGATAACGATATTCACCCTATGTATTTAATTGATCGGTATTATAAACCACGGTTTATGTAAAAGGACTAATTATTCAAGTCGTCTAGTTAATGGGGATTAATAAATCAGTGGATACCATGTGCATCGGGACATTTGTTCTGTAAGAAAGGAAAATCGATCGTTCTCTTCTTGCATATAAGAACCTCATTTTACCGTATCCCGGAGAGTGTCTCCTACGAGACACACCATATCCTCCTGAGACTCGTAAAAGTCTCTAAAAGATCGACTTACACCAAGGGACTCTTTTGAATCGTCAGTGTGTAGAGGAGATCGTATAAGGACAAGTCGCACACATAGAAGTTTATTTGATGGTTGTCCACGGTACTTTATTAAATAACGAATTTCCCATTCATACTTTAACAAACGACGAAGGCAATTTATGTGTCATACATGTACATATGAGACCGTCTTTCACCTTCCACCTACTCCTTACAATACTATCTAAAGAGATTCGTTTCACAATCTTAAAAATTAAGTAAAAAATTTTTGAAAATAATCTCATATCAACTAAATGTAACAACACAATCAAGGACGACATGTCGTTCCACTTAGTCAATATGTATATGTATATAGGTGTGAAAAATTCTAATAAAAGAGAAATATCCGGTAACGTCTCATAAATCATCTCAGGACACGATATGTTATTTAGGACTGATGAATAGACCCGAAGGGACCATCGAGTCGACCATTTCTTAGGTGGACGTTACTTTTTCTGGGGTCCAGTCAAGGACCCAGTCCTTCTAGTGGACCTCTTCTCTATCAGATGGTTGAGGTCATATTGAGGTCATAAGAACCCGAAGGGATCACCGAGTCAACCATTTCTTAGACGGACGTCACGCCCTTTAGACTGAAACTAGGGACCCAACCCGTCTAGGGGACCTCCTTCCGTACCGTTGGGTGAGGTCATAAGAACGGACCTATTAGGGGTATCTGTCTCCTGGGACCGTCCGATGTCAGGTACCCCAGCGTTTCTCAACCTGTGTTGGTTCGTGTTCGAGTAGTAGATAAAATATATATCACCATATAAATACAGTCAGGGTTAGAAGGTTAAATGGGGAGAGAAGGTACATTATGAGTTTATCGGTTTGTGACGTTACTTGTGATTGATTATAATCGTAAACTGTCCTTATTGGGTCAGTAAAACGATCTTACTACCGAGAATCTTTGGTAATTATCCTCAAAACAACTTATAAGTCTTTATTTTAGGGGGTTTTTTTGTGTCTGTGTGTTTTTTATTTTACGTAACGTGTGGACACGTCTAGTTATCGTCTCTAAAATATGTAAAAACTAGAAAACGTTTTAATTTTATAAAACACTTTCAATTTAAGAATTTCGTCTAAAATCAATTAAACTTATGTACTAGTAATTATTTGTAAATTATGAATACAATCTGACTTACGTCTATTTTCGTTTTCTAACTAAAAATTTCTACTTTAACAAAATTCTGGGTTCGTTTTGACTTAGTTTATACTTCCCTTGATGACCACCACTTTTTCCTGAAATTTTTCCGTCTCTAAGAGTAACACTCAATACCAGTGGTTGTCTACTGTTACGTGACAGGTTCTCCCATAGTCAGAAGGTAGTTTAAAATAGATGGGACTCGGAGTTAATTATAAGAACAGACACTACCCCCAGACAGTCGACACCTGTAAAGTGGGTCAGCTGATCTGGTTATCATCTTTTTCTGTCCTAAATGAACGAATCTCTTTTCTCCCTTTCTGTAACAAGTTTCGAAACATTTTATTCAATTTGTCTCTTTCTTTTTGTGGGATACCATAGTTGATATACACCTTAGATTTTATTTTTTTTGAAGATTTTTATATTTTAACCTGACATTAAGTTTTTAAGTCAAGTCAAGTCATCAAGTCAGCACAGGTTGAGAAACACTGGGGTACTTGGTGTCGTGAGGTCCGGAGGGACAGGTAGTGGTTGAGGGTCTCAAATGGGTGGGAGTACAGGTAACTCAGACACTACGGTAGGTTGGTAAAGTAGGAGACAGTAGGTCAAGAGGAGGACGGGAGTTAGAAAGGGTCGTAGTCCCAGAAAAGGTTACTCAGTCGAGAAGCGTAGTCCACTGGAT
This sequence comes from Capra ibex, assembly GCA_006410555.1. Classification (NCBI taxonomy): domain Eukaryota; kingdom Metazoa; phylum Chordata; class Mammalia; order Artiodactyla; family Bovidae; genus Capra; species Capra ibex. Next base: position 68,773 of record SJYO01000075.1, on the reverse strand, counting down.
TCATAACCTCAAAGTCGAAGTTGTAGTCGGAAACGTTACTTATGGGTCCTGACTAGAGGAAATCCTACCTGACCAACCTAGAGGTTTAATTGTAAATATTTTATTAAAGGAAACCAGTAATACATATTTATCTGACCCACCGAGTCGAGTGAGTCATTCATTTTTGGTACCTACGACCTACTCGGTTTATTCGTTCTCTCACAAGTAATAACCGACTACAGTAACTTAAGACGTTAAGTTTAGAGAGACTGTAAATGTCCATCCAAACCGTTTTAGGTCCTCAGTTATTACTCTTTAGTGTGGTGACATTGTCATAAGTAAGAAGATCCTGATTGTCTTCTAGGAGTCAACGTTCAAAACGAAAAATAAAAAGATAAAGAGTGGATGTAAAACTCATATTACCCTTTAGACTGGTAGTAATGGGATTGTAACCATCTAGGAGTGGAATTTTGTGGGTACATAAAAAAGGAGGTTTTAAAGAGAAAGAATCTTTAGAGTAAATGTTGGAGGACATAAGGTTCTAAGGATATGTCATATAGTTGACCCCTGTCTTGGTAATGAATATTACGTACACCCTAAGTTAATAAAAAATGTATAGAAAAACCCCATTGACTTAAAAAAGAGAACCGTTGGTACAGTATACTAGCGATGCACCGGTAGACGTTTGGGAACGTAATATACTGTTAGTACTCGTTGTTTGACACGTTTTGTTACTAGTAGACGACGACCTACCGTCGTGAATACTGATAGGAGGGTGGTGAGTCGAATCCAAAAGTAGACCTTAAGACACTGAGATTGCAGTAACTAGTAAAACCGACACTACGTAGTGGAGAGGACTTCTAGAGTACGAGTCTGTGTACCAATTAACTCGTCTACCATTATCGGACAAGACATGACTAGAAGTAGTAGTGAGAGTATACACATCAAAAGAGGATATATATGTAGTATTCCTGTTAAAATTTTAAGGGAAGAGAAGTCGTTTCTTTTTTTCGGAAAAGATGGACAAGAAGGGTGTACTAACATGAAAGGTAGAGAATACCGTCAACGTAGAAGTAGATACAGTTTGGTAGACGTTTTCTCCCTTTACAATTGTTTCCCCACAGTGACGAGTAAAGAAGGTATAGTGGTTACGACTTAGGAAAATATATATGAAACTCCTTATTCGATCAATTTGTTCGGAAATTTCTGAGTGACTTTTTTTGACGTAAAGAGAATTCTTTCATTTTATTTGTACAACTATTTAGTTGACTTTCCTATGTGTAGATAGATTAGTAAATGTATTTCGGTTCTTTGATATAACATTGAAGAATCGAACATTGGTTCGTCTAACTGAAGTCTTGGTAAATTAGAAATTAAAAGGGAAGGTAAGTATATGATTTGTTGATTGATAACTTATAACGAAATACTCCTTGTTTTATGTAGTGAGTATTAAGAAATTACTCTTGGATGGTAGTAGTTCAGTAAGGAAAATGAAGAAATTCACTAAAAGGGTCTATAAAGTATTATAACCATATCCCTTCGGTAAAAATAACTTAATACTAACTACATGTCATAAATAATGAAAATTCACATGTTGTCTTACTAAACTATAAAAATATGTGCGATTTTACTAGTGGTGTAATACAGATCGATGTTAGGCAGACAACTAAGAGGTCTATAGTTGTATAATTATTCCCTTCTAATATTCCTTACAATTTGGTTATATCAGTTTTTGAATCTACTTTATCTTATCAATCAATTTTCTATTTTAAACTCTTCACTGGGTTTTCCTTTGTCTTTTATACCCATGAAAAGTCAAAATCTTTAACTTAATTATAGATTTTTAGAAAAGGGTTTCTTTTGTAGTTTTGGTATAACGGAGTTTTACTACAACTACTTATGGTAGTTTTCCTATTTATTACGTAAGATACTTATAACAAAGTCTTGTGTACTTCTTTAATATGTAAAAATCAGAAAACACTTCAACTATATTTGGACTATGTTTATGATCCGTTTCTTTAATATTCTTATTTTAACATCCGGTTGTGGGAAGTACTAGTGTGTACGTTTGTAGGAATTGTCAAATAATGGTTTCGAGTTTCTTTATTTTTAATAGTCCTTTTAAATCGTCTGTGAAAGTTTCCTTAACGTACTTATCGTTCAATCGTGTACCTTTCTTCGAGTTATAATAATTGTAATCTTATGAGTATAACTTTGTTCAGATTATGAGTGATCCTACCAGTGTTAATCTTACATCCGACTGTTATATTCAGCATTACTCCTGTCTCTCGTTGACCTTGATAGTACGTCACGACAACCCGTATGTGCTTTACTATGTCGAAGTGTATTTCAATTTGTGTCAATAGTATCCAGAATCGTTGAACACCACACCACTAATAAACATTCGGTCTTTCTTTTTGTGGTTATGTCATATGATTGTGTATATATACCTTAAATCCTTCTACCGTTACTGCTGGGACATACGTTCTGTCCTTTTTTCTGTGTCTACACATATTGCCTGAAAACCTGAGTCTCCCTCTCCCTCTCCCACCCTACTATACCCTCTTACCCTTAAGATTGTACATATGATAGTACATTCTTAACTTAGCGGTCAGGTACAGACTGCATCCCACGTCGTACGAACCCCGACCACGTACCCCTACTGGGTCTCTCTACAACACCCCTCCCCTCCACCCTCCCCCCAAGTACAAACCCTTGCGTACATTCTTAATTTCTAAAAATTTAAATTTTTTTTTTTCTACAAAAAGTTTTATTTATTTATTTATTTATTTATTTTATCTACGTAAAAAGTTTTAAAGAGTTTGAAATATGAATCTTACCAACGTTAAGTAACACATATGTAACATGAGATTATGGTAGTTAAAATTTTCATTTCTTTATAGAAGTCGTCCATGAAGTGAACTCCTCCCTCCACCCTCCCCCAAAGTACAAACCCTTGCGTATATGTGGGCACCACCTAAGTACAGTCACATACCGTTTTGGTTATGTCATAACATTTCATTTTATTTCATTTTTATTGTTAAAAAAATTTTTTTTCTTTTCTTTATAGAACACTAAAAGGACGAACAGGTCACCAATTCTGACGTGTGAGGAAACATCCTTCGTGTCCAGGTAAGAACCAGTCCCTTGGTTCTAGAAAGTGCGGTAACACAACAAGTCAGCAAGTCAACACAGGCTGAGACACTGGGGTACCTGATGTCGAAAAACCTGGAGACGTAAGTAACTCATATAGAAAAGGAAAGAGGGAACGTAAAACTAGGAGAAGAAAGGAATCAAGTCAAGTCAGTGAGTCAGCACAGGCTGAGAAACACTGAGGTACCTGACGTCGTGTGGTCCGAAGGCACAGGAAGTGATAGAGGACCTCGAACGAGTTTAAGTATGGGTAACTCAGTCACTACGTTAAGTTGGTAGAGTAGGAGACAGGAGGGGAAGAGGAGTACGGAAGTTAGAAAGGGTCGTGGTCCTAGAAAGGATTACTCAGTTGAGAAGCATAGTCCACCGGTTTCATAATCTCTGAGTCGTAGTAAGGAAGGTCACTTATATGTCACACCTAAAGGAAATCCTAACTGACGACTAGAGGAACATCAGGTTCCCTGAGATTTCTCTGAAGAGGTCGTGATGTCAATTTTCGTTGTCAAGAAACTGTGAGTCGAAAGAAATACCAGGTTTAAAGTGTAGGTATGTACTATAATCTTTTTGAAACTGATAGACCTGAAAACAACCGTTTCATTGTAGAGACGAAAAATTATACGATAGGTCAAAGTAGTATCGTAAAGAAGGTTCCTCGTTCGCAGAAAATTAAAGTACTGACGTCAGAGTAGACGTCACTAAACCCTCTGGTTCTTTTATTTCAGACAGTACGTCCCACACTTCTTTTTTTTTTTTGAGTTACCGTTAATTCGTATACTTTTACTCTATACTGATGTCTGTGTGTTTCTCCGCAGGTATGTCTAAGAATTACTCTACACCTAAGAGGTACCCCTAAGAGGTTCGTTCTTATAACCTCACCCAACGGTACGGGAGGAGGTTCCCTAGAAGGGTTGGGTCCTTAACTTGGGTCCAGAAGTCGTAACGTCCGTCCAAGAAATGGTAGACTAGGGGGTCCCTTCGGGGGTCCCTCTACACCTCTTTGTTCTTAGGAATGTTTGTAGAGTGTCCTCATGAGTGTGAAATATTTTATAGGACGTACTGATTGTTGACTTAGAATCCATATAATGGTGGTGTTTACATGTGTTAACATATGTTCTTAATATACGTTCTATAAGAATAATCTAATAAACACAATTGGTTCTCGACCATAGAAGACACATGTAATTGTCGTCATGGTTAGTTAAAACCGTATTAACATGTGACTCTACAATATGGTGTAACTTTTTCTTGATGACACTATACGGAGTTCCCCTAAAAAAAATTAACCACCTATTATTGAAATATATGACAAGTACCCCAAGAAGGGTACTTGTTATTATGACCTCACCAAACAGTAAGAGAGGAGGTCACCTGGTGTAAACAGTCTTGAGAAGTGATACTAGGTAGGTAGAACCCACCGGGACTTGTCGTACCGAGTATCGAAGTGACTCAATACGTTTGGGGAAATGGTACTACTCTACTGAGATGTGTCCCTGTAGTAGTCTATTAGTTATGTCTTTAGTTTAACTAATATAAGAAACGTCGGTTTTTATCTCTTTGAGATACGTCAGTCGTTTTTGTTCTGGACCTCGACTGACACTGAGTCTAGTACTCGAGGAATAACGTTTTAAGTCCGAACTCACCTTCTTTCATCCCTTTTGGTGATCTGCTACGTCCATACTTGATTCGGTTTAGGGAATACTAATATGTCACCTCCACTACTTGTCCAAGTTCCCTAATCTAGACTATCGATCTCACGGACTTCTTGATAGTTAACTCCAGACATTGTAACATGTCCTCCGTCACTTGTTTTAGTAGGGGTTCTTTTTTAAGTCCTTCCGTTTCATCAACAGACTCCTCCGAAATGTTACTCGACTCCTGACGTTCCTCTAACTTGGTCAGTTAGGATTTCCTTTAGTCAGGACTTATAAGTGACCTTTCTGACCACGACTTCGAGGTTATGAAACCGGTGGACTACGTTTCTTGGCTGAGTAACCTTTTCTGCGACTACGACCCTTTGTAATTTCAGTCTTCTTCCCCTCCTGTCTCCTGTTCTATCAACCTACTGTAGTGGATGAACTACCTGTACTCAACTCGTTTGAGGTCCTCAACCACTACCTGTCTCTTCGGACCACACGACGTCAGGTACCTCAGTGTCTCAGCCTGTGTTGACTTACTGACTTGACTTGACTCCTTTCTTCTCCTAGTTTTACGTTCCCTCTTTCCTTTTCTATATGAGTTACTTACGTCTCCAGGTTTCTCGTTCCTCTCTAAAAAAATTTTCCAGAAGAATCTACTTGTCACGTTTCGTTACCTACTTTTGTCATCTTACCCTTTCTGATCTCTAGAGAAGTTCTTTTAACCTCTTGTGAAGGACGTTCCTACCCGTGTTAATTCCTGTCTTTACCATTCTTGTATTCTCCTCGTCTTCTCTAATTCTTCTTCCCCGTTCTTATGTGTCTTGATATGTTTTTTTCCCAGAATTACTAGACCTATTGGGACTACCACAGTGAGTAGATGTCAGTCTGTAGGACCTCACACTTCAGTTCACCCGTGATCCTTCTTAATGATACTTGTTCCGATCACGTTCACTAACTTAAGGTCGATTCGATAAAGTCTAGGATTTTCCAATACGACAATTTTGCGACGTGAGTTATACGGTCGTTTAAACCTTTTAAGTAGTCGCCGGTTCCCGACCAATTTCAGTCAAAAGTAATGTTAGGGTTTCTTCCCGTTACGATTTCTTACAAGTTTAAAGGTATGTCAAGGTGTGTAAAGTGTACGGTCATTCCAATACGAGTTTTAGGAAGTTCGATTCGAAGTCGTCATTCACTTGACTCTTGAAGGTCTACACGTTCGACCTAAATCTTTTCCGTCTTCTTGGTCTCTAGTTTGCCGGGTAACCTAGTGTCTTTTACATTCCTTTAAGGTCTTATTGTAGATGAAGACGAAGTAACTGAAGCTATTTCGGAAACTGACACACGTAGTACTGTTTAAGACTTTTTAAGAATTTCTCTTAAATTTTTTTGTTCTGGTACAGTAAACGGAGGACTCTTCGAAAATACACCTAGTTCTTCGTTACCACACAAGTTTTCGTCTCTGTAATGAGACGGCTGTTTCTAGGTTTATCAGTTCTGATACCGGAAGCATCACGAATGTATGTCAAGACTCTTGACCTGGTATTTGTTTCGACTTACGGTTTCTTAACTACGGAAGTTTTACACCACAACCTCTTCTGAGGACTCTCAGTGAACCTGTCGTTCCTCTAGTTTGGATAGTTAGGATTCCCTCTTGTTGGGACTTATAAGTGACTTTCCTGGTTACGACTTCGACTTCGAGGTCCTAAAACCAGTAGACTACACGTGTCTGTTGAGTAACCTTTTCAGGGACTACGATCCTTTCTAGTTCCTGTCTTCCTCTCTCTTACAGTCTCCTACTCTACCGACCTGTCGTAGTGGCTACTTCAATTGTACTTGAACCCGTTTGAGGTCCTCTACCACTCCCTGTCCCTCCGGACTGTACGACGTCAGGTACCCCAACGTTTCTCAGCCTGTACTGACCCATTTGACTTGTTGTTCTTGTTGAGAATTATTTAGTGGTTTGTATTTTTTTTGTTCGATTCACTGAGACTATAAAAACTTGTACAAAACTTTTGATTCCCTATATTACTGAAACCCACCAATAAGAATTTAAGTAATTATTTTCATCAATCCCTTTCCTACTCAATCCCATAAGTTTAAGGGTCGAGTTCATGCTGTAAATGCTGGATTTTCAAGGTAAAACGAGACTTCCTCTCGGAGTAGAAGATATTGAAGTCCCTTCTTTAACGACTTCCAATTGACGTCTTAGGTTAGGTCGTTTTTAACAGAGAAGTGGGGGTCACCGTCGTCGTAGAGATCGGGGGTTCCATCACCGGAGAGATGAGTGAAGGTAGTTTCCAGTGTATTGTTCAGAGTTGTTTAAATCATGTAACTGTAGTATATTGCATAAATGAGACTGATGTTACTCTACTTCGATCTATAGTTATTATTTTATACATTTATAAAATTTATTGTGTTTTATTTGTTGATTATTCGGTGTCTTCTTTAGTGTTTACTTTAATCTTTTATGAATCTCTACTGACATTTAGTTTCGTATTGAAAGTTTTGACCGGGTTCACTGTTCTTTCCGTCACGAGTTCCCTTTGAATCCATACATTTATGGGTAGTTATTTCTTTTCTCTAGAATTTAGTGCTCGTATTGAATGTTAAACTCCTTGATCTGTTTCCTTTTTGATTTGGATTTTGTACCTTTTCATTCTACCATATCTTCATATCCTTTTATTATTTCTAATCTTGTCTCTCTTTACTTTACCTCTTATTTCACATCTCTTTACCGAAATAAATTAGACACGAAACCAGGTTCACCTCACCTTTTACTTTATTTGTTCGTTATTGTTTTTGAATTCTTTGTCAATTTTCTGATATACCGTTCAATCGTGTTTGTCTATGGTGTTTCATGACGTTAGTAATCTTAGCCAGTCGGTGTCAACTAAAAAATTGAAAAAGGGAAAGATTCATATCTTAAATATTCAACACGAACCCCTTTTGTATTGAAACTTTACGTACATATATAAAGAAGTTAGTTAAAAATTAAATAAAGTCAAACTGTATTTTGACAGTGATTCGTTTTGGAATACTCTGGAGGATTTTTTTGTGGTTGGTACACGAGACAGATTGAAAACAGACATCTTTTTTTGATCAGTTTCTTGTTTAACTTCGTCTCGTCACTTATTTACGTCTTAATTTGATTTTGTCAGTTCGTTCTGTTTTATTACTATGAAATGGGTAGTGAAGTACCCTTTACCTACCCCTTTGTCACCTTTGTTATAGTCTAAAATAAAACCCCCCCGAGGTTTTAGTGACGTCTAACACTGACGTCGGTACTTTAATTTTCTGAATGAGGAACCTTCTTTTCAATATGAGTTGAATCTATCGTACAACTTTTCGTCTCTGTAATGAAACGGTTGTTTCTAGGTAGATCAATTTCGATACAAAAAAGGTCACCAGTACATACCTACACTCTCAACCTGACACTTCTTTCGACTCACGGCTTCTTAACTACGAAAACTTGACACCACAACCTTCTCTTAGAACTCTCAGGGAACCTGACGTTCCTCTAGGTTGGTTAGGTAAGACTTCATATCGTCGGGACCCTAAAGAAACCCTCCTTACTACGATTTCGACTTTGAGGTCATGAAACCGGTGGAGTACACTTTTCAACTGAGTAACCTTTTCTGGGACTACGACCCTCCCTAACCTCCGTCCTCCTCTTCGCCTGCTGTCTCCTACTCTACCGACCTACCGTAGTGACTGAGTTACCTGCACTCAGACTCACTTGAGGTCCTCGACCACTACCTGTCCCTCCGGACCGCACGACGCTAAGTACCCCAGCGTTTCTCAGCCTGTGATGACTCGTCGACTTGACTTGACTGACTGACTGGGTAATTTGTTTCAGTTCCTGGAAATCAAGAAGGACTTTCTGATATCTATTATTAGAACTTGGTACAGGAAACTGGACAACAAGTCTACGACTTTGGGGGTGACATACCTTCTTTAATTGAGACACGACGAATGTTCGTATAACTGGAGTGTACTGAGGAATCTGGGTCTTCCGACTGTTACGATTGAGGGGTAATGGAGTTGTTGTAGGTCAGTCTTCTTTCAGGTGTTCAACTGGCACGGAACGAGAAACTTGGAAATGATACTTTGAGGAATGATGTGAGAAGTACACCCCTACGTGTGAAAACTCCTGTAATCAAGGGAAATGAATTTTTTGGTTACTCGATAAAGAAAGATGAAGTAGGTTTTGAGACAGAGATTCTAAATTGTACCGTGGTCACATGTCTCCGACTCGAAAAACTACAGCTCTCTCACCACTACGTACTGACGAAAGTGAGAGAGGGAAGAGTTAAAGTTAGCGAAAGAAATATAATACTTCGTAAGAAAACACAAAACTTTAAAGTATCGAAGTTTTCAAGCCTCACATATAAAAGGGTGACGTTAGTGAATCACGATTTATTATGTAAACACTCACACATCTACACACGAGACTCAGTACAGACTGAGAAACACTGGGGTACCTGATATCGGACCGTCGGAGGAGACAGGTACCTTAAAAGGTCCTTTCTTATAATCTCATCCAACGGTAAAGGATGAAGTCCCCTAGATGATCTAGATGGTCTAGGTCTAGTTTGAACGTAAAGAACGTAGAGGACTTAACCGTCCGTCTAAGAAATGGTGACACGATGGACCCTTCGGGTTTATTATGTAAAATGTGAAAAGTTATTTTTGTAGGATGATAAAATATCAATATAACAGTAACAATTTTTACTAAATAGTAATAATGACTTCTGATAAAATACGTAATTACAGAATTGACTACAAAAATTTTTCATTATGTGTATTTGAAAATTTCTCAAAGAAACTTCAATATGAAGATAATATACCCTCTCCGACACGGTATGTAACCTTACCTGTATATGGAACCTCTACTTACGATGACCCACTTTTATTATAAAAGGTCTTTAATGATCGTTATCTATCGAAACGATCTAGGTAAGTTTATATAAAACGTCTTTTTGTTTACGTTTATTTTTTATTTGAAATTTTTGTTATTTCTCCCAACGGTTACCTTCCTACCCTTACTCTTTACCTCTATGTTCTCTTTTCAAAAATTTTTTTATTCCCTTATCCTTATAGATTTCTACTAATATTATGTTTTTCCGGGTTCTCTGTACTGAAAGTTGACAGATGTGTCTTCCTTTACCCCTAGTAATTTGAAGTTAAAATGGGAAGGAGTTTGTAAATGGATTCTTTGAACAAAACTCTTAAGTGTTTACGTAGAATACTTTTTTAAATAATGAGAGTAACATACTAATCGTAACGATACTCACTTTTCACACTTTTCTGTAAAATTTTAATGTTCTATACACCTCGTGAAACAATACTTATTTTCAAGAAAGGTAAAGTGTTTTTTACGTAAGTAGAATAAGAGAGATATACTAAGAATAAGTTTCGATATTAAAAATATATACAAGGGAGAGAGTTTCTAATCAGAAAGTACACAATATACCCTAAATAAGTTATATTGTAAAGAAATTTTTCGATATAACTAGTAGAAACCGAAATATCCCTAAGTATACGTGTGATTTGTGTATTATCATCATAACGTATACTTGGACCTTACAATCTAGGTACTTAGTTCCATTCAGTGTGTTCCAGTTCGTCCTCTACCGTTTACACTAGTAACTGTAGAATCCTTAGTCATTTGATTTTATCTACCCTTACCCGCCTAAATTAAATCTACTGGTAATATAGATGATGACACCTATTCTTAGGGAATCTTCTTTACCTCATCGGAAGTATCAGTTGTTTTCTCAGACTTTACGTCATCATCCCACGTTAAAGTTTTTACTGTCGTACTATAGTCGAACAAAGGTTCCGTTTGGTAAGTCATATTATCATTAGGTTCAGATACGGGGTTGGTGATTACGGTTTCTTCGACTTGAACTTGTCAAGATACTCTTGGACGTTCTGGAAGATCTTAATTTTGTTTTTTCCTACAGGAAAATTAGTATACCCTAACCTTACGTTTTCATGTTTCAGTTCTTCATGGACGTCATTGTATGTTTAAACAGAACCTCATGTTTTTCTTCGTCCCGTTTTCAACTGTCTCAAAACGGTTCCCTTACGTGTCAAGTATCGTTTGTGGCAAAAGGTTGTTGGGTTCTCTACTGAGATGTGTACCTGTAGTGAAATTACCAGTTGTGATTTTAGTCTAACTAATAAAATAAACGTCGGTTTCTACCTCTTTGACATATTTCAGTAGTTCTTGTTCTGGACCTCGACTGACACCGAGTCTAGTACTGGAGGAATGACGTTTTGAGTCCGAATTTACCTTATTCCAGTCATTTTGGTGATTCGGTAAGTCCATACTAGATTTAGTTTAGGGAATACTAATATGTCACACCCACTACTTATCTAAGTTCCCTAATCTAGATCATCTTCTCACGGACATTCTGATACCTACTTCCAAGTATTGTAACAAGTCCTCCACTACTAGGTTTGGTAGGGTTTCCTTTTTTTAACGTCCTTTCTTTCACCAACAGACTCCTCCTAAATGTTTCGACTCCTTTCTTCTTTTTACTTTCCGTTTCCTCTTTCCTTTTCTATATGGTTCGATTTACGTCTTAAGGTCTCTTATCGTTCCTCTCTATTCTTCCGGAGGAATTCACTTGTTGTGTTTCTTTATCTCCTATTTTTATCTTACCCTTTCTGATCTTTAGAGAAGTTCTTTTGACCTCTATAGCTCCCTTGCAAAGTGCGTTTCTACTCGTGTTATTTCTTGACTTTACCATTTCTGAATAGTCTTCATCTTCTCTAATTCTTCTCCACCGTTCTTATGTGTCTTCTTGATATTTTTTACCAGAATTACTAGGTCTATTGATGTTATCACACCAGTGAGTGGATCTCGGTCTGTAGGACCTCACACTTCAGCTCACCCGGAATCCTTCGTAAGAAGGTTTGTTTTGATTACCTCCACTACCTTAAAGTCTATTCGATAAATTTTAGGATTTTCAACTAAGACACTTTCACGATGTGAGGTATACAATGGTTTAAACTTTTTGAGTCGTAACCGGTGTCCTGACCTTTGTAGTCAAAAGAAAGGTCAGGGTTTCCTCCCGTTACGGTTTCTTACGAAGTATGATGGGATGTTAACGAGATTAAAATGTAGGATCGTCACAGTACGAGTTCTAAAAAGTTCGATCCGAAGTTACATGCTCTTGGTTCTTGAAGGTCTACATGTTCGACTCAAATCTTTTTCGTCTTTTTGTTCTCTAGGTTAACGATGGTAGTATCTTTTTCGTTCTCTTAAGGTCTTTTCGTAGATGAAGAAGAAGTAACTGATACGATTTCAGAAACTGACACACCTAGTGTTATTTGACACCCTTTAAGAAGTTCTCAACCCTTATGGTCGGGTGGTGTGGACGGAGGACTCTTTGGATATACGTACAGTTCTTCGTTATCAATCTTCACCTGTACCTTGTTACCTGACCAAATTTTAACCCTTTCCTTACGTTGTGCGACATATGACAGTGGGACTAATAAATTGAAGATACTTCTCATGTAGTACGATTTACGACCCGAACTACTTAGTTCGACCTTAGTTCGAACGACCCTCTTTATTATTGTTGGGATCTGTACGTCCACTATGGGGAGATTACCGTCTTTCACTTTTCATTGTTTTCTCGGAGAACCACTCCCACTTTCTCTTCTCACTTTTTCGACCGAATTTTGAGTCGAAAGTTTTTTGATTCTAGAACCGTAGACCAGGGTAGAGACATGCCGTTTATCTACCCCCTTTTCCCTTCGTTTCTGTTGAAAATAAAAGAACGAGAGGTTCTTTTGACACCTACCACTGACGTCGGTACTTTAATTTTCTATGAACGATGACGGTTCCTTTCGATACCTTTTGGATCTGTCGTATAATTTTTCGTCTATGTAGTGTAACGGTTGTTTCCAGGTATATCAGTTTCGATACCAAAAAGGTTATTAGAACATGTCAACATTCTCGACCTGGTACTTCTTCCGACTCGTGGTTTCTTAACTACGAAAGGTTAACACTACGACCTCTTCTGAGAACTCTCAGGGGATCGAACGTTTCTCTAGTTTGGTCAGTTAGGATTTCCTTTAGTTGGGACTTATAAGAAACCTTCCTGATTACGACTTCGACTTCGAGGTCGTTAAACCGGTGGACTACGTTTCTTGGTTGAATAACCTTTTCTGGGACTACGACCCTTTCTAACTCCCGTCCTCCTTTACCCTCCTGTCTACTCTACCAACCGATCGTAGTGACTTAGTTACCTGCACCTAAACTCGTTTGACACCCTCTATCACTACCTGTCTCCTCGGACCATACGACGTCAGGTACCCCAGTTTTTGTCATCCTGTACTGAACCGTTGACTTACTGTTGTTGTTTTCGAAATGTTACAACGTAAACAAAGATGGTATATTGGTATACTTAGTCGGGATTCATATGTGTATAGGGAAGAGAGAACTTGGTGGGAGAGTGTGGAGTACAGTAGTGTCTCGTGTCCCGAAGTAATATGTCGTTGAAGGGTAATCCATAGATAAAATGGGTACCATCACATATATACAGTCACGACGAGAGAGTCACCTAGGGTTGGAAAGGAAGGGGTCGAAACGGGTGTCAGGAAAGAGATGTAGACACACCGATAGGACGGAACGTCTATCAAAGTAGTCATGGTATAAAGATCTAAGGTATATATACCTAATTATATACTATAAAAAAAGAGAAAGACTGAATGAAGTGATAAATATTATCCGAGATCCGAGTAGGTGGAGTCAAGTTGATTGAGTTTAAACTAGAAAAAGTATCGACTCATAAGATGATATATATACATATTGTTGAAGAAATAGGTAAGTAGAGAGTCACTTGTAGATCCACCGAAGGTACAGGACCAATAACATTTATCATGATGTTACTTGTAACCCCATGTACGTAGAAAAACTCCATACTAAAAGAGTCCCATACACGGGTTATCACCCTAACGACCCAGTATACCATGAAAATAAGGATCGAAAAATTCCTTAGAGGTATGACAAGAGGTATCACCGACATAGTTAAATGTAAAGGTGGTTGTCACGTTCTCCTATGGGAAAAGAAGTGTAGGAGAGGTTGTAAGTCACAAACAGTTAAAAACCGACTACCGGTAAGACTAACTACACTCGACTATGGAGTAACATCAAAACTAAAAATGAAGAGAACCTTACTCGCTGTAACTAGTAGAAAAGTACACAAACATCCGGTAGACATACAAAAGAAATCTCATTACAGACATACAGACAATCCCAGAAGATGAAATAAATATATATATATATATATATATATATATATATATATATGTGTATGTATATATATTTTAAAATTAATGAATAAACAAAAACTGACACGACAGAGAGGATACGACACGTTCGAAAAGAGATCAACACCGTTTGTCCCTAATGAGAGAGTAACACCACACGTCCGAAGGTGACGTCACCCAAGAGGACAACGGTTCGTGTCCGAGATCACGTACGTTCGAAGTCATCAACGTCGTGTAACCGAGTCATCAACTTCGAGGACCCGACATCTCGTGTCCGAATTATTAACACCATTTACCCGAATCAACGAGGTGTCGTACACCCTAGAGGGTTCTAGTCCCTAGTTTGGGGACAGAGGACGTAACCGTCCGTCTGAGAAATGGTGACTCGGTGGTCCCTTCAGGGCTGGTAAAAGATCAACCCAACGGACAAAAAGACTATAACTCGATGTACTCGACGAACATATAAAACCTCTAGTTAGGAAACAGTCGACGAGACAAATGTTTATAAACACAGAGTAAGATTCACAACGGAACAGAAGAACAAATATCAAAGGAACAACACGTTTTTGAAAATTCAAATTAACCCAGGGTGAACAAATGAAAACAAAAACAAAGGTAATTAGATTCTCTACTTACATTTTTCTAGAACAACGTTAAATACAGTTTGACAGGACGGATACAAAAGGAGATTCTCAAAATATCAAAGACCAGAATGTCAATCCAGGAATGAGGTAAAACTCAAATAAAAACACATACCACAATCCTTCACGAGATTAAAGTAAAAAACAAAGGGTCGTGGTAAATAACTTCTCCGCCAGAAAAGAGGTGAGATATAAGAAGGGAAGAAACAGTTTCTATTCAACGGGTATTCACCTACCTAAATAGAGACTCGAAAGATAGAACAAGATAACTAGATATAAAGACCGAAGAAAGGGTTATACTATGACAGAACTAATGACACCGAAACATCATATCAGACTTCATTTCTTCCAACTAAGGAGGTCTGAAAAAAAAAGGAAAGAGTCATTACGAAACCGATTAGTCCTAGAAAACACAAAGGCATGTTGAAAATTGTAAAAAGTAAGATCAAGACACTTTTTGTGGTAGCCATTAAACTATCCCTAAAACCTACAGTGTTTGTTTTTAATAACGTGTTTTCTTCTACGTATGTTCATGTATCATATAATTAATAAAATCTCCTTCAAGTTTCGTTCGGTTACATTATATACCATTATCTTATCGTCGATGAAAACTAACTTAGAACCGTCTTCGATTTTATTTCGATAAAACTGACAACCACCAATATACCAACAGATATTCTCTTCGACTGGTCATTTCGAGTAATAAACGGGACTATTATTACATGATATATGGTTATATAACAATTTTCACTTTGTCTTTAAAGGTCTTTTTTATTTTTGTTCCACTTAAGTAGTGGTCATATGGTTGTGATTTTCTTTTTTTATTATTTCACAGGGAATATTGATTATTTTTATTACCATACATAAGAACTTTCACGACATTAATTATTTCGTATTTTCTATTTTTATTTAAATTTTCAATTTATGTGTAAAAGACACTATTATTATTTTTGAATGTCATAAATTTATATCTCTCTTAAAAATTTTGTTCTTTTAAAGACCCCTTTTCATTATAAAGGACCGTATTGTCAATTTTTCTAATTCCCAAAAGAAAAGTCATTTAAAGGAAATAGACTTTTATTTCTTATCTTTTTCAGGATATTATTAGGTAACAAATTAATAGTGAAGTCTAAGAAATTCAGACCCTTTCAATCTGAGTGTAGAGAATTCAGGAACTTCCTTAATTAAGTCAAATCTTCTATGGTTAGGTCCGAAAGTGGAAACTTTTCTTTTTTTAGGTTTAAGATAGGTTTGTAGTTGATGGGAAAGGAATGTTTACCTACGCAGTAGTCGGAACTGACACCGTTACCAAAGTGTCTACATACGTATTCACGTTTAAGTAGTTTAACATATACAATTTATACGTGTGAAAACATATAGTTAATATGGAGGGTTATTTCGACGACTTTTTTGTATTCGTCTTAATTTTGAACCTCTCTTAAACATTAGAAGAAATGTCAAAATTACGTGATCACGACTTCTTAAAATAAAGTGTTTAATTGTAAGATCTTTATAAAAGATTCTTTAGACATGGATATTCAACATTCTTGGATATGTGACCTTCTTATACATTAGTAGATTTGAACCCTGTAGTTGCAATACCTTCAAAAAAAATTGACTAAATAAATGTAATTAACCTGCGATTAATGAAATGTTATAACATCACCAAAAACGGTATGTAACTGTACTTCGTCGGTACCCACATGTACACCGGGGGTAGGACTTGGGAGGAGGGTGGAGGGAGGGGTAGGGTAGGGAGTCCCAGTAGTGATCTTATAGATATGACAGTAAACTAGAATCTAATACACATAATCTATATTATAGATTTATGATCCGTGACCTTTTTATAATCCTGTGTTTAAAATTAACTATCCAAATCTCACCGGAACCGTTAAATAAATCATGGGAATAACCCTTATTTAAGATTATATAGGTGGTATCTGGGTTTTTTTATAATTTTCCTTAACTACTACACTTTTATTTTACCATTTTCACCTTCAACAAGTCAGAATTTCTCTTGACTAAAAGAGAGAACTTCCAATATTAGTATACTAAACAATTGGTAACCGAATTATACTTCGGTTAAACTAATTCTTTTTATCAATGACCTTTACGTCATTTATGATTCTTCTTTATATACCAGAGATGAGAGGTGTAAGAGAAATTCACCTCCAAGAAGGATAATATATTATTAAAAGTCTTCAATTTTTTATGTACTCAGTATGTTAATAAGTTGCTTGTGTACATGTTATGAAATAAATTGATTAAATTTTATTAAATTTGTTAGTATATGTGTTACCTCATAATGAGTCGGTAATTTTTCTGATGTAGACTTAGTCAAGAATTACACCACCTACTTTGCTCAGCTAATATGTCTCACTTCACTCGGTCTTTCATTTTGTGGTTATGTCATATGATTGTGTATATATACCTTAAATCTTTCTGCCATTGCTATTGGGATATACACTCTCTTGTTTTCTCTATGTCTACATATCTTGTCAGAAAACCTGAGACACCCTCTCCCTCTCCCATCCTACTAAACCCTCTTACCGTAACTTTGTACATATTATAGTATATTCTTTGCTTAGCGGTCAGGTCCAAGCTACGTCCTATGTCCTACGAACCCCGACCACGTGACGCTACTGGGTCTCTCTACCATGCCCCTCCCTCCACCCTCCTCCCAAGTCCTACCCCTTGTGTACATGTCGACACCGCCTAAGTACAACTACATACCGTTTTGGTCATGTTATAACATTTCATTTTTTCTTTTTTAGTATACCGATGACAAAGTCTCCTCTTTAGTTCCTTGTCGTATATTAGTTTTCTGACAATAAGTCATAGATAATCTTTGACTTGTCTTAAATTAATTATAATTTGTCACGGTATTGATAAATTACAATAAATTTATTGATAAATTGATAAATTTACAATTTATCGCGGTATGTCAAATACATAGTGAAGTATCACAGACTTGTATTTCCTCTCTCATTAAAGTAAAAGGACTATTAATTTACTAAAATCTAATTATATAAATGATAATCTAACATGTCTTTCCGTCTGTGAAAGGATAAAATAACGATTCTAAACCTGTAAAGAAGGTTAGTAAATAAACACGTTAAAGACCTGAAGATGGATAAGACGGACTCTACCCACCTAAAACTTGTTCCTATACTATATGGAAGGGACCTCCTCCCGTATCGTTGAGTGAGGTCATAATAACTGACCTCTTAGGGGAACCTGTCTCCTAGGACCGTCCGATGTCAGGTAGTCCAGCGTTTCTCAGACTGTACTGACTCGTTAATTCATGTCGTGTACTATATGGGACTACGACCCTTTCTAACTTCCGTCCTCTTCCCTTGTTGTTTCCTACTCTCCCGACCTACCGTAGTGTCTGAGTTACCTACACTCAAACTTGTTTGAAGTCCTCTATCACTTCCTGTACCTTCGAACCCCACGACGTCAGGTATCCCAGCGTTTTACAGTCTGTACTAAATCACTGACTTGTTGCACTATATAATGTAGGTAGGATAAGGTAAAGGAGAAATGTAACAGAAAAGATGTCTGTATAAAGTCTGAGAAGTTTCAGTAGATTTGCCAGACAGGGTTCATCATCCCACCTTAATCTAAAGATCGTGACAGATAGATCCCTATATCTTTTGAGTGATTGAACTCTAAAAGAATGATCCTATAAGTTTCGGTAGAAAAGTTATGAATATCTTATTTTGACCATAAAATTAGAAGTAAATGAACGAATGAAAGAGAGAGATCAACTGAGTCTTGAGTTTATTCTTTATTCCCACGTTAAGTAGTCTAGGGTATTAGGGTCGTCATGGTTTCTCTCTGGGTTTACGAAAGTACTATTTGTTCAACACAATGTGTGACCTTCGTTTTACATTGTCATGTGAAGTCTTAAGATTTTACATCCACCCAAACGGAATCCTTAAGGAGAAGACTATTATAATTCGATTCCTTTATTCCTATGAATATATTTTATAAATTATAATATAAATATCATCAATTTATACTCTTCGATATAATTTATTGACAAATAGGTAATTTTCTCATATTATGTCTTTTTAACACTACGTTTATACAAAATGGTGTTTATTAATGTCTATAACTGAATCTTTGACTGAAATACATATGTCGAATAGTATATATATTTTTATGTATATATTTATAAAAGGGTACTTTTGTATCTGTACTTCGTTGAAACTACACAAAGGAATTATGAAATAATATACTCAACTTCCCATGGGTCTTTATAGAAAAGTAGTCTTGTAATAACAAAATGTGAATCTTACATAGTTTATTTTAACAACGTAGAATAAAAGAGGTTCCTGGGCTAAGGGTGACGACGGAGTTAATGTATAAAACGGTTTTAAGTCACGTATAATCTAAGTAATCAGTGAAAGCTCGAAATCAGTGTGAAATAAATAGGTGTGTCTCCTTTGTACTTGTAGGCATTCTTAGATTCTATTATTTTGTAAGTAGAATGAAGTGACACATTTTTTGATAGAAACGGTTCTCTATAGTCTTTAATATAAAAGTTTTAGATGTTTACATAGAGAGTTTGTAATTTTTATTTACTGAAAAATAAAGTCGAAACTCTGTATTTTTAACAAAGGATCTAAATTTCACCTTATCTTAGGAATTACTCTCAGACAACTGTCATGAGTCTCTCATGATAGGTGACGTTTTATGACACTTACACATACAGGAGTACTCTCCCCGTAATCACGTACATAAATTCCGACAAATATTAAAGTCAAAGTAGAACTCCTGTTACTTCTAATGTGTCAGTTGATTTCGGTACCAACGGAAGGTGATCTCATTCATACAAGAAGAAACCATCATAGTCCCAACAACAACAACAACAACAACAAAAGTAAGTTGTATGATCAAGGAATCAAAGACGTTTTACAGTCTGAATAGATAAATTTATTTGTAGTCTCTACCGTTACTTAATTAAACCAATAGAGGTTTTTCTTTTATCAATAAAGATCACAAAAACTCAATTACCTGTCCTCAAACTCATTTGAGACCCTCAATTACTACCTGTCCCTCTGGACCACACGACGTCAGGCACCCCAGCGTTTCAGCCTGTGTTGACTCACTGATTTGATTCACAAAAAATCTTAGTCTTCTTACTTTATACTTCCGTAATCTGAGTAACCTTTATAAATAATGTATGTAGCATCTCTACCCAATGAATAGACAAGTGAAAAAAAATAGTAATCATAGGTGTCGTCTTGGTCGGTTTAGTATTCAGAGTTATTTATACAAAGTTTAGTTAAGTCTCAAGAATACTCACGAGTATTCTTGATCCCACTATTTGTCTTCACTAGATAGGATGACACAGTGAGTGCTTAGTTATGTATTAATACGGGTATACATTGATATTCTATGAGTCTCACGGTTTAAGGGTCGTCACAACAGTAATCACTAGCTTAATATTACTCGGTTGATATTTTTGTTTACTAGGAACTTTATATAATTTTTCTTTTACGTGTACTTACTTTTACTAAATAGTCTCGTAAGTGAATTGTGGACCCTAGTGTCTTCTATTCTTAGTCACTGATCTTTCCGTCCTCTCAAACCTTTAGGACTTGATACCAGACTCAATCCTACGGTGTCGCTTCGTGACTCTCGAAATCTTAAAAGAGTCGAATCAAGTCTCACAGTTAAGGAAATACTATGATGGATTTTCAAATGGACTAACGATCGATCAATAAAGAGGAGAGTTCGGCTCTAATCACGGAGAAAAGATATCTCTACGAATAATTGGTATCCATTAAAGGATAGATAAAGTCAGACTACTACAATAAACAATGACAGAACTATCTTTATTGTTCGCAAGTAAGTGATCCGGAATTGTCTTACGTAGAGATCCAAGAACACCTTATCTGACGTTTTTATTCACTTTGCTAATTAATTAGAAAGGTACCCTTCAGGAAAATAAGGAATCTTACTTCCCTCTTTTAACGTTTTTGAGGTGTAAATGTTTTTTTTTAACGACGGGTTTATTAATGAGTTACTATCGACTCTTTCTTTACACCTTATAGATAACGGAACACAAGTTTGTAAATCCAGAGACCTTAGATGGGAATCATGAAGAGGTGTCTCGTGCCTTGTCCAACTGTCTCCGTACCTTCAGGTGGTTGAAATATTGAAATATGTCTTGTGTTCTTTCCTTGTGTTCTCGAAATACCTAATTACAGTAGTACCACCAAATCAACGATTCAGTACAGGTCGAAAACGCTGGGGTACCTGACATCGGGTGGTCCGAGGAGACAGGTACCCTAAAAGGTTGTCCTTGTTACCTCACCCAACGGTAAAGGAAGAGGTCCCCTATCAGGGCTGAGTCCCTAGTTTGGTCCAGAGGACGTAATGTCTGTCTAAGAAATGGTTAACTCGATGGTCCCTTCGGGGATTACAGTAGTATGTAGTTATATTCATTGTCAATCGTATTCAATACCTTGTTTTTCTTTTACTCTTTCTCCTTCTTTTGTTTCCTCTCTTTTTCATCCCCTTCACTGAAATCGAGTGGTAGATGGCCAGTGAGACGTACCTAATAGAGTTAGTTATACGTGTTATTGAGGTATATGAACCATAGTACCCCCTTTGTCCGATTTCTCTTTTCTCCTTTATTTTTGTGACGTGGAGTGAGGTGTTCGACTCATTTTTCGCGTCCTTCATTTAAAGGAGAGTGATGTGTAGTCAGGTGTCCTTTCGTTGTCTCTAAGTGAGTTTGGACGAATTATAATTTCCGTCAGAGTTTTCTAGTCAAATTAAAATGGTTAATCCGAGTATATTTTTAAATTTTTAGAAGAATTTCCAGTGAGATTTTTGAGTGATTTAGTAAAATTTCTTTTTATGAAATATAAACTACAAATTCCGTTTATATTATAAGTAAACAAATGAGTCTATAAATAATGGAATTTTGTTGGATTTACGATACGTGAACTTTAAGTTTTAGGTTCGTATACAAGACATAGAAGGAGAAGTCTTTGTAATCGATCTCGGATTTACTTAATTGAAGGTACTCGAAATTCTTTTATAGATCATACCCCATTGAAGTCTAGTAATAAAAGTGTTGTGAATCCTCTCTTAATAGTATAAGACCCGAAATCTTTTTACTAAGACTAACACAACGAAAATTTTAGAACTTGTCCTCTTCAATACTATATGCAACTCATGTATAATTATATGAAAACGTTATAAAGTCGATATTCTATTCCTATGGGTACCATATTAACAGTACCCTCTTTGTCCGATTTTTTCCTTTTACACACACTCTTTACGTTCCTTTTTAAATTCTTTAGTGTTCTGAACTATTAGTTGACTTCTACTCTCATTTCTTTCTCCTTCTTAATTCTTACAGGAATATACTGAACCCTAAATGTCTCTTCCTTTGTGAAGAGACATTACAAATTTACCCACGGTATAAATTTTAGAACTTTACCTGTGTAGATTTCCAGTGACTTTTCCTTTATTACCTCTTTACTTTATCCTTACGAATTATATCATTTATCATTACACACAAGGGGTATAAGGTCATGGTCGATATCTATAACATCTTTACATTTATACATAATAGATGTAAATAGTCATGTTAGGATTTTACATAGGTAATAAAAGTAGAGTTAAACGTGAACTTTTTTCGTGTTCTATGGTTTCAGTTAACAGGTTCCTTTTCAGATTTAAGTTTGGGAGACACACACTAGATATACAGGTTCTTATTCAAATTACGACTTCAGTCTTATGACATCCTTCGTAAAAGGGACGTATATATTTAAACCCTTAATAGTGGGATTTCCTTCAGTGAAATAAATACTCTTAGAGAAGTTCTCTCTTGTCTCACTTTCTTGTTTAAGGGATCTTTTCTTTAACGTCCAGTTAGGTAATTGTCTTACCAATAGTTTTCTCTTCAGTGGTAGTTCCTCTTACCTTTTGTCTGGTCTTACCATCCTTCTTTGACTCCTTTTATACTCTATCCCCTTTAATACGGTAGTAGTGAAAACGTTCAACCGTCAAATAAGAGAATGTACATCGACTCTCAAACTCACTTTACTTCTGACTTAACACAAATTGTTCACTTTACTCTATCTGATCACCACTGGAACACTCCTTATCAAATTAATCACGTTTTTAGTCCACTCAACCATATATTTACCAATTTTTCTGTCCTTTGTTAATAGTATATCTACCTTCCATTTCGATCTTCATAGTAATTCTTGACAGTTTCAAAACAATTTGACCTATGACGATTTACAGTAGGTATTATTACACTAACTCACATAAGTTCGACTTTATTCCAACTGGTTTTTGTATAATTTTCAGTACCTATACCAAAAAGTCGAGACACTTGTATGAAATTGTAAGGGAGGAAAGAGACATTATTTAAAACTTCGTTGTGTAATGATTTTTTTTATGAATGTGTCCCATCCGTCTAAAGTAACAGTTTACACAAATCTTTCTTTATTATCTTAAGTCAAATATAAAAATAAAAATAAAAAAAATCAAGGTTACCTTACGAAAGAAGGAAATAATAATAATAAAAAAAATAGTCTGTCTGTCTATAAAATAAATAAAAAAAAAGAAAAAAAAAAAAATTTAAAATTTTAGAAATTAAGAATGTACGCAAGGGTTAACGAGAATTACTCTGGGGAAACTACCTTTTTCGCTTACAAGATTGCTCGATTCGGAAGAGACCGTCGAGTCTACCATTTTTTAGGAGGACATTGGGTCCTCTGGACCCAAGATAGGGACTCAACCCTTCTAGGGGGCTTTCTCCCGTACCGTTGGGCAAGGTCATAAGAACGGACCTCTTAGGGGTATCTGTCTCCTCGGATCGGCCGATGTCAGGTACCCTAGTGTTTCTTGACCTGTGTTTACTTGCTGATTCGTGTCTTGTCGTGTCTCTTATACTTTGACATCTTAGATCAATCTTCCGAAATTACAAAAGTAACCGTTCCTTTAGTCTTTATTTCATTAGGTGAGTTACTATGTCAAGGTCTTATATCAAACGTTTAACCCCTCTTTAAAAACAACGTGTTCGTATAGGATCCTTTGTACTTTTATGTATTATATAAGATAAGATTGTCATCGACCTTTCGTGTCAGTTTCCATTTATATCGTTTATATGAAACTTTATTTACAAGATACTCCTTTTTGAGGATCACAAACCTAACATTGTGTAAATTTATTTAAAAAGTCTTTTATATAGGTTATTTTGTCAAAATTTGTACGGAGTCTCTCCGACCTGACCTATTCGACTTTGTCCTATTTGATAGGACACTATTCATTAAGTAACGGTCATATTATCGATTGTGTGTACATTCGAAATTACGATCCTAAAAGAAAAAAATTGTATTTAAATAAATAAAATTAACCTCCAATTAATGAAATGTTATAACATAACCAAAACGGTATATAGTTGGTGGTAAAACGAAAAAGAAAAACTTTCCCCACAATTGAAGAACGATCTTCGTATATACCTCTATCCTGTAAGTCCTTTTGTCTGAACAACTAGGATTTTGTTATATAACTATCTTCGTAAAAAAGAGTAACTATAAATATACAACTTACTGGTTAATCCTCAATTCACATGTAAGTAATCTTCGTGATCACACTTTATTTTGTTAAATTTTTACTTATACGGCAAGTACACTGTGTTTCTCCACTACTTTGTAACAGTACACGATACACGAACGAAAAGGTTACTGGTTAACATAGTCAGTGAGAGTATAAATGAAGAGAACTGTAGTCTTTGGTCGGTCCTTCGACCTCAAGGAGTACGTTTCCGAAATAAAAAAAGTTCGTCTAACCCGTTCTCTATTGGTAGTGTCTACTTTTTGGTTTGGAGTTATTGTTGGAAGTAGAACGACCCCAACTGTCTACTGTAAGCTGACTTTTAAAACGAGAAGTAAAAAGATAAAGACAGGATGTGACACTCATATAGACCTTTGAATTCGTAGTAGTGGGAGTGAGACTAACTAAGTGTGGAATTTTGTGGATACATAGATAAGGAGGTTTTAAAGAGGAAGAATCTCTAAAGTAAGTGTTGACGAACACAAGGGTCTAAGGACATGTCGTATAATAGACCCCTATTCAGGTAGTGGATATGACGAACACGGTCAGTTGACAACAAATGTCTGGAGAAACGTCACTGTCTTAAAAAGGAGGACCGGTAGTACAGGATACTAGCGATACACCGGTAGACGTTTGGGGATGTAATGTGTTGGTAGTAATCGTCATCTCAGACGTTCTTGAAGTAGGAAAAGACAACCCACCGTCGTGACTAGTAGTATGAGGGTGGTGAATAAGACCCGAATCTTGACCTTAAGACACTGAGATTATAGTAACTAGTGAAAACGACACTACGAAGAGGATAGGACTTCTAGAGAACGAGTCTGTGTACCGACTATCTCGTCTACCAATAACACACACGACACAACTGGAAGTAGTAGTGGGAGTACACACATCAAGAAAGGATGTAAATATAGTAATCATGATAAGATTCCAAAGGGAGACGGGACGTTTCCTTCTTCCGGAAGAGGTGGACAAGAAGGGTGTACTAACAACAAAGGTAGTGAATACCATCGACGTAGAAGTAAATACAGTTTGGAAGACGGTTCCCACTTCATCGATAATTGTTTCCTTAAAGTGAGGAATAATGAAGATAGAGTGGGTACAACTTAGGGAAATAAATGTGTGACTCTTTGTTCGTTCACTTCGTTCGTAAAGAGGTGAGTTAATTTTTGTAACGTAAGGCGAGTTTCTATATCTCTTTTTTTACTCAGTTACTTAGGTCAATTTTCCTTCTTACTTGTCCGGGTTTTAGACTTCGACGACTATGATAAACAGAGATATGTTAAATAAGAGTCAGTATAACTGTAAGGGTGAAGAGAAATTTGAACGAATGACACTTGGAACAGATAAGGTAGTAAACGAGAAGTAAGGGACCACCGGGTCACCAATCCTGACACGAAAGTGAAGTCCTCGTGAGTAAGGTAGCAACTAGACCCTTGATTCTAGGATGTGCGGTAACCCGTACCGGTTTTTTTTTTCTTTTCTTTGTTCTTAGTTGTTGTTTTTGATGTGAGACTCCTACAAATGAAATTAGACCGTCTTTAACGGGAAAGGTTTGTCCAACCAACAATAGGGACCTTTGTGTTGTCTGGTGTAAAAGAGGGTATAAGTATATGACAGACCATATCGATACATCCGGTGAAATATCGATTGTCTCCCCACACCTTTATACACCAAGTAAAAATCTTGAACGGATACACGACGCACACGAGTCAGTGAATTCAGTACAGTCTGAGAAGCACTGGGGTACCTGACATCGGACGGTCCAAGGAGACAGGTACCCTAAGAGGTCCGTTCTTAGGACGTCACCCAACGGTTCGGGAGGAGGTCTCTTAGAAGGGTTGGGTTCCTGACTTGGGCGTAGAGAATACAGAGGATGTGACCGTCCGTCCAAGAAATAGTGATCGTAGTGGACTCTTCGGGTCTGGACCGGATATTAATACGGGTTATACAGTAGGTGTGGTGGGAAAAAAGGAGAGGAAAGACGATCTACGGGTACAAATTTCACTGAACATTCGAAGTGTACCTACTACTTACTCTGACCAAAAGGCACAATCGATATCAGAGGTGGGTGTCCTATCCGTCACTGTCTTCGAACCACTACGAAGAGGAGACCGGGTACACGTTCCTCAACAATAGTGTAAACTTTCCATTTCACAGTGTCTTTATAAGGACGGTGAATCGTACACTTACGTATGATTCATTGAAGTCAGCACAGACTGAGAAACACTGGGGTACCTACTATCGGGTGGTCCGAGGAGACAGGTACTCTAAGAGGTCCGTTCTTATGACCTCACCCAACGGTACGGAAGGAGGTCCCCTAGAAGGACTGGGTCCCTAGTTTGGAACCAGAAGACGTAACGTCCGTCTAAGAAATGGTAGACTTAGTGGTCCCTTCGGACAGTAGTGTTCATGTACTTCCATTTAAGTTACCATACCTATAATATCAAATTGATAACCGTCGGAGGAGGAGTCTAAGTCTACGTGCATCTAAGTTTAGACCGGGTCGTGTTTGTATACTCCTTTTTAGTATGATTTTTATGATATACGATTCAACTTTTCGACGTTATGATGGGTAGGATAAAAAATAGAAGACCAGGACATTTTGAAAGGTGACTTCATGAACATAATGGAGGAGAGTAAAGTGACATTCATCCGTTAAAAATTTATTTTAAGATCAGAAAGTTACAAACAGTTGGTGAATAAAACTTATTGGTGACAAATTTAACGGGAAAGGTTTAAATTCACTCAGGTGACACTACTTCTGTAATATCTGATATTGTACAGATACGTTATAAAACGAAAAGAACGGTGAAATACATGTAACTATTAATACCATGTGACTTAATATAATAAAATATTCTCCTATATATAAGTTCTTTGAAAGTTCCCATACACGTTCATCTACAACCAGGAGTCGGTTAGAGAAAAATCCAAGATATTCGAATTGACTCCCTGATTTGAATCGGGACATATGTTTTTAAACGTCAGTGTTAGAAGGTCCGATCTTATTTAAGTCATTCAGACTTACTCGGAAACTTCTAAACACATACCTCGGTTTCACTGAAGAGTGTGGGATGTTAACTATAAAATGGTAATTAATAAATGACTTAGGATTATTGTGGAAAGTACAATAAGAGGTTTTCGACAGACTTGACGAATGACTAAATAGGTTAATAATACAGGTTGAGGTAGAAAAGTGAAGAAGGAAAAATGAAGAGAAAACCTATTGTATTTGGAAGAAAAAAGGGTAGTATCCATAAACATGGGATACTCTATTGACTCGATCAGTAAGTTCATGTCAGAGGACTTATAAATAAATTAAAAGACTCTGATTTAACTATTTTTCTAAGGGTACTGACCCTTGAAGTAGATAATGTCGTTGACGATACCAGACTTGTTGTGATTGAATCTAGAAAGAAAAGTAGTATTCAAGATGGATTTCAACAGACGTAAAGATTATGGGGTGCAGTTTTCCTGATAAAATTAACACTCAGTTTCTTCCTTATCTCCTTAATAGGGAGAGTCCCAGACTTATTAGAGACGATAATTGGTAAATTATTGAGGTGGTTATATTGGAGTCTGACGAGACGACTGTTTAGAAACTTCGTTGAACCTAGTAATTGGATTTGATAAGGTAAAGTCGGTATGGATATTAATTACTTCATTAGGGAAAAATAAGTAAGGTTCTTAAGCGTGATCACTTCTAAATAATTCGAAAGTGACAATAAAGAAGTATTTTGTAAAATTTAGTAATTTTCTTATCAAAACCTCCCTTAAGGGACCTCCAGGTCACTAATCCTGAGGTACAAAGGTGACATCTTCCGTGTCCAAGGTAAGGACAAAGTCCTTGATTGTAGGGTGTACGGTGAGTTCCGTCGTGTGTGTGTGTGTTTTCTTATCGAAACCTTAGAAATCAGTAGACTAGTAATGGAGTCTGATAAACAATAGGTCCAATTAATTACCAGAATTGAACCAAATGGACCTTTGTATACTTAAAAAAAAGTCTACTGGTACACTTGCACACTTCCGAAACGGTCTTTACCATGAGTCAGCGAAGTCAGTACCGGCTGAGAACGTTGGGGTACATGACATCGGGTGGTCTGAAGAGACAGTTACCCTAAGAGGTCCGTTTTTAGTACCTCACCCAACGGTAAAGGAAGAGGTCCCCTGGAAGGATTGGGTCCCTAGTTTGTGACCAGAGGACATTACGTCCGTTGAAGAAATGTTTAACTCGGTGGTCCCTTACCTTTCAGAAATAAAAAGAGTGGAAAATGAGTTTGAAGAAGGAACTCTACTCCCTTATCTTATCAAACGGTTAAAGTTAATATGAAACATAAGAGACAAAACGGACCAAAAAGAACCGGAGACAATTGACGAAAATTCAAAATAATTATTCTAAACTTGGGAGTAGAGGATTTCTAAAAGTAGTGAAGTACGGTTTCTACTAAACCGTCAGTCGGACCATAGTTTAGGAGATATAGACAAGGGTAGAAGAGAGGAGAGAGAAAGGGGGAGGGGGAGAAACATTAACAGTTTTGATGTAATTGGTAATACTAAGTCCTTAGTTTTTTTTTAGTAAGACCCCGATTCTATAGTCCTATCCTTCTGGGACTCAAGCGAATATCAATAAAGAGATCTATCTATCTATCTCTATGTCTATATGTCTATATTCCTTCTTTGTTGTTACCATCATCCCCGTCTCTACTCCATATCAGTTCTGGGTGTTGGGTCCCATCCACTGGTTGTTTACGTGTATAGGAGGGTCCCTCAATCCCCAGACTCGGTGTTTTGTTATAGGGGTCAGACCCCTAGGATGTGGGTCTTCTACTCGAGGGTCTTATAGAACAAAACTTCCGGTCGTCCCGGACTCATACCCTGTCGACGTCCACAATTTCCTGTATGAGACTGAGGGTTTCGTCTCCATCATTAAACTTTCCTTGGACGCACTAGAGGTGAACGAGACTAGAACCTCTTGGAGGTCTCCGTCTTCCGATGATGACCTGACAGGGACCCCTGTGTGTGTGTGTGTGTGTGTGTGTGTGTGTGTGCCTCCGTCGTCTATAAAACCTTTTGAACAAGATGGTGTTCCTGTGTACACGACCGTTTACGGTTTAACTTTAGGAGGGAAATCGGGTAAACACGTCTCCCGAACTGGTGGTTGGTCGTCCAGTGGTTGTCAAGACCCTGGACCGTTTGACTCATCGGTCTACTTTCTTCTGTTTCAACACGGGAGGTCGTTCGGTCATGGTCGGAGTCTTTGGGGACTCTGAGTATTAGTTGGTGGACCCTGAGTTGGGTTGGAGGTCATCCGACGATCGTCGAAGTCTGGAGGTGTCGGGGACGTGGATTGACAGGGTTCTGTTCTAGGACGGGTGGAGATTCGTCCATGGTTAGTCTCATAGGTTCTTCCCGGGTATATTGGGTGTATCCCCCGTTGAGATCTCGTATAGAGACACTACTGGTCTCCTCTCACCTATGGTATCATGTAGAGGATATATTCTAGTAAAGAGGTTCTAGACCTTCATATTGACTGGATAGTTTATGTATCTTTATTATCTTTCTTAATCCTTTTTACTTTCCTGTCTCCTTATGTAAGGTTTCATTCCTTGTTCTGTTTTTGGGTCTTTCTTCAATTGTTACACCTCTATTCATTAGATGGTTTATTTCTTAAGTTCCATTTCTAGTGTTTCTACGAGTTGGTTGAGTCATTTTCTTACCTACTTGTGTCACTCTTCAAATTATTTCTCTTTTATATTTCTTCTTTGTCTCTACTTCTTTCAACACACGACACGAATCAGTAAGTCAGTACAGGTTGAGACGTTAGGGTCCTGACGTCGGGTGGTCGGAGGAGACAGGTGTCCTAAGAGGTCCGTTCTTATAACCTCATCCAACGGTACGGCAGGACGTCCGCTAGTAGGGTTGGGTCCCTGGTTTGGGTACAGAAGGTATAACGTCCGTCTAAGAAATGGTTGACTCGGTGGTCCCTTCGGGTTATACTTCTTATGTTATTGACTTTAAAATTTTATGTGATCTTCCTTAGTTGTAATCTTCGATGTTTCCTTGACATTGACTGAATATTCGTCTTTGAAATGTCCGATGTCCCTCGTCGTACTATATAAGTTTTATTACTTTCCTTTTCTTTTGGATTTGTTCTTATGAGATGGGTCTTTCATCCTCCTGTACCTTGAGTGGAGGAGGAGGTACTTGTGTAGTTTTTATGTCGGTTTACTCCTCGTTAGTAGTGACTCTCAATCGATCTCTGATCGTCCTCAGTACATGTTGGTGCCGAAGTTCTTTGTGGGTGTATCTTGACCCGTCTTTCCCAAGTTTTCTTCGTTGGAGTTTGAATTTTCCTTGTCTGGTCGAGTCTAGGTTGGGAGTCCAGAAGACGAGGTCGTTGAACCCTTGGACTGGGTTGGGGGTTATCTGTCACTACCGGTGACTCGTCTTCTCTTCGGGATAGGAGTGTGACCGATCGGGAGTCAAGTCGAGTCAAGTCAAGTCATCGAGTCAGCACAGGCTGAGAAACGTTGGAGTACTTAGCGTCGTATGGTCCGGAGGGACAGGTAGTGGTCGAGGGCCTCAAGTGAGTCTGAGTACAGGTAGCTCAGTCACTACGGTAGGTCGGTAGCGCAGGAGTCAGCAGGGGAAGAGGAGGACGGGGGTTAGGGAGGGTCGTAGTCTCAGAAAAGGTTACTCAGTTGAGAAGCGTACTTCATCGGTTTCATGACCTCAAAGCCGAAATCGTAGTAAGGAAGGTTTCTTTAGGGTCCCGACTAGAAGAAGTCTTACCTGACCAACCTAGAGGAACGTCAGGTTCCCTGAAAGTTCTCAGAAGAGGTTATGGTATCAAACTTTCGTGGTTAAGAAACCGAGNTACTCCATCGGTTTCATGACCTCAAAGCCGAAATCGTAGTAAGGAAGGTTTCTTTAGGGTCCCGACTAGAAGAAGTCTTACCTGACCAACCTAGAGGAACGTCAGGTTCCCTGAAAGTTCTCAGAAGAGGTTATGGTATCAAACTTTCGTGGTTAAGAAACCGAGAGACGGAAGAAGTGTCTGGTTGAGAGTGTAGGTATGTACTGATGACCTTTTTGGTATCGGAACTGATCCGCCTGGAATCACCCACTTCATTACAGAGACGGAAACTTATACGATAGATCCAACCAGTATTGAAAGGAAGGTTCCTCATTCGCTGAAAATTAAAGTACCATCGTCAGTGGTAGACGTCACTAAAACCTCGGGTCTTTTTATTCAGACTGTGACAAAGGTGACAAAGGTGTAGATAAAGGGTACTTCACTACCCTGGTCCACGGTACTAGAAGTAAAAGACTTACAACTCGAAATTCGGTTGAAAAAGTGAGAGGAGAAAGTGAAAGTAGTTCTCCGAAAAATCAAGGAGAAGTGAAAGACGGTATTCCCATCACAGTAGACGTATAGACTCCAATAACTATAAAGAGGGCCGTTAGAACTAAGGTCGAACACAAAGAAGGTCGGGTCGCAAAGAGTACTACATGAGACGTATATTCAATTTACTCGTCCCACTGTTATATGTCGGAACTGTATGAGGAAAAGGATAAACCTAGGTGAGACAATAAGGTACAGGTCAAGATTGACAACGAAGGACTGGACATATGTCTAAAGAGTTCTCCGTCCAGTCCACCAGACCATATGGGTAACGAGAGTCTTAAAAGGTGTCAAATAACACTAGGTGTGTCAGTTTCAAAAACCGTATCAGTTCTTTCGTCTTTATCTACAAAAAGACCGTGAGAGAACGAAAAAGGTACTAGGTCGTCTACAACCGTTAAACTAGAGACCAAGGAGACGGATAAGATTTTGGTCAAACTTGTAGTCCCTCAAGTGCCAAGTGCATAACGACTTCGGACCGAACCTCTTAAAACTCGTAATGAAATGATCGTTCACTCTACTCACGTTAACACACCATCAAACTCGGAAGAAACCGTAACGGAAGGAAACCCTAACATTACGGGGGATATAGAGGTCGGGATGGAGGATGGTTCAATTCTACTATAGTGATCCTACCCGAGACAAGGTTATAGTTTCTACGAGAATAATTTTACCAATTAAACCTACGTCTCTGTCTGTACTTATCACTCTTCTACTACATTTCTGTCTCTATACCTCCTTCTTCTACCGGTCCACAGTTGCCTCCGTTTTTGACCTCTAGACTTTGACGTCACTACTTTGTGACGTTTCTATGACTGTTGTGGTCTACGAGTCTCTCTCCGTACCTTCCCTAAGAAGGAGTCGAAGGCGAAGGAGTCTTCCTTGGTTAGATGGTTGGAGAACTAAAGTCTTGACATCGTAGGTATTGACAATCTGTTACTTAAATACAACAGAATGAGGTGGTATACAATGTAAAAATACCTTCATTCGATTGGTTCGTTACCTTAGGGGTCTTTGTCTTGAAGTTTCATCTCCAACGTTTTTTTACTCTATTGTTTAAATTTTTTCTTTTTAGATATTAGTATCGACTTGGGAATTTGTGAGGAGTGAGTCATTGTTTATCTTTATAATCTGTCATTTGGTCCTTCTTATATTTTCTAGGGGTATTGAGTAGTTCGTTAACCTTGATTAACAGTAAATATCTTGTGAACTATCTTATTGTCCTATGTACCATCATAGACCCGTCCAGACTCTGTCTACGTCCTTAAGGACTCTCAGTGTCGTCTAATCTGGAATTAATACATATTTTCGTACGTATAATAAATCTTACTTGGGACTTGGTCTATTGATACCAAGTTTGTTGTTTTATTCTTTTTGTTAAAATCGTTTTCGAATTGTACAATTTGTCTCAAGTCAGTTGTGATGTCTTCTGTTCTGTCTCGACATCAAAATTAGAGAGTCCCGAATAACGGACAGTCCACTTATTTTAAAGTATTGAAGTCCACTTATTTTGTTGGGTCTCAAATACGTCACTTTATAAGTCTCACTCCTCTGTTAGGTTTTAGTGACCTATATGTTTGTTAGTCATTTTACACTGGGTAAAGTTTTCTGTAAGTAGATTGTTTTACTGTTAGAGAACCATGGTTCCGGTTCTACTGAGTCTATAACCATCGTAACGTGTTTTCGAAATTTAGTTAGTTTGTGTTGGTACGAAATACTTTATTTCCTTCTATTACTTTGCAATTCTACAGGGTCTTCTCTTTCTCTTTTGTGTATCATAATTTTCTTTTTACAATCTTTACGTTTTATATTAGACAAAGACTTCTTTCAGTGTGAAACCCGAATTAGTGACCTATTAATGTCCTTGTTTTTGGTTGTGAAAACTTTAATCTAAACTTAACACGTTAAGAATTGTTTTCTTTTGATCTAATAAAAATTAAATGTCTCTAAGACCCTAGATAGTCAAGTCAAGTCAGCGAGTCAGCACAGGCTGAGAGACGCTAGGGTACTTACCGTCGTGCGGTCCGGAGGGACAAGTAGTGGTTGAGGGCCTCAAGTGAGTCTGAGTGTAGGTAGCTCAGTCACTACGGTAGGTCGGTAGAGTAGGAAACAGTAGGGAAAGAGGAGGACGGGGGTTGGGGAGAGTTAGGACCCTAGATACCGTGTTACAATTTTAGATAGATTATACATTAAACTTAGTGTCTTCTTCGTTTTCTCCCTTACCCCTTCTCTTTATTAAATACCGACCTTTGAACAGTTTATGACCCCCCTTTCAATTCACTTTTCACTTTTACTTCATCGAGTCAGTACAGGCTGAGAAGCACTGGGGTACCTGACATCGGATGGTCCGAGGAGGTAGGTACCCTAAAGGGTCCGTTTTCATGACCTCACCCCACAGTAACGTAAGAGACTTTACACGGATATTTTGATTGATTTTTATTTTCATATTCCTTTATTTCATATACATTTGTGTTTACATTTTTGTATATTGAAAATTACTTTATCTTATTCTAGTATACATTTTTGTCTTTTTTTTTACCGGGTACTCTTTGTTAGATTTATAGGTGACTGTTTACTCACCTATTTGTTCTTTAACATATATATGTGTTATCTTATAACGAGTCGGTACTTTTGCTTACTTTATTACGGTAAACGTCGTTGTACCTACACTGATCTTTAATAGTATCATCCATTTATTCTTTTTCTGTTTGTGGTAAACTATAATGAATATACACCTTAGATTTTATACTGTGTTTACTTGAATAGATGTTTTCTCTTTGTCTGAGTATCTGTACCCCTTTTCTGAACACCAACGGTTTTTCCCGGTACAACCTCCTACCTACTCACCCTTAAACACCAATCGTCTCCGTTTAATCACATATATCTTACCTATTTGTTGTTCCAGGATGACGTATCGTGTGCCTTTATATAAGTTAGAGGACACCTATTTGGTATTACCTTTTTTATATCTTTTCTTACATACACACAAATATTGACTTGGTGAAACGACATATCGTCTTTAATTGTATTGTAACATTTAATTGATATGGACTTAAAAAAATCTTTTCCGGGTACTTTACACTTTCGGTTTATTAATATTTATAGACCCTCCATAAAGACTTTTGACAGTTGTCATTCAATAGTTAAACGAAAAAGAAAACTATTTTCTAAAAAAAGAGATAATAGACTTATCACTATGACTGTGGTTCGTAATTAGTGTAAAAACGTCTTAATGATTTAACCTTTTTAACAGAAATAGTATAATATTTACGGATTGTATTACTACTTTACTTTTTTGTCTTCCAACGGAAAACAGAACATTAGACCATTATTAATAACGTATAAACCGGTCAAGACCACGATTACAATAAATGTCCACGGAGAGACTTCTGTAAAAGGGGTCCAGACACGAGGGGAGAGATAGGGGTTTAGACCACATAATGTGGTCTCTAAGTAATCATTACGAATTCTATCCCGGTGGTTCCTGTATAAACAGACGAAGTGAATTAATTTTTAATCCAGTCAAAAAATTTCCCCTTTAAGACAGTCATATCTTTATACAGGGAAACGGTCTTTGTAGTCTTATAGTTAAAAAGGTTGTTATCTCTCTCTAGAGATGGATCGGTAAATTCAGTGACAATCGAGACATCAAGGTCTCATTTCTGAAGGACCAGAGTCCCCTTCCGTCTGAGAGACATCTCTTTTAGAAGTAGAACACACCACCTCCTGCTGAATCACTATGAGAGGTTGACGTCTCGGAAGACACTCATACTGAGACACGAGGATTCTTACCCGTCTCTGGTGGGAGGAAAGAAAGGTGGTATTCTGGCAAGACTACTAAGAAAAAGTGGGAAACGTTGAAACCCCAAGTCACTGGTAGTCTCCAATGTTGATAGTCTCTTCAAAAACAAACAAAAAATTACAGTAAAAAGAATGGAAAAGACTTGAGGTCTTACTACTAAAGGAGACTCTTTTCATAGAGATAGTTTCATTGACTATACCAAACAGTAAAATTCTAAAATACTTCCAAAGTTGTTGGTGAAGATTGTATACTGAAGAGTTACACTAATTGTTCATGTCCCGACAGTAGCTATTCGTCAAAACTGTATAGCTATGTTACTTCAAGTACCTTTATATCACCTTAAAATCTGTCTACGAGATATATGAGAGACGGTATTGGAGTGGAAATAAAATTTGTTTTTAATGTATATTTTATAGACTTAAGATCCAGGTGGCTCACTGTAAATAAATACATAATAGTAAGCCACTGGGGTAGGTGATTATCATAAAGTGTATAATTACCTTTGAGTGAAAAATTGTATATATAGTTCCAGTTACAGGCAATTAAACTACTCACACAAGAATTCTTCCATCTTATACTTACTCACTTCTTTTACCACCGTAAAAACCTTCCAATCAGAGGAATCCTGTAGGTCCGACTAACTCCACGAACCCTCTCAACCCATGGACCTTGTCACCACTGTCCTGAACCCCCTCCGTGTACCCGACGTCTCTGTTGAGTAAGGACAGGGTGGTGACCTTTGAGTCACGATAGAGACATACGGTAAATTGGACCACAACTCCATCCATCCGAGTGTAAATCCACTTTGTAAGGGACATGAAGGAAATGAGACAAAAAGAAATTTGTGAAATCCGATTTGACACCCTGATCCATGGTTCCCCTTCGATTATAGACAGAATTATTAACAGTAATAATAAATCAACGATTCAGTATAGACTATGAAAAAGTTGGGGTCTCTGACAACGAGTGGTTCGAGGTGACGGGTACACTAAGAGGACCGTTCTTATGACCTCACCCAACGGTAAAGGAGGAGGTCCCCTAGAAACGTTGGGTTCCTACGTCGGGCACAGCGGACGTAGAGGATATGACTGTCCACCTAAGAAATGGTGCTCGGTGGTTCTTTCGGGGTCGGAAAGAATTACTAATCCTTCTCTTAAAAATTTCGTTGGTTTACTTTGAAGTTCATTGACAAATCAACTTTGAAGATTCCGTTTACGGAAAACCAAGTCGTTGTATCTTTTTACTGTCCCATAGGTCTGTTACGACCGTCCTATTCGTTATAAACTGAATCGATGTTACATTTATTAGTCTCTCTTCTGGTTTATATATTAGAAAAACTAACTTCGTTCTTAAAATTTACTTAAAGAAAATCGGATTCTGATTTATACTGTATATTGGTAAAAAAAACATAACGTTCCCTTACTAAAAATGTAAAAATTCTGGAGTAAAAATTTTACCTCTCACCTGTTGTCTCTAATATATACCGTATATATAATTCATACACGTAGAAATATAGTAAATATGGAGTGATTTAGATTTTGTGTTTTCGTAGATTAACCGGGAAACATCTTCTTTTAACCCCTATAGGTAGACTCTAATGTATGATTATAATTTCTTAAGGTTCGTGAAGCCCAGAATAATGGTATTTTCTCTTCCCTTTAAAGTGATCAATTCTTTCGTTGGACGAACAAGACTCAGTGTACATGTATATTTTAGACATTTAAAACATTATTTGTATAAATAACGTGAGGGATTTGAAACTTATCCCGATCGACAACACCTTAGAGTTACTTGTTTTGTATCGGGTCACGATTGTTTTAATGTGAGTGCATAAATCTCCATCGTTTCGCTATTCGCATCGTCCGATCTTTCGAAAAGAGTCCTTCAGTTTGATTCGGTTTTGAACTTTTTAGATGTATATAGTCATAGTGAAATCACTTCCGTTTTTGTCGTCATCCTTTGACCATTACTTGTCTCAACATAGTCCTTTGTCTGAGGTGAGTTTGAACAGTTCTGTAATAAAACCAAACACCCTTTTTTTGTTCGTGAAACCACCTTTGTGACTTCTCGAGAAAGTGTCCATTGAAAGGAAAGATTTGTACTTGTAAGAGTAGTGTCCTCACATGATAGTCACCCAGTCTTTTAGTGAAGTCCAGAATAAGTCAAGTCAAGTCAATAAGTCAGTACAGACTGAGAAACGTTGGGGTACCTGACGTTGTGTGGTCCAGAGACAGGTAGTGGTTGAGGTTCTCAAAGGAGTTTGAGTACAGATAACTCAGTCACTACGGTAGGTTGGTAGAGTAGGAGACAGTAGGGGAAAAGGAGGACGGTAGTTAGAAAGGGTCGTAGTCCTAGATAAGTTTAGTCTGTCAAGAAACGTAGTTCACCGGTTTTATAACCTCAAAGTCGAAGTCGTAGTCAGGAAGGTTACTTATAAGTCCTGACTAAAGAAAAACCTACCTGACCAACCTAGAGGAACGACAGGTTCCCTAAGAGTTCTCAGAAGAGGTTGTGGTGTCAAATTTTCGTATTTAAGAAGCCGAGAGTCGAAAGTAATATCAGGTTGAGAGTGCAGGTATGTACTGATGACTTTTTTGGTATCGAAACTGATTTGCCTGGAAACAATTGTTTCATTACAGAGACGAAAAATTATACGACAGATCCAACCAGTATTGAAAAGACGATTCCTCGTTCGTAGAAAATGAACTACGATTTTAAGACCGAAAATCCATGTCTATCTTAGGTACGTTAAGTCCATAAAGTCTAATTATAATTTGATATTAGAATTGTCATTTACAACTAAAGTTTAATATAGGATAGATGAATACCTCTCTTATTTTACCTGTAGTAGTTTTTTATGTCGACTTCTTCGTCTTTGGTGACCTTCTCTTTAGTACGACATGGTTTATTTATTAAGTACACTTCTACGAGGTCGTATAACAACGAAAAAAACCGAAAGAAAAAAATAAAGATAAACCATTTAAAAATTAATACTTTATTAAAACATGAACGTCTTCTAAACTGTACGATTACGACTGTCAAGGATCTATAGGAAGTGTGTCGAGAGGATTTCCACCGTAGGACGTATTAGTATCACGTTATTAATAACGGTTCCTTAATTGTAACACAACACAACGAGTCAGTGAGTCAACACAGGTTGAAAAACACTGTGGTACCTGACGTCGTACGGTCCGAAGGGACAGGAAGTGGTGGAGAGTCTCAAAAGAGTTTGAGTATAGGTAGTTCAGTCACTACGGTAGGTTGGTAGAGTAGGAGACGGTAGGGGAAAAGGAGGACGGAAGTTAGAAAGCGTGGTAGTCCCAGAAATGATTACTCAGTCGACTAGTGTAGTCCACTAGCTTCATAACCTCGAAGTCAAAGTCGTAGTCAGGAAGGTTACTTATAAGTCCCACCTAAAGGAAATCCTAACGGACCATACTAGGCGAACCGTAGGTTCCCTGAGAGTTCTTAGAAGAGGTTGTGGTGTCAAGTTTTCGTAGTTAAGAAACCGGGAGTCGGAAGAAATACCAGGTAGAGAGTATAGGTATGTACTGATGGTCTTTTTGGTATCAAAACTGAGATACCTAGAAACAGTCGTTTGATTACAGACAAAAAATTATACGATAGATCCAAACAGTACCGAAAAAAAGGTTCCTAGATCACAGAAAATTAAAGTACCGACGTCAGTAATAGGTGTCACTAAAACCTCGGGTTCTTTTATTTCATATAATGACAAAGGTAACAAAGGGGTAGATAAACGGTACTTCACTATCCTGGTCTACGGTACCAGAATCAAAAGACTTACAACTCAAAATTCCGTCGAAAAAGTGAGAGGAGAAAGTGAAAGTAGTTCTCCGAGAAAAAAAGGAGAAGTGAAAGACGGTATTCCCACTAAGCAGACACATAGACTCCAATAACTATAAAGAGGACCGTTAGTACTAAGGGAGAACACGAAGTATGTCGGGTCGTAAAGTGTACTACAATAGGTGTATATTCAATTTATTCGTCCCACTGCTATATGTCCGAATTGTATGAGGAAAGGGTCAAACCTTGGTCAGACAACAGATACAGGGTAAGATTGACAACGAAGAACTGCTCGTATGTCCAAAACGTCCTCCGTCTATTCCACTAGACTATAAGGGTAGAGAACTTCTTAAAAGGTGTCAAACAACATTACGTGTGTCAGTTTGCGAAATCGTATCAGCTACTCCGTCTTCATCCACAAAAACTTTAAAACGAAAAAAAGATACTAGGATGCCTACAACCGCTAAATTATAGACCAAGGAGACGGAAAAGATTTAAGTTGAACTTGTACACTTTCAAGAGTCAAGTGCATGACAACTTTGGACCAAACCTCTTAAAACTCGTAATGAAACGATCGTACACTTAACTCACATTAACACTTACACTTAACGCCATCAAACTTGTAAGAAACAGTAACGGAAAGAAACCCTAACCTTACTTTTGACTGGAAAAGGTCAGGACACCGGTGACGACTCAAAAGGTTTAAAAGACCGTATAACCCACGTCGTGAAATTGTCGTAACATATGCGACATATGTTACAATTATTAATTTTACCTCTAAATTCCTACCTAGGTCAAGTACCGGTCCGATCCCATCCGTGGATCCAACGACGACGAAGACGCCACGAGGGACCGGTGGGTGATGGTGGCGGATCTCGACCCCGACGTACGACCGATGACTGAGACAGACCCTAGGGATTCTGACTCGTAGACGTTTCACGACGGAGGAAGTGACCCCGGACACTCAGGGATCTCCGTGTCCTTCTCTGACTAACCCTTAGTATCCTAAAGTCCAAGAGTCTCCTTTCTTCCTAATGGATCCTTTAATTAAATTAATTAATTTATTAATAAAACAAACCTAAAAGGATTAAAATGGTGATTACAGTAAAAGACAACGTCCTAGGTTACGTTTAATGATGAACTTTTCTTTTACAGGACACAGGAATTCAAAGGAGGTTAGACACAGAGTAGGACAGAGGAGAGTAGGAAAGACTGGAACGTTCATGATTGTTGACTCCAATTTAAGAAGTCCCAAAAATCAAAACCGTATATTATGAAAAAAATGGGTTATGTCGTCGTCCTTTGAACAAATACATCATGAATAGTTTGTGACACAAGATAATCTCACTTTTTACCTTCCTTTCAACCTATAACTACATCTTTGAAGTCCTAATTATCGTCCTGACCTTTCGTTTACCCATAATAACCTACTGTTAAGACTGTGGTGTTCATTTTACATATTTTACTTTATTGAAAAAACCAGTAACGTCATTGTCATTTGTAAGTTTATGACGTGTGTACTGGAGGTCTGAGACATATTTTACAGTTTGAGTCGGTAAATAAACGTAAATTGTCCTTGGGTGTGAAGTTTCGAATACACGTGAGTAAGTTTGAACACTTATCACTTCTTAATAATCCTCGTTTTCTTGTCATATTTTAGATGTTTTGTCATAGTGTACCTACTGTAGAGATTAAGATATCGAATTATATAAAGTCTCTTAATTCCTGTCTCAAATCTAATTAACTTTTTATCTCCACACTCTCGTACGTTCCACCATATACTTGTGATCATTTTTGTAAAGTCTTTTTGTGCTAGTATTCCTAAGGATATTACGTGTAGTTTTATCGACTCTTAAGTCTTCAAAAGTGAGTAGTAATCGTACTGAGTGTCTTCTTTTACTGATAAGTAACGACACTAATCAATAAAAGTGGGTTATCGGTACCGGAATATTAAAGTACGTTCAAAAGAGTCAAGTTACAGTGAACTCAAAGACTCCTCAAACTATTCATATTCAGTCGTTACTCTTTGGTATGTAGTAATGGATGTAAGTATAACGACCCCGACTGTCTACTAGGAGGTTACGTCCAAAACTAAAAATATAAAGACAAATATAGGATGAATAACTTACAGTGACCCTTAGATTAGTAGTAATATGAGTGCAATCATCTGAGAGCGGAATTTTGACGGTACATGAAAAAGGAGTTTGTGAAGAGGAAAAATCTTTGGAATAAGTGGTGCCACACGTAAGGGTCTAAGAATATGTCAAATAGTCGACCCCTGTTCTGATAAAGGATATTACGAACACAATCAGTTGATAAAAAACAGAAAGAAAAACGTTATTGTCTTAAAAAGGAGGACCGATAGTACAGGATACTGGCAATACACCGGTAGACGTTTGGGAATGCAATACGTTGGTAGTACTTGTCGTCTCAGACACCTACCGAACAACAGACAACGACCTATCGTCCAACCGACCAGTATAAAGGTGGTGAGACGGACCCGAATTTGTATCTTAAGACACTAAGATTACAGTAACTAGTAAAAGAGACACTACGAAGAGGATACTACTTCTAGAGAACAAGTCTGTGTACCAAGTATCTTGTCTACCAACAACGGGAACGACACAACTGACTGTAACCTTGTAAAGACACACATCAAGACAGCATATATATGTAGTAGTTCTGGTAGTGTTTCAAGGGAAGACGGGTCGTTTTCTACTTCCGGAAAAGATGGACAAGAAGAGTGTACTAACACCAAAGATAGTGAATACCGTCAACATAGAAGTAGATGCAGTTTGGAAGTTGTTTCCTACTTCACTGTTAATTATTCACACGCAGTAACGAATGATGAAGTTAACGGGGGTACAATTTGGGTAAATAAATATCGAATTCCTTGTTCGTTCACTTTGTTCGAAAATGTCTGAATTGGTTTTCTTAAAGTAACTAGAGTTTCTTCATTTCTTTACAACTTTGGTTCGTATCTTATAGTTAAATTTTTCTCGTTACCCGGAGTTCCAGTGTTTGAAGCAAATACTTGATAATTTAGGATCATATAACAGACAAGTATAATTATCCGAGTATGGTGACAATAATGACTTAGAGCCTGGATCTTAGTAGAAAAGTTACGAACGACTTTATTTGTTGAACTCAATAAAGTTGAAAACAACTTTTATTTGAAAGAGGTTCTACTGTAGAGTATAGTTCTCTTCCATTTCCTCGAATGACTTTAAGATTGAACCAAGACTAGTTATTTTCTTGATAATTTACAATGGACCTTTTTTTTAACTTAGGAAGTTGACTATTCTTTTATTACCTCATTATCATAGGTAACACAAAGAATTCGGTTTGTAGGTTTTACGTAAATATATTAACATCAATGAGAAGAGTTCTTCCTTAATTAATAAGTTGTATTTTTACTCAAGTAGACTCTTTTTTTCCTTATTTAAAATTGGTACCTTTCCTTTTATATACTGAAATCTGTGGACCTTTAGGTGTGACTGGAACATTTTCTTTGAAATTTTGGGTTTCTGAACTTCCAATCTAAATAAATCAAGTCAAGTCAAGTCAAGTCAAGTCAGCGAGTCAGCACAGGCTGAGAAACACTGGACTACTTAACGTCGTGCGGTCCGGAGGGACAGGTAGTGGTTGAGGGCCTCAAGTGAGTCTGAGTGCAGCTGGCTCAGTCACTACGGTAGGTTGGTAGAGTTGGAGACGCAGGGGAAGAAAAGGACGGGGGTTAGGGAGGGTCGTAGTCTCAGAAAAGGTTACTCAGTTGAGAAGAGTACTCCACCGGTTTCATGATCTCAAAGTCGAAATCGTAGTAAGGAAGGTTTCTTTAGGGTCCCGACGATAGGAAGTCTTACCTGACCAACCTAGAGGAACGTCAGGTTCCCTGAGAGTTCTCAGAAGAGGTTGTGGTGTCAAGTTTACGTAGTTAAGAAGGCGCGCGACGGAAGAAGTGTCAGGTTGAGAGTGTAGGTATGTACTGATGACCTTTTTGGTATCGGAACTGATCTACCTGGAATAAACCGTTTCATTACAGAGACGAAAACTTATACGACAGATCCAACCAGTATTGAAAAGAAGGTTCCTCATTCGCAGAAAATTAAAGTACCGACGTCAGTGGTAGACGCCACTAAAACCTCGGGTTTTTAAATTTCAGACTGTGACAAAGGTGACAAAGGGGTAGATAAAGGGTACTTCACTACCCTGACCTACGGCACTAGAAGCAAAAGACTTACAACTCTAAATTCGGTTGAAAAAGTGCGATGAGAAGTGAAAGTAGTTCTCCGAAAAATCAAGGAGAAGTGAAAGACGGTATTGCCATCACAGTAGACGTATAGACTCCAATAACTATATAAAGAGGACCGTTAGAACTAAGGTCGAACACAAAGAAGGTCAGGTCGCAAAGAGTACTACATGAGACGTATATTCAATTTATTCGTTCCACTGTTATATGTCGAAACTGTACGAGGAAAAGGATAAACTTTGGTCAGACAACAAGGTACAGGTTAAGATTGACAACGAAGGACTGGACGTATGTCTAAAGATTTCTCCTTCCAGTCCACCAGACAATAAGGGTAGAGAAAGTCTTAAAAGG
Organism: Capra ibex; assembly: GCA_006410555.1. Classification (NCBI taxonomy): domain Eukaryota; kingdom Metazoa; phylum Chordata; class Mammalia; order Artiodactyla; family Bovidae; genus Capra; species Capra ibex. The sequence continues at coordinate 24,867 of SJYO01000075.1, read as the reverse complement.
TGTCAAATAACACTAGGTGTGTCAGTTTCCGAAACCGTATCGGTTATTTTGTCTTCATCTACAAAAAGACCTTGAGAGAACGAAAAAGGTACTAGGTCGTCTACAACCGTTAGACTAGAGACCAAGGAGACGGAAAAGATTTTGGTCGAACTTATTGTCCTTCAAGTGGCAAGTGGATAACGGATTCGGACCGAACATATTAAAACTCGTCATGAGATAATCGTACACTCTACTTACGTTAAGACGTCATCAAACTCGTAAGGAACCGTAACGGAAAGAAACCCTAACCTTACTTTTGACTGGAAAAGGTCAGGACACCGGTGACGACTCAAAAGGTTTAAACGACCGTATAACTCACGTCGTGAAAGTGTCGTAGTAGAAAGTCCTAAACTTTCTCGAGTTGACCTTAAGGTAGTGGAGGTGATCGAAACAAGGATCACTACGAAAGATTCCGGGTGAATTGAAGTGTAAGGTCCTACAGACCGAGATCTACTCACTGTTGTGGTAGCACTAATAGGCTCAGTACTTCTAGAAAAAATATGTCAAGAAGGCACATAAGAACGGTGGAGAAGAATTATAGGAGACGAAGACAATCCAGGTATGGTAAAGACAGGAAATAGCTCGGTTAGAAACGTACTTTACAAGGGAACCATAGAGATTAAAAGAACTTCTCTAGAGATCAGAAAGGGTAAGACAAGAAAAGGAGATAAAGAAACGTAACTAGCGACTCCTTCCGAAAGAATAGAGAAGAACGATAAGAAACATTGAAACGTAAGTCTACGAATATAGAAAGGAAAAGAGGAAACGAAAGGTGGAGAGAAGAAAAGTGTCGATAAACATTCCGGAGGGGTCTGTCGGTAAAACGAAAAAACGTAAAGAAAAGGTACCCCTACTAGAACTAGGGACAGAGGATATGTTACAGTACTTGGAGTAAGTAACCTAAGTGAGATTTCACTTTTGGAGAGACAATTAAGATTTCGTGTTGGAGGGACAATTAAGTAGTGGGACCACCGGTTCTAGTCTATTTTAGACGACTGTATTATTTTGTTCAATTACGACTTTATATATTATGTTACGTTCAGGATTTATATCATTTAATCTACTTGTCCTCGTTCGTTTAGAGTCGTTTAATTTCGAGATTTATAGTTCTTTTAATTCGATCGTTTTATGATTCTAGGGGACCCAATATCTGTTCCTTAGGTGATATTCCGTATTAACAAAAGAGTTACTAATAGAAATTGTAACGTTTTCGTATTCATACTAGAAGTGATTATAAAATGTTTCTACACGAGGATGTTCAGATCACACTTTTATAGAGAAAGTCTGGGAGAAAGTTAAAAAAAAATAAAACTATAACAGGTCTTCATTCTGACGAACTAGTAACCACACACACACTCACGATTCAGTGAAGTCAAGACAGACTGAGAAACGCTGGGACACCTGACATCAGGTGGTCCGAGGAGACAGGGACCCTAAGAGGTTCGTTCTTATGGTCTCACCAAACGACACGGGAGGGAGGTCCACTAGAAAGACTAGATACCTATCTTGGGTGGAGAGTGTAGAGCGCGTAACCGGTCCGTCCAAGAAATGGTGATTACGGTGGAAACTTCGGGTGAACTGGTATGCCATCAAAGTAAAAGAAAAACTCTTTAGAATTATGAGAAAAGGGTTCTCCGAAGTGGTAAAGATGTTAGGGTAGTTGACACACATTTACAGGACAAAGAAACATAGGAACGGTTGTGTACAATAAAATACTAAAAAACTTTTGATAGGTAGGATTATCCACACTCCAATGTGTATTAATACAAAAAATAGATATAAAGATACAACTAACCAGTACAACTTGTAGAAAAATAAACGAACAACTGGTAAGTATATAATGGAAACTTCTTTATAGATAAGTTCAGGAAAACTGGGTAAAAACAGGAAAACAACATCAATTCAACATCCTTAAGAAATACGTAAGACTTATAGTTGGAGAATAATCCATATCCCAAATGTTTATAAAAATTTATAAACAAGGATTATATAAAGACGTAATTAAAAATAAAAAATGTTTATAACGCAATTTCATACTTAAATACTACTATAAGTCAAAAGACCGTGGGTGAGTAGTTTAAACACGGGTTTCACTCATGGAACGAAGGATGTGAGATCATGGAAGACACTATTGTCTTGTGAGAAAGGATTGTGAGACTATACTAACATAGAAATTAGATACCCAAAATTCATTTCTTTTGATCTTCATTGATTTGAAGTCTCTTGTCCCATTGTGGTAAACAAAACCGTTAAGAGAGAGGAAAAGGTTCTTTGTCGGACGGGTAATTATTGGTACTTGAGAAGTAAGAGACCCTATTCACCGACTCAAGTCCAAAACGGGAATTTTTTAGACTCTGTCCTTATTCCTTATTCAGTAGTTACCTTTATTGTATTTCCAGTTTGTCACTCAAGTCTGACTTTTTTAGATTAAAGATAAAGAATAGAATAATTTTAGTTTTTGTTTACCTCTGGTAGGAACATTTAAGGGGGACTCGTCTGTTTCGATTAAACCCAAAAAACAACAAATACGGAAACCTTTAGTATTCATTTTGAATATTTTTGAAAAAGGGTTTCAACTATATTCCAGTAGTGATTGGTTGAAGGGTGATAAATTCTTTTAAGATCATAATATTTGTTAGTGACATTTCTTATTTGTCAGTGAAAGAAGAATTATATATCCGACGAAATATTGTTATATGAGAAAAAAATTAGATAAATAAATAAATATAAACCAACACGACTCAGAAATAACGATGTACACTCGAAAGAGATTTACACCGTTCACCCCCGATGAGAGATCAATACTCCTAACCCGAAGAGTGGCGTCACCGAAGAGGATAACGTCTCGTGCCCGAGATCCTGGGTACCCGAGTCATCAACACTATGTACGTGAATCAACAGGATGTCGTACACTTTAGAAGGACCTGGACCCTAACTTGGACGTAGGGGACGTAACCATCCGTCTAAGAAGTGGTGACCTGGTGACCCCTACACGGTGCTATGTGAGATCTCAGAATAAGGTACAGACCAAACTCCTGAAAGTTAAGTGTTTGACAGAAACACCATATCTGTGTTATTTGAAAATGATTAATGACAAAGTTACAAAATAACCAAAATAAGACAATAAAGACTTGAAAACTGTTAGAGTTGAAGAAACAGTGGTTCCAAATAAAGTGGGGTTTAATACGTTGATTAGTTTACGACTTTTAAATGTTTTTTTTTTTTTATCTCTCTTCCAGAGGGATCAACCTACTACCCCGTATTTTGATAACATAAACCTATGAAGTTGAGAAGACAATTGTAAATTGTGACTTCCGTTAGAATTTTAGATTTATGTTAGTTGATCATCATACGTTTACTTCCTTTTAGGTTTAGAGAGAGAAGGATGGAAAGATTGAAACGGGTAAGAGGAACTCTTCGTAGAGTAAGTTTACGTGAACTTCACAAGAGGAATCGAAGACGTAGAATAAATTGTAAGTAACTCTGTGTCATAGAATAAAAGAAACAAAAAGAGACACGAAAGTCGGAATAAAAATAAAAAGATTGAACGTGTATGAACTATCTGGGTTATAGACTCCTCTACTGATAGAGTCGTGAGGATATTTGATGACGGAAGGTATTTTTCTGACACTCTAAAATATACCATCGAATTGTCGTAGAAGTCTAGACGAAAGAAGACTTGGAGTACAAGACACGTAGAAATGTACTCTAAAAGTGAAGAACCAACGATGTGTCGACGTCTTGGAAGTTGGTGTACAAGTTATGTCCAATTTTCTTCATCCTTTCAGTTCGAGGGAATGATATAATTTTCAGATATTTAACATAGATTTTTCCCAAAGAGAGTGAAGTGGTCACTACAAACGAAATTTGATATTGACCAACGTATATAAGTGGGGATAGGTATACTCTTATATACGTTCGAATGAGTCTCTTCCGTCACCGTGGGGTGAGGTTATGAGAACGGACCTTTTAGGGTACCCACCTCCTCGGACCATTCGACGTCAGGTACCCCAGCGCTTCTCAACATGTGCTGACTTACTGAAGTGAAAGTGAAAAGTGCACGTACGTAACCTCTTCCTTTACCGTTGGGTGAGGTCATAAGAACGGACCTCTTAGGGTCTCTACCCCCTCGGACCACCCAACGGTAGATACCCCAGTATGTCTCAGCCTGTGCTGACTGCACTGAATCGTTGTCGTCGTCGTCGTCGTTCGAATGATTTCCCAGACTGATTTAAAAAACTCCAGACAACAGTCGAAAACTCAGAGTGAAGTCAACGTCCTTCCACCTGGGGAAGGTCCAGGGCTTTAACCCGAGAACAGATTGTGAGCCTTCACTTAACAGGTTCCTGTGTGAACACGACTGTTTCGTTCTCTAAAATAACCCTTTCCCGTGGGTCCACCTCTCGTCATCCCATTCCTTTGGGTCCTCTTGACGAGACGTCGCACCGACCGTTACAGTCCAAAATACCACTACCCTAATCAAAGCCCCACCGGAAACTGGTTAGTAAGATTAAGTCTCAGAAAGGACCACCACGTGCGTAGTGAGTCGGTTCTACCTACGATCGCTCTTTCTAAGAACCTTCACCTTCCTGTGCGTTACAGAGGAAATCTGGAAAGGGTTTGAGAAGGCCAACCACCACCGAATAATCAAGGCATAAGGAATAGTCCTAGAGGACAGTATTTTGTTGAGTACGTCTACCACTGACACCACGGACCGGTCCCACCCGTCAAAGTTAGTCACACGAAGGGGATTATGAAGAGACAGAAGACGAGCATGTACGGACGCACGACAGTAAAGTCAGTACAGACTGAGACACGTTGGGATACCTGACATCGAACGGTCCGAGGAGGTAGGTACCCAAAGAGGTCCGTTCTTATGACTTCACCCAACGGTACGGAAGGAGGTTCCCTAACAGGTCTCAGTCCCTAGTTTGGGTGCAGAGTATGTAGAGGACGTAACTGACAGTCCTAGAAATGGTGATCGCGGTGGACCTTTCGGGGAGGAAGACGAGTATAACCCATTTGACTATTCTTTCGGGTTCGTAAGTAAAGAAACCGAGACCGTCCTACAACTCTGGTGTACGTCCATTAAAGTGGGGTAGGGATGGCAAAGTGGCGACATCTTGGTTCGGTCAGAAGAAAAGGACAAGAGAGTACGGTAAAAGTCTGGTCGAACTTTTCGTCTCTTAAAGACGAGAAGAGTCTCTTGAAGTAATAGACTTATTAATTGGAATGTTTGGGAAAAGCACACACTGTATGTAAATTAATCTCAGTTACTTTAGATTATCTTACAAATCTTACCTGAAAACCTGAGACTCCCTTTCCCTCTCCCACCCTACTAGACCCTCTTACCGTAACTTTGTACATATGATAGTACATTCTTTGCTTATCGGTCAGATACAAGTTATATCCTATGTCCTACGAACCCCGACCACGTGCCCCTACTAGGTCTCTCTACTATACCCCACCCTCCACCCTCCCCCCAAGTCCTAACCCTTGAGTACATGTGGGCACCGACTAAGTACAGTTACATACCGTTTTGGTTATGTCATAATATTTCGTTTTATTTCATTTTTATTTAAAAAATTTTTTTCTTTAGATTATCTTTTGAATGTCTGTTATTCTTGTAAATCAATAAACCCTACTACTTTACTATTTACCTTCACTTTTCAGTCAACTGATGTAAAATCGTCGTTATTCGGGGAAGTCGTTTCGTTAGTTATATTGACGATTTCTTATCTAAGATAAGACTTAAGTTCCACAGTGTTTTATTTTATAATTAAACGGGTGAGTTATCTGTTTAAAATGTGTTAAGGTCAATCTTAGTTGAAAAATTTTTTAAAACTAACATGTTTAATAGAGTCATACTTCATCAATTTAGAGTACTTATTGTGTATTTACTTTTTACTTATAATCACTTATCTGCGAATGAAATTTATTATAGTTTTGTATAACATCTAGTCACTTTAGTTTAATCATAGCATGAACGAAATTTTTTCTATTTTACAAGTTATCTTGTAAACTCTAGTGTTATCATATGTGATTTTTCATCGGAAATAAAAATATATTTCAAAACGAAATGAACAATATATTTTCAACCTATAAAAGTCAAGTAACTCTCTTAGTAACAAATATATTGTTAACGAAGTCTGTGTTTTTTTAGACTTTTACTTTTAAAATAAAAAATAAGTGTGTTTAGGTAATGTAAATTTACTAAATTTTAAAATTGATATTTTTATTCGGTTTTGTTTTGTTGCCATTGACAAAGTCCATCACTTACGATCACTCGAAAGTAACACCACCGATAAAGAGTTGTATGTAAATATTCTTCGATAGTTTAAAATATGAAATATATATGTATATAAGAGTAAGTATGGAGTCATTTCCACTTTTTTATATAAAATCTTTTTACTTTTTTATTTATGTACGATACTGACATAAGTTTTTATAAAATCTTTTAAATCTGATTAGATATTACTATCTCTACCTACCTACTAACTGACACTCATCGTCTTCGTTATTCGTACCCGTCCTTTCTCACTAATTTGTCCTCGTGTTCCTTCGAAACCTTTTACTTCCTAATCAAACTACCCCACTGTGAATCCTCATGTGTATACAGTTTTATAGTTTAACGTGTGGAATTCATCACGTCAAATAACATACAGTNTTTCAGTCAACTGATGTAAAATCGTCGTTATTCGGGGAAGTAGTTTCGTTAGTTATATTGACGATTTCTTATCTAAGATAAGACTTAAGTTCCACAGTGTTTTATTTTATAATTAAACGGGTGAGTTATCTATTTAAAATGTGTTAAGGTCAATCTTAGTTGAAAAATTTTTTAAAACTAACATGTTTAATAGAGTCATACTTCATCAATTTAGAGTACTTATTGTGTATTTACTTTTTACTTATAATTACTTATCTACGAATGAAATTTATTATAGTTTTGTATAACATCTAGTCACTTTAGTTTAATCATAACATGAACGAAATTTTTTCTATTTTACAAGTTATCTTGTAAACTCTAGTGTTATCATATGTGATTTTTCATCGGAAATAAAAATATATTTCAAAACGAAATGAACAATATATTTTCAACCTATAAAAGTCAAGTAATTCTTTTAGTAACAAATATATTGTTAACGAAGTCTGTGTTTTTTTAGAGTTTTACTTTTAAAAATAAAAAATAAGTGTGTTTAGCCAATGTAAATTTACTAAATTTTAAAATTGATATTTTTATTCGGTATTTTTATTCGGTTTTGTTTTGTTGCCATTGACAAAGTCCATCACTTACGATCACTCGAAAGTAACACCACCGATAAAGAGTTGTATGTAAATATTCTTCGATAGTTTAAAATATGAAGTATATATGTATATAAGAGTAAGTATGGAGTCATTTCCACTTTTTTATATAAAATCTTTTTACTTTTTTATTTATGTACGATACTGACATAAGTTTTTATAAAATCTTTTAAATCTGATTAGATATTACTATCTCTACCTACCTACTAACTGACACTCATCGTCTTCGTTATTCGTACCCGTCCTTTCTCACTAATTTGTCCTCGTGTTCCTTCGAAACCTTTTACTTCCTAATCAAACTACCCCACTGTGAATCCTCATGTGTATACAGTTTTATAGTTTAACGTGTGGAATTCATCACGTCAAATAACATACAGTTAATAGAGTATTACATGAATTTTTGATTTCTCGTTTTTTATAAACTATCTACTGATATATTTTACTTGATATACTGTTTTTAATCATAGTTTTGAATTTCTGAATTTTAGAACTTTATGTATAAATTCTTTACATTTTCTTGGTCTGTACTTATCCATATTTTTTTGAATGGTTTAGATTAATATCACGTTTACAAACTATATTTGACTAGAATACTAAAGATACTTCACTTCACTTCCCTTTCAGTAAGTCAGTAGAGGTTAAGAAACATTGGGGTACCTGATATGTCAGGTACTTTAAGAGGTCCGGTATTATGACCTCACTCATCGGAAAGGGAAGAGGTCCCCTAGAGGGGTTGTCTCCCTAGCTTGGATCCAGAGGGTGCAAGAAATGGTCCGTCTAAGAAATGGTCGACTCGGTGTTATAATATATTTAAAAGATTTTGACTTTAGTATAAAAATAACTATTTAAAGTGAAGATATTTAATAAGAGTGTGTAATTTTATATAAACATACTCGTAGGAAAATATCTTATTTACCGTTGGAACCTGTTATTTTTATTAAGATATGAATCAAGTCCAAAACAAAAATTTGACCGGTTTTAATAGTAACTCCGTTACAATAAAACCCTTTTTCTTTAACTAAGAGACACTATTTGTTACAAATTTATATATTTTCACATACAATGATAAAAGTACTTTATATGTATTGTTTTAACTGGTAAACTAGTAAAAACACAGTAATTTATGTAAGTATAACGACACGTATGTACACAAGTATAACGACACGTGTGTACACAACACGAGTCAACGAGTCAGAACAAACAGAGACGCTAGGACACTTGACGTCGCGTAGTCTGAGGAGACAGGTACCCTAAAGGGTCCGTTCTTATGACCCCCCCATCCAACAGTAAAGGAAGAGGTCCCCTAGAACGGGTGGGTCTCTGACTTGGGCGTAGAGGATGTAGAGGACGTGACGTCCTCCTAAGAAATGGTGACCCGGTGGATCCTTCGGGTGTAACAACATGTTGGTATTTTTGTACAAAACATAGGTTAATGTTCTATACCGCCGTTTAAAAATACATAAGTGTTTATGATATTGTATCAGACACGACTCTATCTTTATAGATCTTCCTATTCTAGACATTACATTTGCGATCTACACATTAAAATATTTGAAAAGGAAAGAGAATAGACTACCCTTAACAGGTTATTATTTTATAAGTATATTAATTCCTAAAATAAGTATATTGAAAGTTCTACCGAACACTATACACTTTCTTAAAAAATTACTAAATACATTAAATTTACTATGATAACAGGAGGACTGGACACAGTTTGCGACGACATTGTAGGAGGACAGAGGTTTCTGTGTCAGGGGTGACTTCGGACACAACACAAAAACGGTTTGAAGTAATGAGTCTAATTTATTACTGAGAACTAACATCCAGTCGTTCCTGGTAAACAAAAACAGTGAAGCACCATAAAAGACGTTTAATTTTTATTTCACTGTAAACTGTGACTGACATTTTCGTAAAGAGAGACAGGACGACTAAATTGTGTACAGAGGAGATCGTCAATTCTCTTAAGGAGTCGAGAATAACATTAAATAAAAACAAAGTTAGTACCTCTATCATTCTTTTATAAAACTGTAAGTATTATCGTGATTCGGGTAGTATTCGTTTAGAAAGGTTAAACAACCTCTACCACTTGTTTCCCTCGGGATAAGTAAGGTTCTGTTCGGTTAATTATACTTCTGTATTTGTAGGAGTAATTTTATACTGATAATCGTAACATTAGAATTAAAAAGCTACAAATTTGTTCGTGGTCTTCGAAACTAAATGAGTGTCTTCTCATTCATACTATTTCAAACAGAGAACCTAACATTAAGGAAAACATCCTAGAACCAATATAAAAGGAGACCTTTGTTTTCATAAAGTCATCATTAAAGATAAAAATTACATAAAAAACTCTACGGTCAAAAATCTTACTTAAAGGGAACACACCCATTTAAAGTAAAGGACCTTCCACATACAGTATACATTTTTTGACATAGTTTCAATCACATTCTTTATAAGTCCTATTGAAACCTATCTATGTAGAGTTTATTTTTATCACAAAAGGACATATATCTTCATAAATTCGTACGGGAAAGTAAGGAGAAATGTATGGGGGTTTTTATTGTATTAATGATTTTACTGTGTAGAGTAATGCATCGGGACACAGGTATAACTTGTAAACAAACTTTCTTATTAGTCTTTAGTCTATGATTGTAAAATAACAGTTATACGAATGATTGAAGATAATATTTTATCAGAACATTTTTTTTCAATCTACATAAAGTTCTTAACGCACTACCAGTTTCAAACTTCCCGTCTCATTTTAAAGTGTTACTACATGTATAGTGGACTCTCTAATAATACTTTCTACTTTCCTTCCACCTACCCAACGTTGATGTATACATACAGATAAAGAAGATGTATAGTTAAACTATATTTATGAACTGTCGACAACTTACCCTCTCATTTAAGGAATTCTTCTAAAATTGAAAGTTCATTCGACATTAGGAGTCAGTCATTAAAATGAGATAGTCTTTGTAACCTGCACTCATTCATCAATGTTACTTAGGACTGGTTGGAGTCATTCTTTTCTTATGTTATTCAATTTGTTATTTCATTTATGTGAACATTTTGTTTACTTGGTCCGTTTTTTTCCACTTTAAAAAAGATAAATAACTACAATCTGTTAGAGTTGTATTCTTTGTGATTAACATATAATCTTTATAAACTCAGAGATGACCACATCATAGTTACTTCTAATTAAGGAACCGACCTTCTACATCTTCCCTTCTATTCCGCTAATAGTATATATAGTCGTCGTTCGATTGTGTGTACAAGTCATGTCCATTACTACCCTTTTTTTTTTCACCTGATACATCGTCACCCACTACACGTTCGTCGTCCCGAATCAAATAAACATTCTTAATTCGTGTGAATTGGATTTTTCTTTGATCGTATGTTTTAAAAGAAAACCTTGTTTCTGGAGTCTAAAAAGAGATCTCAGATACTTCATTTGGGATGAATAAGATCGTGACAAAATTTTTTCTAAGTTTCACGGTTCTTTTCTATGTTTTAGTTCCTACGTTAAAAGACTAAAGTAAAGACTTATTCCTTTTTAGAACTTTCAGTTTTCTATAATAACGTTGGGTATTTTCACATCGAGGAGTCGTAGTTGTTTCAGTGTTACCTTTTAAAATTTGTGTACTATCTGTCCGTTTTATGTGCACAAATATATATATGTACATATATATATATATTGTGTAATATATATATCTGATTTACTAATTTACGTAATTTAAAATTTAGTCAATTTTATCAGATATTCGTTTAAAGAGACTTATAGTGTATGTCTAACCTCTCTTCAGTCTTCAGTCACTACTCTTTACCATGTCATTCTTTTAAGTAAGACGACCCTGACTGTCTACTGGGACTCGACGTCCCAAATTAAAAATAGAAAGATAAGGAATGGATGTGTGACTCAAATTGACCTTTGGACTGGTAGTAGTGTGAGTGGAAACACCTAAGGGTGGACTTTTACGGTTACATGAAAAAGAACTTTTTAAAGAGGAAGAACCTCTAGAGGAAGTGTAGTAGAACATAGGGGTCTATGGACATATCGTATCGGTGTCCACTGTCCCAGTAATGGATATTACGAACACGGGAAGTTCATAAAAAATGACTAGATACACCTCATTGTCTTAAAAAATACGACCGGTGGTACAGGATACTGGTGATGAACCGGTAGACGTTCGGTAACGTGATGCACTGGTAGTACTCGTTTTCTCAAACGTCTTAAGAGTAGTAGAGAACGACCTACCGACCAAACACACATAATTAGGGTGGTGAATCGGACCCAAATTTAGATTTTAAGACACTGAGATTGCTCTAACTAGTAAAACCGACACTACGTAAAGGAAATCACTTTTAGAGTACGAGTCTTTGTACCGACTACCTTGTCTGCCAATATTAGACACGACACGACTGGGATTTATACTGGGAATGAACACATCAAGACAGTATACGAACGTAACACTTCTGTTAAAACTCCAAGGGAAGACGAGTCGTTTCCTTTTTCCGGAAAAGTTGGACAAGAAGAGTGTACTAACACCAAAGATAGTGGATACCGTGTACGTAAAAATAGATGTACTTAGGATGTCGTTTCCTTCTTCACCGGTAATTTTTTCACCAAAGTGAGGAGTAAAAAAGACAAAGTGGATACAACTTGGGTAAATAAATATGGAACTCTTTGTTGGTTCAATTCTTTCGGAAATTCCTGAGTTAGTTTTCTTAGCGGAACAAGAGTAGATTCATTCTTTTTTATAAAAATTTTATAGTAGAGTTTTCGTATCCTTCCTTTGTCAAAACTTCGAATATTAAATAATTATCGTTTTATGTATAATAATGTTACTTGTATGTATATATCGTCTATTTTAAATTATTTATAAGAAAACTTAGATTCAATTTTTAACAGTTATCTTACATAATCTTTATTACTAAATTGATTTATCTCGTTATTAGATATTTTCGTATACCTATTAGTCCTATCATATTCGTCCGTATACCCTTGTCTCCAAAGTGATATCTAGTGTCTCTCAATTCCGACTTCAGAGTCCTAATGACATCATTGTCGTGAACACTGTGTTATCTACGTGTAAATTACTTTCAAACTTAATCTTTTGGTATGAATAAAAGTACCCTTCTAAATTAAAAAAGGACTCTTCATAATAGACATCGAAACTGGCGACACTTAGTTCCTTTTTTGTAAGGGGTCATATACACTATGAACACGGTCGTAGATTGTGGGTAATTCGAAAATATAAGGTCTAAGATAGTATTAATAGATTTAGTAATCTATGTTGTTGATCTTTTTAGGTGTGTTTACATTAAAGAACTTTTAATAACAAAAATTTGGTATAGTGTTGGTTCTATTAGTGTTACCACACTAGTAAGTGGATCTCGGTCTGTAGGACCTTACACTTTAGTCCACTCGGAATCTTTCGTAGTGATACTTGTTTCGATCACCTCCACTACATTAAGGTCATCTCGATAAAGTTTAGGACTTTCTACTACGACACTTTCACGACGTGAGTTAAACGGTCGTTTAAACCTTTTGAGTCGTCACCGGTGTCCTGACCTTTTCCAGTCAAAAGTAAGGTTAGGGTTTCTTTCCGTTACGGTTTTTTACGAGTTTGATGGTGTGTTAACGTGAGTAGAGTGTACGATCATCTCATGACGAGTTTTAAGAGGTTCGGTCCGAAGTCGTTATACACTTGACGCTTGAAGGTCTACAAATTCGACCAAAACTTTTCTGTCTCCTTGGTCTCTAGGTTAACAGTTTAGGTGACTTAGTACCTTTTTCACTCTCTCAAGGTTTTTTTGTAGATAAAGACGAAATAACTGTCACACCTAGTGTTAGTTTTAAGACTTTCTCTACCCTTGTGGTCTGGTGGATTGGACGGAGAACTCTTTGGATATACGTCCAGTCCTTCGTTGTCAATCTTGACCCGTACCTTGTTGTCTGACCTAGGTTTATCCCTTTCCTCATGCAGTTTTGACATATAACAGTGGGACGAATAAATTGTACATGCGTCTCATGTAGTACTCTTTACGACCCGACCTTCTTTGTGTTCAACCTTAGTTCTAACGGCCCTCTTTATAGTTATTGGAGTCTATACGTCTACTGTGGTGGGAATACCGTCTTTCACTTCTCCTCGATTTTTCGGAGAACTTCTTTCACTTTCTCTTCTCACTTTTTCAACCGAATTTCGAGTTGTAAGTCTTTTGTTTCTAGTACCGTAGACCAGGGTAGTGAAGTACCGTTTATCTACCTCTTTGTCACCTTTGTCACAGTCTGAAAAAGCCCCCACCCCCGTCCCCCCGAGGTTTTAGTGACGTCTACCACTAACGTCGGTACTTTAGTTTTCTGCGAATAAGGAACCTTCCTTTCAATACTGGTTGGATCTATCGTATAAGTTTTCGTCTCTGTAATGAAACGGTTGTTTCCAGGCAGATCAGTTCCGATACCAAAAATGTTACCAGTACATACCTACGCTCTCGACCTGACACTTCTTCCGACTCGTGTCTTCTTAACTACGAAAACTTGACACCACAACCTCTTCTGAGAACTCTCAGGGAACCTGACGTTTCTCTAGGTTGGTCAGGTAAGACTTCCTATCGTCGGGACCCTAAAGAAACCTTCCTTACTACAACTTCGACTTTGAGGTCATGAAACCGGTGGAGTACGCTTCTCAACTGAGTAACCTTTTCTGAGACTACGACCCTCTCTAACCCCGTCCTCCTTTTCCTCTACTGTCTCCTACTTTACCGACCTACCGTAGTGGCTGAGTTACCTGTCCTCAAACTCCTTGAGACCCTCAACCACTACCTGTCCCTCCGGACCGTACGATGCTAGGTACCCCAGCGTTTCTCAGTCTGTGCTGACTTGTTGACTTGACTTGACTTGACTTTGAGAGTATAAGGTACCCCAAAATTCTAGATACAAAGTAATATCAAAAAAACAGAACAAGATGGGTAAGTAGAAAGACTGACATAGCGAATCAAAGACGAAGTCTACAGGACATAATTTTAAACAAAAACAAAATTACAAGATAAACAAATTACTAACATGCGTTTATTTCATTATACACTAAGAGTTATGTATTATATATTAATGAATATCTAATAAATAAGGGTTTATGTATTTATGTGTACATGAACGAGTATAATTGCAAAAAGGTAACGAACAACGATACTGACAGATGACTAAAAATTTATTAAAGGTCAAAAGTAGATCTTTGGTTTAAGGGAATAATTAATGTGACGAAGGGATAATCACAAAGAACTCAAAAGACTATACATTCTTAAAGGAGTTCTAAATTTTTTTGATAGTTTAAAGTAGTTAAAATTCTGTAGTTAAATTCTGTATGTTAAAATGACGTATAATGATAACTTTTATTTTACAACGACTAATTTGACTTGGTACTAATTATAGGAAGTAACGTACTGTACATTCTGGAGGTAAAGTCTTTTCGTTTAAAACTTATTCTGAAACTTTAGTTAGTTTACGTTAGTAAATAAATAAGAGGGAGTATAAAAAGGACTAATAAAACAAAAGAATAATAACGTACAGAGTCTAAAAGGTTATTTTATAACTCGTAAACAGAAAATGAGTAGTGTAAGTAAACCCACTCTAAATCGATACGACAACCTGAAAAATAAGTAAATTAAAAAAATAAAATTAACCTCCGACTAACGAAATGTTATAACACCACCAAAAACGGTATGTAAGTGTACTTAGTCGGTATCCACATGTACACAAGGGGTAGGACTTGGAGGGAGGGTGTAGGAAGGGGTAGGGTAAGGAGTGTCAGTAGGGTCATGTGGTCGGGACTCGTGGGACAGAGTACGTAACTTGGACCTGACCACTAGATAAAGTATATACTATTATATGTATAAAGTCACGATAAGAGAGTTTAGTAGGGTGAGAGCGGAAGAGGGTGTCTCAAGTTTAAGACAAGAAATGTAGACACAGAGAAAATGACAGAGCGTATATCCCAGTAGTAATGGTAGAAAGATTTAAGGTGTATATACGTAATTATATGACTTAACCACAAAAAGAAAGACTGAATGAAACGAGACATATTATCCGAGGTCAAAGTAGGTGGAGTAATCTTGACTAAGTTTACGTGAGAAAAATTATCGACTCATTATAAAGGTAACACATATACATGGTGTCGAAAGAATAGGTAAGTAGACGGCTACCTGTAGATCCAACAAAAGTACAGGACCGATAACATTTGTCCCGACGCTACTTGTAACCCCGTGTGCACAGAGAAAGTTAAGACCAAAGGAGTCACACATACGGGTCGTCACCGTAAGGGTCCAACATACGGTCAAGATAAAGGTCAAAAATTCCTTAGAGGCGTGACAAGAGGTGTCACCGACATGATCAAACGTAAGGGTGGTTGTCACACTCTCCCAAGGAAAAAGAGGCGTGGGAGAGGTCGTAAATAACAAACATCTGAAAAACTATCGTCGGTAAGACTGGTCGCACTCTACCAGGGAGTAACACCAAAACTAAACGTAAAGAGACTATTACTCACTACAACTCGTAGAAAAGTACACAAACAATCGGGAGACATACAGAAGAGACCTCTTTACAAACAAATCAAGAAACCGGGAAAAAAAAATAACCCAACGAATAAAAAGACCTTAACTCACCGTCCTCAACGAACATATAAAAACTCTACTTAAGAAACAGTGAACGAAGTAAACGATAATAAAAGAGGGTAAGACTTCCAATAGAAAAGTGGAACGAATATCAAAGGAAGCAACACGTTTTCGAAAATCCAAATTAACCCAGGACAAACAAATAAAAACGAAAATAAAGGTCATGAGACCCTCCACCCAGTATCTCCTAGGACGACACTACATACAGTCTCTCACAAAACGGATACAAAAGGAAATCCTTAAAATATCAAAGACCAGAATGTAAATCTAGAAAGTAGGTAAAACTCAAATAAAAACACATATTACAAACTTTCACAAGACTAAAGTAAGAAAATGACCAACTGGTCAAAAGGATCGTGGTGAACAATTTCTCTAACAGAAAAGAGGTAACATATAAGAACGGAGATAACAGTTTCTGTTCCTCAGGTACCCACGTACCTAAATAGAGACCCGAAAGATAAAACAAAGTAACTAGATTAAAAGACAGAGAGATGGTCATGGTATGACAGAACTACTGACACCGAAACATCATCTCGAACTTCAGTCCGTCCAACTAAGGAGGTTAAGGTAAGAATAAAGAGTTCTAACGAAACCGATAAGTTCCAAAAAACATAAAGGTATGGTTAGCACTTTAATAAACAATATCAAAAGACTCTTTATGTCAACCATCGAACTACCCCTAAAGTAACTTAGATATCTAACGAAACCCATCATATGAGTAAACGTAATATAACTAAGAAGACTAGGTACTTGTACCATACAAAGAGGTAGATAAACACAGGAGAAACTAAAGAAAGTAGTCACAAAATAACAAAGGATATATATCCAGAAAACAAAGAAATTCATCGAAATAAGGATTCATAAAATAAGAAAAGTAACGTTACCGATTACCTTAAAAAGGAATTAAAGAGAAAGACAAAAGAGTAACAATTACATATCCTTACGTTCCCTAAAGACATACAATTAAAATATATGACGTTGAAATGATATAAGTGACTAATCGAGATCATTAAAATACCACCTCAGAAATCCCAAAAGATACATCTCCTAGTATAGTAGAGGTTTGTGACTCCCAAAATGAAGAAGAAAAGGTTAGACCTAAGGAAAAATAAAGAAAAAAAAAAGGAGACTAACGACATCGATTTTGAAGGTTTTGATACAACTTATCGTTACCACTCTATCTGTGAAGTATTGTTAAGTTATCTTAAAATTTCCAATATTTTTCTTCTTTCGTTTTTTAAAAATACGTACAAGACACGTGTCATCGAGTCAATACAGGGTGAGAAACGTTAGAGTACCTGACATCGGAGGTCCCAAGGAGACAGGTACCTTAAAAAGTCCGTTCTTACGACCTCACCCAACGGGAAAGAATGAGGTTCCTTAGAAGGACTGGGTCCCTAGTTTGGGTATAGTGAACGATGAGGACGTAATCGTCCGTCTAAGAAATGGTTATCACGGTGGACCCTGTGTGAAAATAAGTATCTGTATAAATAATATAATTTTTTTTATTTGTCTTGTTTTTTATTTCTTTGAAGGTGAGTAACTTTTTAAAAGTATTTGGTATTTTAATAAAATTACATATATCTTGTACATAAATGATTCCTATCTTTAATTTATTTAAAAATTTCTATTTATTTAGATTTTCACCCAACAAAATTTAAAATTCTCTTTATTCTTTTTAACATTTGAAGAGTCTTCAATTGTCTCTTTTTATACATTTCAACGTGTAGTCTTTCTTCTATATTTAAGATCGTCTTTTATTTAATCATATTGAAACATCCAAAAAATAGTGTTGACATGTCGTTGTTGTTATTTGACACTTCTGGGTCTCAATTACTTGGTCCTGAATCTTTTTGTTTTAAAATATTAATTGAGTTCTACATCTTTTGAATGTACATGATTAGAGGTATGTTGTAAACCTTTTCGTTGGTTCTAAATAGTAATTTCTCCGTTTTCTTGGTCTAACGACGACAACAAGTTAGTGATTCAGCATAGACTGAGAAACACGGGCGTACTTGACGTCGTGTGGTCCGAAGGGACAGGAAGTGATAGAGGGTGTCAAAACGAGTTTGAGCACCGGTAACCCAAAGCGGTAGGTTGGTAGAGTAAGAGACAGTAGGGCAAGAGAAGGACGGAAGGTAAAAAGGGTCGTAGTCCCAGAAAAGGTTATTCAGTCTAGAAACGTAGTCCACCGGTTTCATAACCTCGAAGTCTATGTCGTAGTCAAGAAGGTTACTTATAGGTCTCAACTAACGGAAATCCTAACTGACTAAACTAGAGGAACGTCAGGTTGTCGGAGACTTCTCAGAAGAGGTCATAGTGTCAAACTTCTCAGAAGCCGTGAGTCGGGAAAAATAACAGGTCGAGAGTGTACGTATTTACTGATGACCTTTTAGTATCGAAACTGATCTACCTGGTAAAAGACGTTTCACTACAGACACGAAAAATTATGTGACAGATCCAAACACTAGTCTCTTCCGTTACCTGAGATGAGGTCATGAGAACGGACCCTTTAGGGTACCTGACTCCTCGGACCATCCGACGTCAGGTACCCCATCGATTCTCAGCCTGTGCTGAGTCGCTGAAGTGAAAGTGAAAAGTGAAAGGTGAAAGTACGTAACCTCTTCCTTTACCGTTGGGTAAGGTCACAAGAACGGACCTCTTAGAGTCCCTGCCCCCTCGGACTACCCGACGGTAGATGCCCCAGCGTGTCTCAGTCTGTGCTGACTTCGCTGAATCGTCATCGTCGTCCAAACACTATCGAAAGGAAGGTTCCAGGTTCCCAGAAAATTAAAGTACCGACGTCAGTGGTAGACGTCACTACAACTTTCGGGTTCTTTTATTTTAGACAGTGACAAAGGTAAAACAGGAGTAGATAAACGGTACTCCACCCTGGTCTACGGTACTAGAAGTAAAAGACTTACAACTCAAAATTCGGTCCAAAAAGGTGAGAGGAGAAAGTGGAAGTAGATCTCCAAGAAATTAAGGAGAAGAGAAAGACGGTATTCACACCACAGTAGACCTATAGACATATAATTTTTCGTCTCTATAATGAAACGATTGTTTACAGGTAGATCAGTTTCGATATCAAAAGGGTCATCAGTACTTACCTACACTCTAAACCTGATATTTCTTTCGATTCATGGTTTCTTAACTACGAAAACTTGACACCACAACCTCTTCTGAGAACTCTCAGGGAACCTGACGTTCCTCTAGGTTGGTCAGGTAGGATTTCCTTTAGTCAGGACTCATAAGTAACCTACCCGACTACGACTTTGTTCGAGGTTTTGAAACCGGTGGACTACACTTCTTGACTGATTAACCTTTTCCGGGACTACGACCCTTTCTAACTTCCGTCCTCCGTTTCCTATACTGTCTCCTACTCTATCAACCTACCGTAGTGGTTAAGCTACCGGGACTCAAACTCACCTGAAGTCTTAAACCACTACATGTCCCTTCGGACTACACGACGTCAGGTACTCCAGTCTTTCTCAACCTGTGCTGACTCATTGACTTGACTTGACTTGTGTAGGTTGTGCCTACCCAGTACCACCTCTTAAGACTGTCTTGTCTCAGGTGAACTCTTCTCTTACCGTTTTGTGAAGTCGTAAGAACGGAACTCTTGGGGTACCTGTTATACTTTTTCGTTTTTCTATACTGTGACTTTCTGCTTCGGGACTCCAGTCATCCACAGATAATACGATGACCTCCTCTCACCTCTTCATCGAGGTCTTCCTCACTTCTCCTACTCGATTTCACCTTTGTTTCGGTTCAACACCTACACAGACCACCACTTTCATTTGAGGCTACGACATTTCTTATAACTTATCCTTGGACTTTATAATCCAGGTACTTCGTTCCATTTGACCTTCTCTAGTTCGTCCTCTACCGTTCTCACTTGTAGTTGTGTAATCCTTAGTCAAGTCAAGTCAAATCAAGTCAAATCAAGTAAGCGAGTCAACACAGGATGAGAAACGTTGGGGTACTTAACGTCGTGCGGTCCGGAGGGACAGGTAGTGGTTGTGGACCTCAAGTGAGTCTGAGTGTAGGTAATCCAGTCACTACGGTAGGTCGGTAGAGTAGGAGACAGCAGGGGCAGAGGAGGACGGGGGTTAGGGAGGGTCGTAGTCTCAGAAAAGGTTACTCAGTTGAGAAGCGTACTCCACCGGTTTTGTGACCTCAAAGTCGAAATCGTAGTAAGGAAGGTTTCTTTAGGGTCCCGACTAGACGAAGTCTTACCTGACCAACCTAGAGGAGCGTCAGGTTCCCTGAGAGTTCTCAGAAGAGGTTGTGGTGTCAAGATTACGTAGTTAAGAAGTCGTGAGTCGGAAGAAGTGTCAGGTTGAGTGTAGGTATGCACTGATGACCTTTTTGGTATCGTAACTAATCTACCTGGAATCAGCCGTTTCATTATAGAGACGAAAACTTATACGATAGATCCAACCAGTATTGAAAAGAAGGTTCCTCATTCACTGAAAATTAAAGTACTATCGTCAGTGGTAGACGTCACTAAAACCTCGGGTTTTATAATTTCAGACTGTGACAAAGGTGACAAAGGGGTAGATAAAGGGTACTTCACTACCCTGACCTACGGTACTAGAAGCAAAAGACTTACAACTCTAAATTCGGTTGAAAAAGTGAGAGGTGAAAGTGAAAGTAGTTCTTCGAGAAATCAAGGAGAAGTGAAAGACGGTATTCCCACCACAGTAGACATATAGACTCCAATAACTGTAAAGAGGGCCTTTAGAACTAAGGTCGAACACGAAGAAGATCAGGTCGCAAAGAGTACTACATGAGACGTATATTCAATTTATTCGTCCCACTGTTATATGTCGGAACTACATGAGGAAAAGGATAAACCTTGGTCAGACGACAAGGTACAGGTCAAGATTGACAACGAAGGACCGGACGCATGTCTAAAGAGTTCTCCGTCCAGTCCACCAGACCATAAGGGTAGAGAGAGTCTTAAAAGGTGTCAAATAACACTAGGTGTGTCAGTTTCAAAAACCGTATCAGTTCTTTCGTCTTCTACAAAAAGACCTTGAGAGAACGAAAAAGGTACTAGTTCGTCTACAACCGTTAAACTAGAGACCAAGGAGACGGAAAAGATTTTGGTCGAACCTGTAGTCCCTCAAGTGCCAAGTGCATAACGACTTCGGACCAAACCTCTCAAAACTCGTAATGAAATGATCGTACACTCTACTCACGTTAACACACCATCAAACTCGTAAGAAACCGTAACGGAAAGAAACCCTAACCTCACTTTTGACTGGAAAAGGTTAGGACACCGGTGACGACTCAAAAGGTTTAAACGACCGTATAACTCACATCGTAAAAGTGTCGTAGTAGAAAGTCCTAAACTTTATCGAGTTGACCTTAAGGTAGTGGAGGTGATCGAAACAAGGATCACTACGAAAGATTCCGGGTGAACTGAAGTGTAAGGTCCTACAGACCGAGATCTACTCACTAGTGTGGAAACACTAATAGACCCAGTACTTCTAGAAAAAACATGTCAAGAAGACACATAAGAACGGTGGAGAAGAATTATAGGAGACGAAGACAATCCAGGTATAGTAAAGACAGGAACTAGCTCGGGTAGAAACGTACTTTACAAGGGAACCATAGAGATTAAAAGAACTTCTCTAGAGATCAGAAAGGGTGAGACAACAAAAGGAGATAAAGAAACGTAACTAGCGACTCCTTCCGAAAGAATAGAGAGGAACGATAAGAAACCTTGAGACGTAAGTCTACGAATATACCAAGGAAAAGAGGAAACGAAAAGTGGAGAGAAGAAAAGTGTCGATAAACATTCCGGAGGGCTCTGTCGGTAAAACGAAAAAACGTAAAGAAAAGACACCCCTACCAGAACTAGGGACAGAGGACATGTTACAGTGCGTGGAGTAAGGTATCAAGTAGTCCGTAAGATAGATAGTCTAGATCCGGGAATTTAGATGAAGAGTGAAGGTGACATATTAGTACTCCCTAAACTAAATCCAGTATGGACTTACCAGATCGCCAAAAGGGGTGAAAGAAGTTAAATTCAGACTTAAACCATTATTCCTCGAGTACTAGACTCGGTATCAGTCGAGGACCAGAACAAAAACAACCGACATATCTCGAAGAGGTAGAAACCGACGTTTCTTATATTAGTTAGACTAAAGCCACAACTGGTAGACCACTACAGGTACACATCTCAGAAGGAAACACAACAACCTTCTCCCACAAACGATACTGGTCACGCAAAAGAACCGTTTTGAGATAATCAGAAACGGGACGAAGTAAGGCGTAAGGTTCCGGTTTAAACGGACAATGAGGTCCACAAAGAACTGAAGGATGAAAACGTAAGGTCAGGGGAGATTACTTTTCCTGTAGAAAAACCCCACAATCAAGATTTTCCAGAACATCCAGAAGTATCTTGG
>SJYO01000070.1:0-50000 GCA_006410555.1 Capra ibex | reverse complement strand
AAACTGTTTTATTTATTTAACAGACACTTAGGGTACTTACTCTGGGCCTTACACTATTCTAAGAGTTGTACTAATTTGAGCTCATTGGATCCTCACCACAACCCCATAACTGTTATTATCCTTACTTGACAGGTGAGGACATTGAGATAAGAAAGGCTTAATGGCTTCCCCATCTTCATGCAGCTCCTAGGTAGTAAATCAAGAACCTGAACCAAGCCCATGTAGCTGGAGTGTGTATTTGTAACTCAACTAGGCCAATTCTTTATATGTTCTTTCCCCAAAGATAATGTGGTTTGCTTTTGTGAAACAGGATCACACACATACAGAAAAATGCGCAAATCCTAACTATACAGCTCAGTGAATTTTCACAAACTGAATGCCCCCAAGTATGCAACATCCCCCCAAACAGAACATCACCAGTCCCAGAGGAGCCCTCTCACTGCTGCCTTGACCCTGAGGATAACTCATATTTTGACTTTTACCAACATGGATGTGTTTGAACTGTTTTTAGAATTGTGTACAAATGGAATCGTACAGTAAGAATTCTTTCATGTCTGATTTCTTTCCCTCTGCAACAACTTTTCCTCTTTTTGCAATGTATTTGTTTTTATTGCTATGTAGTATTTCAGTTTTGGGACATATTGCAGTTGATTTATCCATTTTATGATTGATGGGCATTTTGCTAATACCCAGTTGGGAGTGTTATGAATACTGCTGCTGTGTACACATCTTTTGTGAACTGAGACATATTTCTGTTGGGTATATACCTAGAAGTTCAAGATCAAAGGGAATACAAATATTCAGCTTTAGTAGATACTGCCAAGCAGTTTTCCAAACTGGGTGTGCCATCTTATAATTTCATCAGTAGTGCGCAACAGCTCCAGTTGCCCTACACTCTTGCCAACATTTGCAATTTTCCATCTTTTTTATTTTTAGACATTCTGGCAGTGGCATGTATCACTTTCAACAAAAAATAGCCTATTTATAGAAAAGTTTTAGACTTACAGAAAATTTGAGAAATGGTACAGAGAGCTCCCATGTACCCTGCACTGGTTCCCCTACTATGAACACCTTACATTAGTGTGGTACACTTGTTTCATGAACCACTGCTGATACCTTACCATTTGTGTAATGCTTGTTAAACAGCAAACACACCTGAGAAATGAATAGCAATGTTAATATCTTCTCCTAATGTCAAATCGAGGACTATTAGGTAACAGTGTCACGGTCAGCTTTTTCAAATGCACCAGAGGTGGGTTGATAACTCTAGTGAGTTCTTTGCTCAGTAAAGTCAAACCGAACCAGATGATGTGTGGGGCGTTGTTACCTGATGTAAGCCCTCATGGTCATTGTTCCTGATCGGGGTTTGTCTAGACATGGACCCTAGAAGCACATGGGGCTCCTGTAAAATGCCATTTGTTGGACCACATCCACCACTAAAAATCAAAACCTCTGGAGTCAAGAATGTAACTTTTGAACAAGAAACTTCAGTTGGTTCTAATGCATGCTAAATCCTTATAGCCTGTGTTCCAGAGGTAGAAAATCATGCCCAACTAATAACGCTGATAAAGTTTTTTAAATTTTTTATTGAAGGATAATTGCTTTACAATGCTGTGGTCTCTGCCATACACCAATGCAAATTAGTCATAATTTTATATATATATATATATTTAAATTTAAATTTATACACACCCTCCCTCTTAAGCCTCCCTCCCCTCCAACCCCATTCCACCCATCTAGGTCATCATAGAGCAGCAGGCTGGGCTCCCTGTGTTATATAGCAGCTTCCTGCTAGTTATCTATTTTATACATGTTAGTGTATATATATGTCAATAATGTTTTAAATCCAGGAGGTATAACATTTCCCAGTCTGGGCGTCCAGTACTGAGACACTCATGTGGTTCACATTGTGTGTATTGGCTTGGCCAAAAAGTTCATTCAGGGTTTTCCATATGCTGTAACAGAAAAGCCCAAATGATCCTTTTGGCCAACCCAGTATTTTACTAAAATAAAGGCTCATGGGCAAAAAGGCAGCCTATTAATACCAGAGTCCAAAGGAGGGTGACTCTTGTGTTAGGTTTCCCAAGACCTTGACTACAAAAATTGCACTGGAAAGCATAAATGATACAACTGGTCCCCACTGGGTAAGGAGACTGAGGCAGAGAGTTAGGGCTCTTGGCCCCATTGGAATCGCAAAAGGAACTTTCACATCAAAGAGGGTGTGGAGAACAGCAGGAAGAGATCAGTGTATAAAATATTCCAATGGCAAATTCCGGAAAAGCAACAGTCAGAGCTAAATGGGACAAGAGACAATACACATTAATTGAAGACGACGACATCGTGAATTTAGTGGCATGTTTATTGAAACAGCCCTTCGTGTTCTAAAAAAAACACTGGGCTACAGACCTCTGAATCCCTGCAGGAAACTCTGCAAATTCCTGGGAGGGAACAGCAGCCCCAATCCTGACTTTAATAACAAAAGGCAATTATTTTTAGTATTTTCCAGTAGATCTCAGCTGTCTGGTATTGTCAGACTCTATTCCTGGAGAGGTGGCATTTAGAGAGGCTGAATTAAGTGAATGGGGATGGGAGGAGAGAGGGGATAAAAAAACGAAAGAAGATGAAGGAGAAGATGAGTGGGTGCCTATGAGCTGGTACGTCATGTGGCATGGTGGGCCCTGAGGCGAAGGTACCAGTCATATCATAATAAATGCTATGATCAAACCTCTAGGAATAAACACACAGGGACTCTAGATCAAGCCATTTGTCAGACTGATTTCAGAGTACAAGGAAGTACAAAGAAACTAGAGAGAAAGTAGGTCAATGAGAAATTCTGGTGGAAACACCTGGGAAGCCATCGTGGGTGCTGGTGGTGTAACTAGCTACAAGGTGGTAAAACCATGGGAGGTGGTGGCATTGCAGGAGGTGGTAGTGGTGGCAGGTCATGGAGAAGAGACAGGGGATGGAGTTCATTTTCTAAGCTGCTTGGAAATCCCCAACTTAAAGACTCAGCCAATCTGATTGGTGTGGTGAAGCAATGGGCACCCTGTCTCTTGTTGATGTTTTGAAAAATCCTAGGGAAGCAGGAAGGTTGTCACGTAGAGAGATGGCTTTGCAGAGCATTTGTCTTTCATGAGGTGGGTTCAGTTCAGTTCAGTTCAGTCGCTCAGTGTGTCCGACTCTTTGCGACCCCATGAATCGCAGCACGCCAGGCCTCCCTGTCCATCACCATCTCCCGGAGTTCACTCAGACTCACGTCCATCAAGTCCATGATGCCATCCAGCCATCTCATCCTGGGTCATCCCTTTCTCCTCCTGCCTCCAATCTCTCCCAGCATCAGAGTCTTTTCCAATGAGTCAACTCTTCGCATGAGGTGGCCAAAGTAGGAGCTTCAGCTTTAGCATCATTCCTTCCAAAGAAATCCCAGGGTTGATCTCCTTCAGAATGGACTGGTTGGATCTCCCTGCAGTCCAAGGGACCCTCAAGAGTCTTCTCCAACACCACAGTTCAAAAGCATCAATTCTTCAGCACTCAGCCTTCTTCACAGTCCAACTCTCACATCCATACATGACCACAGAAAAAAGCCATATCCTTGACTAGATGGACCTTAGTCGGCAAAGTAATGTCTCTGCTTTTGAATATACTATCTAGGTTGGTCATAACTTTCCTTCCAAGGAGTAAGCATCTTTTAATTTCATGGCTGCAGTCACCATCTGCAGTGATTTTGGAGCCCAAAAAAATAAAGTCTGACACTGTTTCTACTGTTTCCCCATCTATTTCCCATGAAGTGATGGGACCAGATGCCATGATCTTCGTTTTCTGAATGTTGAGCTTTAAGCCAAGTTTTTCACTCTCCTCTTTCACTTTCATCAAGAGGCTTTTTAGTTCCTCTTCACTTACTGCCATAAGGGTGGTGTCANCTCAAGAGGCAGGTCAGGTGGTCTGGTATTCCCATCTCTTTCAGAATTTTCCACAGTTTATTGTGATCCACACAGTCAAAGGCTTTGGCATAGTCAATGAAGCAGAAATAGATGTTTTTGTGGAACTCTCTTGCTTTTTCCATGATCCAGCGGATGTTGGCAATTTGATCTCTGGTTCCTCTGCCTTTTCTAAAACCAGCTTGAACATCTGGAAGTTCACAGTTCACATATTGCTGAAGTCTGGCTTGGAGAATTTTGAGCATTACTTTACTAGCATGTGAGATGAGTGCAATTGTGTGGTAGTTTGAGCATTCTTTTGCATTTCCTTTCTTTGGGATTGGAATGAAAACTGACCTTTTCCAGTCCTGTGGCCACTGCTGAGTTTTCCAAACTTGCTGCCAAATTGAGTGCAGCACTTTCACAGCATCATCTTTCAGCATTTGAAGCAGCTCAACTGGAATTCCATCACCTCCACTAGCTTTGTTTGTAGTGATGCTATCTAAGGCGGCACATAAAGACCAGTCCTGCCCATTCCAGGTCAGAAAATGAGCATTAGTTCCCTATCGAAGTACAGAGTAAACTCAGAAGGAAAATAATAAAAGATCTGGGCATGGCAGGAGTGTTTGCTGTGGGCAAAGACTCCTCTCAAATCAAGATAAATGGATTTGATGATGGAAAAGAGCAGTTATCTTCAAAATTACATAATTATTGGATGAGAAGGAGGACATTATGTCTGGGGCTTTAAAAGATGTTTCTGTGTTGTGTTAGACAATCTCGCTTGAAAAACTCCTTCAGATTGGCCTGGCTACCAGCAGTCTCACGTACATTTTTAAGTGGCTGAAGGAGCATGGCCCCCAAATGATAACATACAGAGACATTTCCACCTAGGATGAACATTTCCACTTAAGTACTTGTTTCAGAAGGGTTTGCTGTTAGCTGGCACTTCCACTGACCTCACCCTCTTACCCTGGGGAAAGAGCACCGAGCCAACAGGTCTGTTTAGCACCCATGAGAGGGGCCAGCCTCTTTTACCTACAAGAAGGTTTCAGCTCAGAGGCATAAAGTCTGTGTCTTTGGTCATGAAGTGTATTAAAGAACCCAAATCAAGTTTTGACTGCTGTTATTTAAACATTAGTTCTCTTGTAAATTGGACTTTAAAGCGCAAATGAGACGTGGCCCTGCATGCTAGCAAGGAACCAGGACCAGAGGCAAAGTCCTCCCGAGGAGCTTTGAGCTGTTGGCTAAGATAGTGAACACTCCTTCTAAATAATACAGGCTAGGCTTCTTAAAGAGCACCTCCACCCACCCCTACCCCACTACACACACAGCATACACACACAAGCCTGACCAGAGAATCAAACCTATGTGATTTGCAAGCTGTTCCTTGGTGCACACAGAGATAATCTGAGAAATCCTTTGAGAGTCTTCCCAGGAAAGCACCCTGAATATTTAGAATTGGTGAGACAGAAAAAGGATGGCCAGTCACAGCTTCCTTTCATGCGAGACTTTGGCCTTTGGAAGAAACTGAAGAGGCCTCCTGAACCTCATCACAAACGGGGTCAGATAGGCCTCTGGCTAAGAAAAGGGAAGTTCGCTCTACTGGAGGCAGCCAAGTTCACTGGAAGGAAGGAGCCATGGGACGGCACTAGAGAACCGGGGTGTGTGTGCTGTCCAGGGGAGACCAGGTGTTGAGGCATGTGGCCGTGATGGCAGGCAGTGTGGGGGTCCTGGCGCGGATGCCAAAAGCTTCCTGCTGCTTGCTAAGCCACTCAACTTTTCCCCTTCTCTGTCTGAGAACAGCAGTTTAGGAAAAGAAAAAAGTTCAAAGAAGAAAATTCTTTACACTTCTTGAAGTGGGGTTTCTCCTCTGTGTAGGGGGTCCCTTAGAGCACAAGGCTACTTGGCAGCAACCCAGCTACTGTTAACATGATAAACTTATTAAACATTTCATTTCCATTCTTACATACAATCGCATACAGACTTGCATTTTTTTTTTCCTCAGGCTTTGAGCAGCAGTGATTTCAGGCTCGGGGGTGTAAATCAAGATAAACTGCTTTCCTTCTTTCTGAAGAGCAGGATTCAAGAAGTATGTCGGCCAAGAGCCAGAACAGCCTCAGACAAAACATGCTGGCTTCGTTTGGGGACATTGAATTGATACTTGTAACCATTTCAGACTTCTCTCCAAGATATTTCAGAGCTCAGAAAATAGAACAAAAGGAATTTGCATTCTTTTCTTCTCTCTCCAGAGTCCACAGCTTCTCACGAATGCCTGCCAAACCTGCTATATAGTTAGACATTCATTCAGTCATTCCCATTCCCATTATTAATGGTTCAAACAAAGAACATAATAAAATATAGTTATAAGTGCTCAAAGATGTTTGTGACTTCACAGCATGGCCAAGTCATTTAGCCTCTTTAGTTCTAACTCTGACTGGTACCCAAAGCTAGAGTGGCAGTAAGACGGGGGCACATATTTTAAATAGCTACTAGAACTTTCTTTGCCCAAGTCCCTGGGACCCATGGCCCAAGAGGAAAAGAATGTGACTTAGCTTCAGTGACCTCTCAGAGAAGACTGTAATTTCCTTGAGGGCCATGAATTTGCTGCTTTAATGATTTATTATCTGTACCCCACAGCATGCTATTCTGGGACCTTCATCTCACTTAGACAATATTTGCATCCTGACAATAAACTATGTTAGCAGTACTTTTTAATAAGAGTTAAAAGACATTGGTCAAGTTGATAATAATGTAAGGCATTTTATGTATGTACATGTTAATAAACACATCTCCAGCCTGGGAGACAAGTGAAGGGTGCATTGACTGAGTGAAGTGTTTCCCCCACTGCGTGGGCTCCTTAGGATATCAGCAGGTCATGTGCGTGTGCTCAGTCGCTCAGTCGGATTAGTAGGTCACACACATGTTTCTGTGGTCAAGGTTTGAGAAAACTGGATGAATTTAAAAGAAAAAAGCGAAGTTTCTTTATTGCAGAACGGGTGAGAGTCTTTAATATCCTGAAGCACATTGTGACTCTAAAAACGAGACTCAATCATGAAGCATTTCCCAAGTTCATTTGACCACAGAGCTCTATTAATACATTTGAGTCTCGGGTTCCATGAAACATTTCAGGAGATGCTGTTTAGAAAGCAACTTCCTGCAAGGGTGATCCTTTATAGAGCAGCCAGGTCAGGTCTCCAGCGATAAAGAGTTTCTGGGACTTCTCAGTGGGCGGAAGGAGGGGGAGGAGTTGGCGAGAGAGGGTAATCAGGTATCTGAGTTAGCAAGGTCTTGAACTCCTTGAGGCCAGAAACTCCATGAGGACCCTTTGAGGTCACTTTTAACAGCATCTGGCATGAGCCTTGGATACTTGATTGTTGAGTGAATGAATGAATGAATGAATGCTTTCTCCAAGCTTGAGTTAAGCCAAGCACCAGATAATCCTGATTATCCTTTGAGTTAAGGTCATATGAGAATATAAAATACATTTGGATTTGAGGATTTGAGACCCCATACACTAGATAAATAACCAAATCTGGTGAAGAAAATACCAGAACCAGCTCGCCTCGGGTATCCCAGACTGTAGCCTTACCCCAGGAAAACGCTCAAAAGCAGTGCAGGTTGGGGCAAGAGATGCCTGATCCTCCCCACTTGGACTTCAGAAAGATGAAGGCATGTGTGCTCACAGCTTGCGGGGGGCTTTGAGGGTAGCACGGGCATAATCTCCCTGCCCCTGGGCTAATATGACGGGGCGCTGATTCTCAGACGCAGGTCCTGACACATCCGCGTGTCACTCGTAAGCTCAAGTTGTAAGCCTGAACTTTGTTATTCAGACTTTGTTATTCATGACAGACATTTGGGAATGATTTACTTTTAAATATAAATTAGGGTGGATTTAAGGCTACAGCCAAGATCACTTTCATCCCATTTTGTTATGCTTTCTTGAGTGGGAGAGAAACAAGCTTGCTTACTAGGAACTGGAAATGTATGCTCCATCCTGCAGCAGAAACAATGAGGATGAAAGGGTGTCCTCCAGGCAAACGCTGAGCCAGGAAATTAGGTTGTTGTTCAGTTGCTCAGTCGTGTCCAACTCTTTGCAACCCCATGGACTGCAGCATGCCAGGCTTCCCTGTCCTTCACTATCTTCTGGAGCTTGCTCAAACTCATGTCCATCGAGTCAGTGAAGCCATCCAACCATATCATCGCCTTCTCCTCCTGCCTTTAATCTTTCCCAGCATCAGGTCTTTTCTAATGAGTCAGCTCTTCGCATCAGATGGTCAAAGTATTGGAGCTTCAGTATCAGTCCTTCCAATGAATATTCAGGACTGATATCCTTTAGGATTGACTGGTTTAATCTCCTTGCAGTCGAAGGGACTCTCAAGAGTCTTCTCCAACACCACAGTTCCAAAGCATCAATTACTCAGCACTCGGCCTTCTTTATTGTCTAGCTCTCACATCCATACATGACTATTGGGAAAAAATGTAGCTTTGACTCTGTGGACCTTTGTTGGTAAAGTACTATCTCTGCTTTTTAATATGTCTAGGTTTGTCATAGCTTTTCTTCCAAGGAGCAAGCGTCTTTTAATTTCATGGCTGCAGTCACCATCTGCAGTGATTATGGAGCCCAAGAAAATAAAAGTCTGTCACTGTTTTCATTCTTTCCCCATTTATTTGCCATGACGCAATGGGATGGGATGCCACGATCTTCGTTTTTTGAATGTTGAGTTTCAAGCCAACTTTTTCACTCTCCTCTTTCACCTTCTTTTTTTAAAAAATTTATTTATTTATTTTATTATTTTATTTTATTAGTTTTTTTTATTTTTTTAATTTTAAAATCTTTAATTCTTACATGCGTTCCCAAACATGAACCCCCCTCCCACCTCCCTCCCCATAGCATCTCTGTGGGTCACCTTCATTAAGAGGCTCTTTAGTTCCTCTTTGCTTTCTGCCATAAAGATGGTATCATCTGTGTATCTGAGGTTATTGATATTTCCCCCAGCAATCTTGAATCCAGCTTGTGCTTCATCCAGCCCAGCATTTCACATGATGTGCTCTGCATATAA
Organism: Capra ibex; assembly: GCA_006410555.1. Taxonomy (NCBI): domain Eukaryota; kingdom Metazoa; phylum Chordata; class Mammalia; order Artiodactyla; family Bovidae; genus Capra; species Capra ibex. The sequence continues at coordinate 41,023 of SJYO01000070.1, read as the reverse complement.
GTTAAATAAGCAGGGTGACAATATACAGCCTTTACATACTCCTTTCCCAATTTGGAACCAGTCTGTTCTTCCATGTCCAGTTCTAAATGTTGCTTCTTGACCTGCATACAGGTTTCTCAGGAGACAGGTAAGGTGGTCTAGTATTCCCATCTCTTGAAGAATTTTCCACATTTTGTTGTGATCCATGCAGTCAAAGGCTTTAGCATAGTCAGTGAAGAAATAGATGTTTTTCTGGAATTCTCTTGATTTTTCTATGCTCCAGCAGATGTTGGCAATTTGATCTCTGATTCCTCTGCTTTTTCTAAAACCAGCTTGAACATCTGGAAGTTCTTGGTTCACATACTGTTGAAACCTCACTTGGAGACTCTTGAGCATTACTTTGCTAGTTTGTAAAATGAGTGCAAATTGTGTGGTAGTTGGAACATTCTTTGGCATTGACTTTCTTTGGGATTGGAATGAAAAGTGACCTTTTTCAGTGCTGTGGCCACTGCTGAGTTTTCCATATTTGCTGGCATATTGAGTGCAGCACTTTCACAGCATCATCTTTCAGAATTTGAAATAGCTCAACTGGAATTCCATTACCTCTACTAGCTTTGTTCGCAGTGATACTTCCTAAGGCCGACTTAACTTTGCACTCCAAGTGTCTGGCTCTAGGTGAGTGATCACACCATTGTGGTTATCTGAGTCATGAAGATCTTTTATGTATAGCTTTTCTGTGTATTCTTGCCACCTCTTCTTAATATCTTCTGCTTCTGTTAGATTCATACCATTTCTGTCTTTCTTGTGCCCATGTTTGCATGAAATGTTCCCTTGGTATCTCTAATTTTCTTGAAACGATCTCTAGTCTTTCCCATTCTGTTGTTTTCCTCTGTTTCTTTTTATTGTTCACTTAGGAAGGCTTTCTTATCTCTCCTTGCTATTCTTTGGAACTCTGCATTCAGATGGGAATAACTTTGCTTTTCCCCTTTGCCTCAGTAAAGAGTCCTTAACTGCACTTAAGGTCAGAGAGTAGCTTGGTTAACAGAGATTGGCTTTCCTTTCTTTGGGGTTCCTCTAGTTTGCCCTGGGGTGCAAATCATGAAGCTTCCTCCCTGTGGAGGCCAGTACTATAGCAGTCCTGGGGACCTGTTGCTCGTGGCCTTTCCGTCAGAGGATCAGCCCTGTTCCAGTCCTCAACATTTGTGACCCAGGAAGCCCCACCCCTCTCAGGAGTTCCGAGGGCTATCCTTTGCTCCCATGCCAGGATGGGAGTCCTGCTTTTCCCCAGTTAGCAGGGACTGGCAGGCTTCCTTCTATGGAAGAGTCCGTCACTGTGGATAAGGGGTTAACAGAACCCTGCCCCTTCCCTGTGGAAATCAGTCCCTGTGTTAACTTCCTAGCTCTGTTGCCCTGGAAACCTGGTAAAGGTGGAGTGTCAGCTGTGTTACCAGGCAATATTGCTTATAGTAAAAATGACCCAGTTGTGGAATTGCTTCTGGTGCAGCAGAATTGTAAAGGAATCTAAATACCTGGCAGGAAGCCATAACGTGGGGCTTCCCCTGGTACATAGCACTGGGTGCCGGCCTGTTCCTTCTGGAGCCCCTGGAAACTCCAGTTGCTCACTATATTAGATATTTTTGCTCCCGTGGGGCAGGGGGCTTCTAGCCAAGATGGACCCTGCCCTCTCTGATGTGCATCTTGTCTGCTGGCACATAAGCGCCTGTAAGGACTGCCACAGATAAGGGGTCAGCACCAGAGGCTGCCCTGCTCCTCATCCGTTCCCTTCTCAGTTGACTCCCACCCTGGCTGTGGCCTGTGGTGGTCGCAGCAATCAGACTGTTCTATTGAACCAGCGGAGGCCACTGGTAGGTACTGCAAGCACAGAGGCTGGGCATGCCCTGAGTCCTTGCCAGGGCTGCCTGTCAGCTTTCAGAACCCGTGAGGGTCTGGCCCTTCAAGTCTCAGCTTATGTCAAGTCCTTCCTCTGTCAGTGGGAGACACTCAGAGCCCATTTCCATCTGAAACAACCCGGTTGGTTTATCTTCCTGCCACAGAGGTGACCAGTTGGAGGGACAGAAAAGGATTTCCACTCTCAGTTTTTCTAAAAGTTTTATGTTTCCTATTTATGGAGGAGTTTCTTCTGCTTTTAAATCTCTCAAATACCTTGGCACTTCCAGAAGCCTCCTAACATACGGGCTTTGGATGGCTGGAGCAAATTTTCAATGTTTCGTTTTATTTGGTACATTCAGCTCTGCTGCTCTTGTGGGTTCATTGGCAACGGTTCGGACTGTCTTGCCTCGTTTAGTAAGATGGGCTTGGCAGGGGCATTTCAATCGCTAACATTTATTGAGCATTCGTTAGGAGCCCACAACTGCCCCCAAGTGCATGATGTGGTTTAACCTGTAAACAACATCCCTATGAGGTTGGAGCTATTATTTATTATTCTCATTTTAAAGACCAGGCAGCTGAGGCTCTGAGCAGGTGAGATGGCTTCCCACAGGGCCATCCAGCTCATAAGTGACAGAGCCAGTGTTCGCACCCACGGAGTCGAGTTTTTTTCTCCTACGACAAGCTGCCCCTCCTAGTCTCACAGGGAAGGCAGGATTTTGCCCAGCTTTGGGAAGTTGAGGATAGAGACTGACCGAGAGGGCCTCTGGTGGTCCCTGGTGTGCTTGTTCGCTCCAAACAGCAGCTTCCTCACCCAACTCCAGCCATGCAGAAAGTGGAAGAGGTTTTAGTTTCCTGCCTCATAGAGGAAGTTAGTGACATCCCACCCTGCTGGGAGCATTCATCCAACCACTCAGCACCTGCCCTTTAGTGCCGCAGTGCTGGAAAGACTACAACAGTGAGCCGAAGAGCTCCAACTCCCTGTCCTTGAGGAGATGCCATTCTGGTGTACATCCTGATCAGATTCTTCCAGCCACAGAGATGAGGGAGAGGGGAATCAAGGATGGGAAATAAATGGAAAAGCAGGGAATAAGGAGGAAGGAGAAATGTTCTGGGAGCTTCTGTCTCTCCCCGATGAGGAGTTTTCTGTTTCCCAGCCAGACTCTGCCTCCCACCCCCAAGCCAAATAAAGTCTAATCACTGGTAGCACAGCCCAATGTAATTTTCTGGGCGACGGAAATGTTCTTTATCTATGCTCTTCAACAGAGTAGCCCCTAGCTTTAACTGTCGAGCATTTGAAATGTGGCTAGTGTGACTAAAGAATGATTTCACTTTAATTAATTAAAATGGAAATATAAATAGCTATGTGTGACTAGTGGCTTCTGTAGTGGACTGCACAGCCCTAAAACTTTCCTACTTGAACATGGCATCAAGCCTTCTCCTTCCAGCTTAGTCCACATGATTCTAAGTTCCTAAATTTCACCAGGGAAAGTTTGAACAGGAGACTAGAACTGCAGCTTTCAAATGTGCACTGTTGGATTAAAACTTAAATCCATGAACACTGGCCACAGAACCCCCAATTCAGTCTTTCTCTTCAGAGTTGAATTTCTTCCTACTGCTACTTACTTCAAACATATTTCCAGGTAGCTAAGTAAAATAGGAGCTGCTTCAAATAAATCTTGTTTAAGGCAAGTGGAAGGTAAGAGAAAGGGCAGGAGGAGAGTGAAAGAAAGGCTGATATTGTAGCATCCTACCAATCTTTGTTTCTAAATTGCAGCAGCCTTGAAAGAGAACATTAAGATATCTTTTACTTTCCAGCCTGGCTTCTCAGAAAGAGAGAAACATAAATGAAAGCCCGCTTTGTGTGGCTATACTGTGACTACAAAGACAATGGAAAAAAAATTTTTTTTGGGGGGGGAAGGAATATCAGTGTGTGTGTGTGTGTGTGTGTGTGTGTTGAAGGCCTTATTACTACAAAGCCATCTCACAGTTATGTACTGTCCATCTTGTCGCCATCTTTCTAAAAATAATTAACGAGAGTAACTTTTTTTTTTAACCTGCTGCCTACACTCAGGGCAATATCTTGCAGCCTGAAGAATTTAACCACCAGTACCCACAGCCTCAGGCCCTAGCTGACCGAATCACCTTGGAAGCTTAGCATTTTTTTAAAGACAGAATCAGACGTGGAACAGTCTGAGCTGTGGCCAAGGTTGGTCTTCACTTGAAATGTACCCGCCCAGCCAGGAACCCATTTGATTGGTCTGAGCCCACACTGTACAGTTATTAAATATCTGTAATATCACCCCCAAACATTGTGGCTTTGCCCAGCCTCCAGGCAATGAAATTATTTCAGTGGGCAGGCACAGAGCCACCCCATCATTGATTTCTTTAATGTCAAATTGAGTCAGACAGTGAGAGAGACAGATAGGCAAACAAATAATCACAGTATGGAAAATCCTGAGCCAATGCTAAAATGGAAGTGGTTATAAAAAGCTGTGGGAGGCAGAGGAGGAAGTCTTTACTCTGACATGGGGGTATTGGGAAAGTGTGAAGAAGAAAGTGATATTTGTCTGGGTCTGGAAGGATGAGTAAACATTCATCAGGACATGGGACATTCCAGGCAGAGGGCAAATTGAAAAGCCCCAAGGTGTAAAAGAACAGAGAAGAATTAGAGGTGCCACAAGTTTGGAGCATAAAGGTTGGATGGTGATAGTCAGGGTGGGGAGCCCAATAGGAGATGATGTGGAGGGTCTGTGTTGGTGTCATATTGTGAAGTGCTTGGAATGCCATGCCAAAAATAGACTTAAATCTGTAAGCAACAGGGAGCCAGTCAAATTTAGCACAGAAGTGATGGCGGGGTTTGAGTTGAAGGAAGATGACATATAAAGGCCTGGGAGAGGGAGAAATGGACTTGTGTCAGGGAAACCAGCCAGGAGGCCATAGTTAACATGACGGTTAAGGGGACCATTGGCCTCTGGCAGCAGCTGAGGCAACAGAAAGGAAGAAATGAATAGAGTTGAGAGCCATTACGAGATAGGATTCACAGTGATTGGTTGTTGTATTCAGAAAGCAGGGAGGAGATGAAGGTGGTTCTAAGGATTCCAGCTCAGTGGACCTGGTGGGCGTGGACATTCTTAAGTAAGATGTAGCAGCCTAGGGTGGACATGGGGTTTTCAGCCCAAGATAGGAGGTTTTGGAGGTGCTTGCTCCAGAAGGTGATGGTAAATCCATCAACCTGGTATTCCAGCCTTAGAGTTGGGTGTGAAGACTTCCCTATTTCAGTTCTTTCTGAGTTGTTAATGATCTGCTCTATTTGACTGACTTTCTTGATTCATCCAATCAAATGATCAAGGTCCCACAGTGACTGTACAGTTTCTACTTGAGAAGGACTTAAGGATGACTGCCTATCTGGAAGAGGGCTCCTCGGGAAGTGCCATTGTGTAGGAAGCATGTGGCCCTTAACTGAGTCGTATATTACAGGTTTATAAAAACAGGGCAAGGGAAAAGACAGATATAAAAAAGTCATTATAGAAATATTACCAAAACACAGTTCTTTACTTCCTACATGAGTAATGTCATCAGCTGTCCAGGACTGATCAACACAAAATGAAGGAAACAGACGTGATTAATGAAAATGCTTAGCACCACACTTTATGCTCATTTAAAATGATACTTAAAGGGTTTATAGAGGCAGAGTTATTATTCATTCATTTCAGGGAGGTTTTGGTGGGAGTTGATGGAGACTTAGAGGGATGAGCACCCCTCTAAGCTGTCCTTTGGCGCCACCATGATAAAGACTTCATTTCAACGTGTCAGGCTGAATGGTTTCTTCGCGGACATCCAGATTTATCAACTGGTGGCCACATTGCTTCTTGAAAGATCCTGTTTCCACTGCAGACATTTAGCTATTGGAGCATTGCTTGTTTCTCCTGGGCTGGATTCTGTATCTGTTGAAGTGTTTCTCTCACGAATCATTTACAGGATAGGGCCAAAGTGATGCAACTTTGTCCCCCTGTGTTAAGGATTTTATTCCCTTTTGTCTAAGCGGAGATAACCCTTGCCTCTGGAGAGGCTGTGAGACGGCATTGTAGGCAGTGAATTCAGACCCCTTCTTGCGGCTGTGGTCGGCAGACTTCACTCCGTGTAATCACACAGATCTGTAACCACTCCTCGTGTATGAACTTTGGTGAAGTCTGCTAAAGCTTACAGCACGTATGCCCATTTAGAAACTTTTACTGGCTACTGTTTTGTTTCAGGATGGCTGGTGGAACCACAAATTGAGCTTAAGATGTATCTTGAAACCCTTTAGCCATGCCCCACATTTGATCAGAATCAGCCAACTCCTTTGAAAGTTATCAGGAAACAAATAGGGGAGATAAAAGCAAAATGCTGAGTGGCTGAGGTGAAACAGACCCCTTGTTTTGGTTGGTTATTTGATCTCCAACCATATCCTGTCATTAGGCACATTGTTAGATTTAAGAACTAATTCCAGACTTGCATTTAAGTGAGGGAAGCCAGTGAGCACAGTGGAGGGGAGGGGGAAAGCCGCACCATTCATTGGATTCCTCCCCCACCCTCTGTTTTCCTTGTTCTTGAGGCGCCTCCTGTGCTCAGGGCCTCGGCTATGCCTGCAGAAAGGGGCACAGGGACCTAGATCAGAGGGCAGACTGGGGATGGCCCTCCCATAACACAAACATAGCATTTGATTCCCTGGGCAGCAGTTGAGGAGAAGAACTATCAGAGGGAAAGAAACAGTTTTTAAAGTTTTCCTTTTTGCCTAATAAAAATGTGCTTGGGTTTTTCATGATAAAGTTTGGCTTAGCGGTGCGAGTTCCATTTAAATTCCCACTCGTTGGGAATTTAAGGAAGACTGTAGGGCAGAAATCTCAAACTTCCAATATCTTCAGCAAACAAGAGCCAAATGACCCAGGTGTTTAGAAGAGTCTGTGTCAGGTGACTGAGCTTTGAAATACCATTTTACCAGCAGAGAGCGCTTCTCTTGGTTTCTTTGTGAACGTGTGTCCCCTTGAGCCTCAGATCCACAGTGTCCAGCCATCAGGCAGGGGAGCTTGTCAGAGCTGTGTGTTCTCTGGAAGCAGAGACACGGCCGGTTAGAGAACTGTCAAGGAAGCAAATGATGTGAGTCTCAACCGCTGTTCAGATCCTGTGTGCTGGAAGTAAACTAGAATTTAACTTTCAGGAGAATGTAAATGCACATTTGCTCAGCGAGATTCAATACAGTTTCTTCTAGGACTGTGATCTCCCCCAACCCCTCACTCCAGCATTTTATTGTCTAACGTTTCAGACAGACAAAACAATTTTTCCAGAGTACCCAGCATCACCTAACTGTAACAAACAGCAAGAATTCGAATCAGATGAATTTGGACACCAAATTTACTTTGTGTAGCTCCCCATGAAGCTTCAGAGAAGGCAATGGCACCCCACTCCACTACTCTTGCCTGGAAAACCCCATGAACGGAGGAGCCTGGTGGGCTGCAGTCCATGGGGTTGCTAAGAGTCGGACACGACTGAGGGTCTTCACTTTCACTTTTCACTTTCATGCATTGGAGTAGGAAATGGCAACCCGCTCCAGTGTTCTTTCCTGGAGAATCCCAGGGACGGAGGAGCCTGATAGGCTGCCGTCTCTGGGGTCGCACAGAGTTGGACACGACTGAAGCAACTTAGCAGCAGCAGCAGCCATGAAGCTTTAGATGCTTTTTGTTATTGTGAAAACGTGGTGGTTCATCTTGTTGAAGTAGACAAACACTGCCTTCTGGCACTTGGAGCACCATGTGTATGAAACGTTTCCCCTCTGCCCTGCCCCCAGGTTCTGCCAGTCATCCCTCCATGTTCCTCCTTCCTAGACCCCAAATTTCCAAGCCCCCTTTGGTGTTCCCAGGGTTTCCCTTGTAGCTCAGCTGGTAAAGAATCCGCCTGCCATGCGGGAGACCTGGGTTGGATCCCTGGGTTAGGAAGATCCCCTGGAGAAGGGAAAGGCTACCCATTCCAGTATTCTGGCCTGGAGAATTCCATGGACTATATAGTCCATGGAGTTGCAAAGAGTCAGACACAACTGAGCAACTTTCACTTTCACTTTGGTATTCCCTGTCCTTTTCTTCCCCATGACCAGCTGGATCCTGACAGGTCACCTGTGGGAACAGCCCTCCCAGCCTTCTCTGATCCTTTTGACCTCAGCTGCCCTTCTGCCCCCAAATGTGTTGAGTGTTTTTTCTATACCAGACCCCATGCCAAGCACTTTCCACATATTATCACATTTAATCCTCACAGGAATTTAGTGGGGAATATAATTATTATCCCCATTTAACGGATTGCAAAATAGATCCCTATGACTTTATTCCCAGACTGCTGTGCCACTCATTCTCCACTGGACCCTGGACATGCCTAGGAGCTTCCTGTTTCTGGGCCATTGTTTCCCACGTTTAATGTGCCTTCCTCTTGTCACTACCATCCCAATTCTACTCATTTCTCCAGGCCAGCCCTGGCTTCCACAGCTGGAAATGATCTCCCATCTCCCCTTCAATTATAGCTCAAACTGCTGGTACCGCTCCCCCGGTTCCTCTCAGACACAGCCTTGCGAGTGTTTTTTTTCCCCAATGTGCATGGCTCATCTCCCAAACTAGGTGCATGCCCTCAGCTGTATGGATATATTGGCTGGTTATTTTTCACAAGTGACCAGTGTGGTCATCACTCTTGCACACCTCTCATAGGAATGGCGTGGCAGTGACATTGAACCAAAAAGTGCTGGTGCGCAGGGCCGGGTGAGGGCAGAATCTCACTCTCCATCTTCTAGATTCCAGAATCAAGATCTGACTGGCCATTTTTACCAAAAGTAGTAACTCCCCCAGATTTGGTTCATTTGGGGCCCTGACTTCATGTCCTTTAGACCTTCCACTTGTTCTGATTGTCATAATGTTTTCAACAAGGGGTCTTCCTTTCAGCCTTTGCGTGTGATGAAAGCAGCATTTTCCTGCCCTCTTGGCAGTGCTTGAGGAACTGAGTTTCTGAAGGCACCTGTCATGGCACAGTGGTGAGAGCAAAATGATCCGTGGTGTCTGACTTCAGCCCAAGTCGGTGTGTCAGCACACCCCCACTTCTGTCTCACTATTTCCCCTAAGAGAAGACCCTTCCCCTCCACAGGACAGGGGCTTCATTCAGTCCCTCTCAGCATGTCCTTTTAAAGACATATTTGTAATTGACTGTGACAGTGGGATAAATACATAGAGCGAAGTTAAGCTCTAGGGGCTTGCACTGTGGCTGATGGTCGACTAGATCATTCTGACCAGTGAGTCTATTGAAGACAACTAAAAATAATGGCTAAAACATAAAGTTTCAGCTCCCACAGCTCCTGTGAAATGGAATTAATTAATGGTTTTGTGGTTTATCTGCTGGTAAACCTTGTCTTTTGCTTGGTCTGCACTTTTCTTTTGGGGGGTGGGAACAGGAACAGAATGTTTGGCTTGTTCTTGGGAGATTAAAAGCAACGCCTGGTATCACTTAGTATGGATCGGGGTGGGGAGGTGGTGTTAAAATGCTGAGCGTCTCTCCAGAAGGTCTGCATTGTTGAGAAGTGATCCAGGCCGAGAGAGAGGATGAGTGATCGCTTGAAGCAGTGGCCCTTACTTTTCAGAGGCACGGAGCTGTTGACAGAACAAATAATCACATCGAAAAGACTTTGAAGCTCCCCACATGGTGAGCAGACGAGGGGCCACAAGGCTCAGCCGTAAACGCTGGAATTAGTTCAGAGAGCAGAAGGAAGGACTTGCCTTCGCTTGAAGCCAAAACCAATCTGAAACCACAGAGCCTCAGCCTGAGGGCTCGGCCAGAAGCTGGCTTTTGAAACCTGAGCTCCTCTTGCCGTGGGGGTGGGCAGCTGGGTGGGTGGGTGGGGGAGTCTGTGTCTGTTCCACTTGTATAAGCAAACCTCTGATAATTCTGACCCTGCATAAATTACATAATCCTTTCATCACAGTGGGTTACATTTTCCAAGGGCAGAGCTTTGACTTTCCACCCATCATAGGTGTATTGTTAGGATTCGAGTGCCCACGCTTAGCTTATGTTTGTTCTATTTCCAATGCCTCACATATTAAGTGTCAACAGTGTACACTCGTGGTCCCTCCTATTTGAAAATGACCTCAGGAAATTCCAAAATGAAGATATCCCCCTTGGCAATTTCCCATCTTCGTCATGTGATGAAGGATTTTGGTAACAGCTCAGGCGAACGCTAGGCATACATGGGTCTGCAGGTCTATTATCAGTGTCCTGTGTTAACCTAGGCTTTCTTCCAAGGAGTTTGCTGTGCTGGTTTTTTGTTTTTACACATTGTGTCAGATGTTTTCTTCCTCCCGTGTTTCTTAATCTTGCTTCATGACAACACCATTAACTCCTATCTTCTCTTCCCTTACTGCCATAATAGCCCCATCTTCCTCTGAGGTGGCATCTGCACGTGCCCCTCCTTTGCCATTTTTCCTTCTGCCATCCCAGGGCAGGCTCCAGTCATTTCTCACTTGGAATAATGCCATGATCTCTGTGACCCTGTCACTCTTGTCTTCTAACACTGTGCTTGTCCTAAAGGACCCTTTGGTGTGTGTGAGTCTCAATCATCTGGCCTCTTTGGACGTTTCCAGCATCATCCATTGGGACTTCCCTCCTTCACCCCCTCACCATTCCCTGAACACATCGTACACTCACCTTTGTCCTTTCTTGGGCTCAGGCTGTTTCTGTCACGTGTGGTTCCTTCTCCCCGTTTCCCACCAGGAAAATCCCCCTTGTCTATCAAGGTTCCTCTTGCATGCTACCCCATGGAAAGCTCACCCTGGGTGGTGAGCTCCACCAAAGTCTCCATGGGTGGAACTCATCACTCTTCATCCTGAACTTCTGGAGCCCTTGGATGTGAGCTCAGTTTCAGCATTTATTTCAAGCTGAAACAACTAACCAGAATACAACCTAGCTACTTAAGCACATGCGTGGAAACAGCTTGACTGCGAAGCCAGGATGCTGTTTCACTTTTCTCTGGGTCCCGCTATAGCATCCAGCAAGTGGCTGGGCCGTAAGGAGAGCTCATGAAATGAACTGAATGAGTGAATGATAGCCCTGTTGGGGAGGGGCTCACATCCACTGCTCAAGGACAGATCAATGGATTCTCTTATTCACAGCTCTTCAAAGGACAAGTCAAGTCAGAGACCCTCTCCCTTCTGTCACCATCATCAGTGGTTGGGCAATGCCACCTCTTCAGAGATCTTGGTTCTGGATGTTAAGTTGCCATTTGTTATCTTACACACTGAGATGGGGACTGTATAGATGTGTATGTGTGGGAAGAAGTTGGAGAGGCAGGTAGATAGCTGTGTGAGGCTGTTTTTAGTCTTGAATGGTACCATCCCACAGAAATACAATGTGTACCCTAGATGTAACTTAAAATTTTCTAGTACTCAAACTTGAAAAGCAAAATAAGAGTGATATTAATTTTAATAATATATTGTATTTAGCCCAATACATCAAATCTATTAGTTTAAGAATGCAACAAATATTTTAAAATTATTAATTAAATATTTCACATTTTTTGGTACTAAGTTTTCAAAAGCTCTATGTATTACATACTTAGAACAAATATTCATGTAAATACTAAATTTTTATCAGAGTACACTTGATCTGTGTTTACATTTCCTAGAATTTACAGTTGAAAAAGTGGATTCATGTATCATAGGTCTTCAAAGTGTGTTTAAAATTGTTCCAGTAAATGAGCAGCTTTTAAATTTAAACTAAATAGAATTAGAGTTTTAAAATTCCATTCCTCAGTTGCACTAGTCTCCTTTTAAATACTCAGTAGCCAACTGTGGCTAATGGCTACCATTTGAGACACAGTATCACTTAGCTCATTCCTCTTCTCCTACAACTTAGTTTTTTCTTTAAATAAAGAAAAAATATGATGGAGAGTGGTATTAGAGAACTCTGATTAGCCAGCCTTGCCACCAAGTTCTTCATGAAACTGGGCCCTGTTGCCTGCTGCGTTCCTGGGCCTGCCATGGAAGGTAATAGGATTCTGTGGATGAAGCACTTGAAAAATCCAGGGATGAAATGACCCATGTAATGGCCAGACTTGTTGGTGAGGCGGGGTTGAGAATCGGGCTCTGTGTCTACACAGTTGCCACCCTACACAACTACTCTGATGTGTGTTACCTTCTGCAGTGTGCGTCTACACCAGTGTCTGATGGTGCATGTCGATTGCATGCGTCAGCTCCATATTTGATCATCCATAGCACTGGGATGACTCATTTTTCAATGCTCTCAGCTTTTATCAGATTAGAACATATTGCATCTTTCAGTGCTTCACTGCTTTTGAGTGATCAAATATGTGGAAAATGTCTTTCTCAGCCAAACAGCATATTTTCCAAATCCAAAATAGTTGAATATAACTTTTTTTTTTCTTCAAGTTTCCCATTGAATGGCGCCCCAGAGACCACTTTAGAGCTCGAAAAGTTGAGAGCAAAAATGTTCTGGACCAAATGAAAATGAGGTGTGTCACCTTACCCAGTATCTAGCCGCTGTGTCTCATATAAACTGTGAAAGCATTCAGCATTACTTATTTATACTAAGAAACCGGGGTTAGGCATTGACTTCCCCAGAATTCTGTGAGGGTGGGTCATGGCCCCGTTGCTGCTCTGATGTGAGATTTGAGACCTAAGGGGAAACTTGAAGTGACTCTAGAACCTTCGGGGTCTTGAAGCAAGTGCCACTTCCCTCTCCCTCTGGGAAGTGTGCTGTCCACAGTTGGCTGAGTGCTTCAGTGGCAGTTCATTGAGCTCTTGGATGAAAATAGCAAAGTTCTCCCCAAATGAGCTTATTATCTGCTGCTGTTGGGTGCAAGGCATCCTTGAGCTATGTCAGGAATTACAGCTTCCATCTGTTCCTTAATGTGAAAAATGTACGCGGGCCTCTGTGCTAGCAAGCTCCATGAACTTGAGCCATTCAGATCTGCTGACACATTGGAGTCACGGCCCTCGGAGTGGCTTTTGTCAATTATTTCATTACATATCCAAATAACCATCCTGAGGGTGGTCTGGATTTGTGATCTGTGACAGTGTGGTGCTAACACATTTGGAACTATCTGTTTTTTGCCTTGGTTTAGGAGTTGATGATATATAAGTCCTCAGTATATTTAATCATTATTACTTTTGAAGTTAGCACAGTGCTGCCAGTATGAAGAATTCTTGAGCAAAGTTATAGCAGATCTGCATCATTAATTCTTGGCTTCTTCCCAGCATCTCCAGTCTTTCACCTTGCTCCATGATTTTGTTCGACATCAAATAATGCTTTGTGCTTAGAGAGCAACTTTCATCAGAAAACTGCAAGGCCCTCTGCAAACTTTTATTTTTCTAAGTACAAATAAATATCTTCAGAAAACCGTGTATATTTAAGCATGTTTATTCGTGCTGGGGTTTTTCAACGGGCCGAGGAAAATTATGGCTTTCTACATGTTCACTTTGGAATATAGACATGTAACATGCAGACTTAAATTTGGCTTGACATATTTAATAAATATCCCTTGAGTAAGTGATTAGATACAGAGTCAGGTATGCTCTTGAGAATTTAGCCAAGCATTCGTTTCTTCTACTAATTTCATATACGTAAACATTTTCAGGGTTACGTCCTGTGCATTAGACGGAAAAAATTATTTTTCTCCGTTAACAACTGTTTCCGATTGTCACCTGGAAGAGAGAATGCTTTGACTAACTGAGCAGGATTAACTCACCAACTGGAAAATGCAGTCAGTTACTCGTGATTTACTTCTTTGTGGTCAGTGGTTGATGGTTTCGTTTACACAGTGTACCACTCCTCTATTTTCACTGCACTGACTCGTTCTGTATTTTATCTCATGATTAAATGTCCGATGGTAGAGACAATGCTAGGTGTTCACCCAACCCCATTTTCCTTTCTTCCAAGACACACAGATAGACTACATTTCCCAGCATTCCTTGTAGTTAGAAGGACCCCTGTGACTGTGTGTGCATGCTTAGTTGCTTCAGTCGTGTCTGACTCTGTGAGCCCTATGGACTGCAGCCTGCCAGGCTCCTCTGTCCATGTGATTCTCCAGGCAAGAATACTGGAGTGGGTTGCCATGCCCTCCTCCAGCGGATCTTCCCGACCCAGGGGTCGATCCTGTGTCTCTTATATCGATGTGCTTTGGCAGGCAGTGCCACCTGGGAAGCCCTATGACTGAGTTATGACCAATGGGATGTGAGCAGAAGTAATAGAATCCTCTTTGAGCCCCGGCCTTAAAATCTTTCCTTCTCATCCTCCACACACTCTCTCTTCCTTTGCCCATTACCTAGGTGTAGAGAGTCTAGTGGAGGGCCCCAGGCCCCTGGGGGATGATGGGGTTACAGGATAGAAATCTGGGTTCCTGAATGACTGCGTGGAGCACAGCATCTCAGTTGAACTGTCTCAAGGATGACATAAGCAAGAAATTAAACGTTGTGTAAAACCAGTGAGATCGGCAGGTTGTTTGTTATACAAGTTAGCCTACCCTAACTAATATTCTTATACTTGTAGTGTAGAGTCAATACTCTCTTTATACATGTTCCACAGCTTCCAAAGGGCCATGGAACAGGCAGAGCACATTGCTGGTGTTGTGAAAATGTGTAACCAATGAGCCATAGGTTTCTTTGATCACCATGTCCAATTAAGCCACACAGTTACAGTGATTTTTCTGGTTTGACTCAGCCTTTTATCTGGACCAGATGCAACTGTGGACAGTTTGACGTTGTAGAAACTGATTATCTCAGTAAGCCACTTCCCCAGATGAGGGTGCAGAAATCTGTATGAATTACAAAGGACTCCAGGTTTTAGCTTCAATTTTTTTTTCCTCTAAAGAGACTTTCCTAATCCCCATCCAGGTCTGGGTTGCTTGCTTCCCACTCTGTGGTCTTATCATCACCCATGTGCCTTCATCAGACTCTTATCTTATTGGCTGGTCATGTCTTGCTCAAGAGCTTGCCTCTCTTCCCCCAGTAGACCATGCGAAATGACAGAGGCCATTTCAACTGCCTCGCTGATGTATGCCCTCCATTCTGCCCAATGCCTGGGCCATACATGTTGTTTGTGATGAAGGCAGTGAATTACAATGAGATTATGGTGATCAGGGATGAGCAATAGCCTTAGGGTCATCATGAGCTGGTCCTTAGATCACTTAAGTTGGACAGGTGGGATAGAATTTTCCCTTTTTAAAAAACAGGAAACTTGAGATAAACTGACTTCAGCTTAAGCAGAAATCTGTATTAGAAACAAGAGCAGGATCCATTTTCAGATTTTATTTTTCCCAAGCGCCATGAGGTTTTGAGAGCTGGAGCTCAATCAGCTGATGGCCCAAATCCCTTAATGAAAACATTTGGGAACAAACATGCAAGTAGCAGTTAAAGCCAAATCACCTCATTTAAGGTCTAGGACCGATCTTGTTTTACGCTTCCATGCATTCACTAGGCTGGCATTTCTTGAACTTCTCTCAGGGCAGAGACTGATTCTAGGTGCTGGGACACAGTGGCCCAGCCGTGCAGGAGGTTCCAGTCAAGTGGGGACAGACCAACAACAAACACACAAGAAAATGTCAAATGGAGATAATGTTCTGTTAAAAAAAAAATCCAAAGAGGTCAACATGATGGAAAATGCTCAGGTTAGGAAGATTCCATCAGTGGTCAGAAAGGCCTCTGGGAAATAAGTATTCACGTGACATGCCAGCTGAAGACAGAATGACAAGAAGGGGCCAGCCACATAGGGAAGAGAATGTTCAGGCAGAGGGAAGCACTCAGGTTTTCTCTGGCCATGAGGTGAGGGAGTATCTTGTCAAAGACTAGGAACATGGCTTGAGTGGTACTGGAGGGTGTGTTGCATGTGGAAGGAGAGGGGTGGGACTGGAAAGCGAATGATGGCAAGAAAAAGAGGAGGAGGGTCATTTCTGAAGAGCCTTGTTTGCTCCAGTTCCGCAGTCTGGAGTTTAGCTTGTGAGCAGTGGGAACCACGAGAAAGACTGTAAGCGGGAGAGAGAAGTGAGCCAATGTGAATTTGAGGCAGAATATCACATGGCTGTTCTGTGGCGAAACTGCCCCACCCCAAGCCCCCAATGGAGGTCTGATTGGAGCGAGGGTCAGGGGAATGTGGAAGGAAGAAGGCAGTTTCAGAACTCCCTGGATATGGGGACTGAAGGACTCCCAGGTGTCTGGCTTGGGCCATGGATGCAAAGGTGGAGGTGCTCTCCTCTGAGACAGGAAACCCTGGTGAAGAGTAGGTGTGCATGGGTCACTGAGGGGTTCTGGACACAGCGAAGCCAACGTACCCGTAGCCTTGCCAGCAGGGAATATGCAAAAAACAACTCAATGTGTGGCTAGGCCAAGAGAAGAGGAACACGTTCTGAGGAAGCAATCAGATGTTAACAGAGAGGAGGAACACCAAGAAAGAAAGTTCGAGGTCAGATTCTGAACCTTAGCCATTTGATTTTAGGTGACATCATTTTTTTTGGCTCCCTTGCCCATCTCCTTTTCAAGATGCTGAAGAGTCATTTCTGCCTCTCCAAGCTAGTCTGCCCCCTCCCTTTTTAAAAATTGAAGCAGAGTTGATTTATAATGTATAGCAAAGTGATTCAGCATATGTGTGTGCATGTATCTATCTATATATATAGTCAATATATATATATTCTTTTTCATATTCTTTTCCATTATAAGTTGTTACAAGATATTGACTATAGTTCCCTGTGCTATACAGTAGGCCCTTGTTGTTTATTTTATATATAGTGGTGTGTATCTGTTAACCCCAAACTCCTAATTTATCCCTCACCCTACTATCCCCTTTGATAATAATGTTTGTTTGCTATGTCTTTCTGTTTCTGTTTTGTACATAAGTTCATTTGTATCCATTTTTAGATTCCACATCTAAGTGATATACAGTATTTGTCTTTCTCTAACTGACTTCACATAACATGATTATCTGGTCTGTCTCCATCTTGGCTTCTCCTGGTCTCCATGATGCTTGTAGCCAGTGACTTGTCTCCTCAGGGGCTGCCCCCTTCCTGTCACATGGTCTTGTGTGTGTGTGTGTGTGTGTGTGTGTGTGTGTGTGTGTGTGTGTGTGACGTG
Organism: Capra ibex; assembly: GCA_006410555.1. Taxonomy (NCBI): domain Eukaryota; kingdom Metazoa; phylum Chordata; class Mammalia; order Artiodactyla; family Bovidae; genus Capra; species Capra ibex. Next base: position 24,017 of record SJYO01000070.1, on the reverse strand, counting down.
GTCTTGCTACTGGTTCCTTCTCCTTGGCAGCTCTGAGGAACGAACCCCCCAGTGATGGCTCTGAACACCATTGATGAGTCAGGCATCGCTGGGATCTAGCTGCAGCCTGGTTTTAGGTCTGAGCCCCGAGCCCCCTTGCCATGTGATCCAGGCTCCTTTCCCTCATCGGTAAAATGAAGGGATTGGCTTGAAGAGTACTTTGAGCTCAAACATTTTCTGATTGTAAGTTGTCTCAGCCCACAGGGTGAAGTGAGTGGCCTCTTACAGAACTGGCAGTCGGAACTGGTACAATAGCCATCAATACCTGGGAGAGAATAGCTTTTTGGTTCTTTTGTGCAAGGCCCTGTGGAGGCTGGGTGGGCTGCAGTTGTTCAGCTTCAATTAAAAACACACAGAAGCCTCCCGCTTTGTTTCGGTTTCAAACCTTGACCGTCTGCCTGAACACATCTGAATTCCTTAGGCTCCAGTGAAGGTGTGAGGAGTTGCCAGTCCACAGGCCCCATTCTACCCCTTCTATCACTTCCCAAATTTCATTTATTGAGGGCAGGAGAGATTTCATAGTCTTGGAAAAATGAGGGGAGACCCTATGTCGGCTTTGAAGCTGTGGGCAACAGATTCCAGTGCACGTGATCTATTCCCCATTGAGGGCTCCTGAAAGGCTCCCAGATGCTTATGAGCCCTGGCATCTGGGCAAATTTTCAGCCCTGGTATCATTTCTCAGGAGCTGAAGCGAGAAAGTGGGTCTGTCTGTGATGAAAACAGTCTCCCAACTCTCTGCGGTCATCCTGAAGCAATCTTCCCTCCTCCAGCCAAGACCAGAGAGAGTCAAGCTTTCCAAACGGAGTCTTGTTCAGGAATGTTGGGCCGCTGTCCATCGACCTCAGGGTGGGCCTGCGCACAGGCCTGAGGCAGCATCCGTCCCCACCCGGGGGGCATCTCCAGGCTCGGGGGGCACACAGGGTGAGCCAGGAGGAGGCAGAGGTGGGCTGGGAAGCTGCTTAGCAGCTGTGGAGCCAGGAGGATCTGGGCCGACGTAGGATGGGATGAGTCTTGTGGTCCCACTGGCTCCGGATTCAGTGAGTCTTAGAGGTGAGGTGTGGGGGTGGGGGTGGGGGCTGCAGCCTTGAGGCCAGAGGCCAGGTGACTGGGAGCGCTCTGACTGGGTGCCAGTGGCCCAACTGGGTTGGGAGGGGGTCTCTCTTTTATGGCTTCTGCCAAGTGTTGGCTCTCCAGGAAGGAAGGAGGGGGTCCCCAGGAAGCAGAGGCAGCCCTCTCAGCAGTGTTCACACTCTCCTTCTCTGGGCACATGACGACCAGCTCCACTGCTCCCCTTTCCTTGGAGCCAGGCTCCTCCCTGGCCTACCTGCCCCCTGGCCTCTGTGGGTGTAGGGGGAACTGAGACGAGGTTAGGGGGGTAACTTATGCCCATCTAAGGTAAGGGTTAGAGCGCTGGTCCTGAAAGGTGGTCTCCCATAGAGACACACATTAACAGCTGGATACAAGCACAGGTCCTGACTGACAGGAAACCCCATATTGGAAATGGCAGCGATGGCAGAAGTGGCCTCTTGGTGGAGGACTGTCCCAGGAGACTGGTGGTCAGAGCATGTCCATATCCCCTTGACAGCAGCCCCCTAGTCACAAAACTTGGGCTGTCAGTCCGTCTTCCCCAGAGGGCCCCTCCAGGACACAGCACCCCTCATGCTGCTCCCCCTCACACCAGCACCCCCTCCCTGTCCCCATAGCCCATTGGCCATCAGTGTTGGTGCAATGAGCTGGGTCTCCATTGCCCAGTGGCCTCAGCCTCCACTGGAATCATCAACATTGTAGGCCTCAAACTCAGGTGCCTTCAGGGTCAGGCAGGTACCTCAAGTGTGGGACAGGGCCACAGGCATAATAACAAGGAGCGGCAGGGCCCGAGATACTGTGTGTGTTCTAAGGAAATAAAAGCATTGCAAGTAAATTCAAAGTAAGCCATCGTGTTGGCCAAGCAAAACAAGGTGCCCCAAATTGCCCACCTCCAAGTTAAGACTTCTACTTTTCTCTGTCAGAAAGACTGATGTAAAGGCAGAAACCAGGAACCATGTCTGAAAAGTTTATTTTATCCCCTCCTGTGCCTACCAGAGCACAGGGTAAAAACAATAATAAATAGTTGATTTTTTAAACCTTTTTAATGATGTCTTGCCTGGAGAATCCCATGGGCGGAGGAGCCTGGTGGGCTGCAGTCCATGGGATCAGTAAGAGTCAGACACGACTGAGCGACTTCTTTCACTTTTCATTTTCATGCATTGGAGAAGGAAATGGCAACCCACTCCAGTGTTCTTGCCTGGAGAATCCCAGGGACGGGGGAGCCTGGTGGGCTGCTGTCTCTGGGATCGCACAGAGTTGGACACGACTGAAGTGACTTAGCAGCAGCAGCAGCATATATATACAGAAAAGTACTCAAATCATACAGATCAATGAATTATTAAAAATTGAACACATCCCTGTACCCCCTAGCCAGGTCAAGACCTAGAATGTTATCAGGTCCCAGCACCCCCCACAGGCTCTTCTTCCTGCCCAAGGGCAATTGCTATATTGATTCTAATAATATCAATTAGATGTGCCTGATTTTTTAATATATATTTTTTGGTTTACCATTTTTAAAATTGAAGTATAGTCAATCTACAGTGTTGGGTTGGTTTCAAGGGCATGGCAAAGTGACTGAGTTATACATATACATATATCTCTAAATATATTCTCCTTCAGACTGTTCCACCATAGGATACCATAAGACACTGAATATAGTTCCCTGTGCTGTACAGTAGGTCCCTCTTATTCATCTATTCTGCATACAATACAGCAGTGCACGTATGCTAATCTCAAATTCCCAACCTGTCTCTACCCTACCCTTCCCCTTTTGTAACCATAAGTTCCGTTTTCTATGTCTGTGAGTCTATTTCTGCCCTGCAGATGAACTCATTTGTATCATTTCTTTAGATTCTACATGTAGGTGATATTATATGAGATCTGTCTTCCTCTGGCTGACTTCACTTTAGTATCATCATCTCTAGGTCCATCCATGTTGCTGCAAAGAGCATTATTTCATTCTTTTTTATGGCCGAGTAATATTCCATTGTATATATGTACCACATCTTCTTTGTTCATTCATCTGTTGGTGGACATTTAGGTTCATTCCATGTCTTGGCTGTTGAAACTAGTGCTACTGTGAACACTGGGATGCATGTATATTTTTGAATTAGAGTGTTCTCTGGACATATGCCCAGGAGTGGGATTGCTGGGTCATACAATAGTTCTATTTTTAGGTTTTAGAGAACTCTCCATACGGTTTTTTGCAGTGGTTGCACCACTTTCCATTCCCACCGACAGTGTGGGAGGGTCCCATGTTGTTACATGTGGCAGCACCTTGTTCACCCTTGTTGCTATATAGTATTATAGTCATGTATTATATAATATAGTATTATAGTCCACATATTATATAATATAGTATTCCATGGTGCGAAAGCACTGGAACTTACCTGTTTGGCCTACTGTTCATTGGTGTTTGGTTGTTTCTAATTTGGTCCTACAGCATGAGAGAAAGCCCTCAGGCAGAGCAAGAGAGATGCCTAGGTGTTTGAGGTGGGAAAATGTTCGCAGCAGCCATAGGAGGACTCAGATATGCACCAAGGAGCTAGGGGATGAACCATCAGCAGCATCTGCTACCAAGTCCTTCTAGGATAGCAGTTCTCAAAGTTTTGGATCTCAAGATACCTCTTCACTCTTAAACATTATTGAGGACCCCAAAGAGCTGTAGCTCATATGAGTGAATATCAGTATTATCATATTAGAAATTAAAACTGAGAAGTAAAAATAATTTACTTGGTAGTTTATTTCAAAATTAACAATAATAAATACATATTCTACATATTTTGAGGAAAAAAATAAGTATGTTTTCCAAGACAAATGTTAATGGAAAGAGTGGCATTCTTTTACTTTTTTGTGTGTGAGTATCTTGCATAGTAGTTGGCTTAGTAGAAGATCACTGGATTCTCGAATCTGCTTCTTTGTTCCAGCTGGCATGGTGTCACATGGCATCCAGGAGAGAATGAGAGTGAAAAGCCAAGGAATGTCTTCAAATCATGATGATGATAGTTTGATTTGATAGGTTCTCTCATAGGGTTTCAGGGACCCTAGGGGGGTCCCCTGACCAAAACTGGAGAACTGCTACTCTAGAACACCCCAGTCAGCCCAACTTTGGCTGTGAACAAAGTTCAAACAAAGTTCCAGTGAACAGGGGCCTCTACTCACTGAGGAGTTTTGGCAACTTAATGCAAACCACCATGAGTTAATTCTCTTCCTAGCTGATTAAAAACTCATATTTTCTTCTCAACTTATAATTCATACATTTAAAAACAATGATTTGAAATGTTTTGAATCTTGTTCATTCAAAGCCAGCAATGTCCATTAGAAATACAGTGCAAGTCATTTACATAATTTAAAAATGTTAGTAGCCACTTCAAAATGTGAGAAAGAAATGACAGAAGCTAATTTTAATTATATATTTTATTCAACTTAGTATTTATAAAAGAGTATCATTTTGGCATATAAAATCAATGAAATTTCATATGGAAGTCAAATCATATAAAATCTATATGAAACATTAGTGACAAAATTTTTACACTCTTTTTCTCATATTGTCTTCAAAATCCAGTGTGTATTTTCATATATAACACATTTTAATTTAGATGCTAAATATTCATCCAAAATACTTCATCTGTGCTTACATTTCATAAGGTTCCACAAAATTAGGAAAAAATGGTTCTTATTCAAGTTCTTCTAATAATTGAATGGAGTATTCAAATTTAAAATTAAAAGAAATAAAAAATTCAGTTCCTTGCTCATACCAACCACATTTCAAGTGCTCAGTAGCCAGATACAGCTAGTGGCTGTCATTACTGGACAGAGCAGATCTCAACCTTATCCTGTGCTTTCCTTATCCATCCCATCCTGTGGTTCTTTAGTGCTTAGAAGCCTGACTATGAAAGGTTAATCATTCTTACTATTTTTCAAGCTGGTGCACAGTGGGTTTCTGCATAGGCTGGTTAGGGTGTTAGACCTCTCGGAGTGAAAGAAGCATTCAGCAGCCATACCTAGCAAGGGCAGCTTCCCTTTTGGCTTGGCTTCTAGGACCTTCTCATTTGATGTTTTCATGTATGTAGAATAATCCCACGTGGTTACCGATGCAGCTGTGATGTATACTGCTGGTCACAGCCAGCCCTGGAATGGACCTCTCTCTGGTTGACGTGGTGGGAGCGTAAATGGGATGATATCAGGAAGGACCTGGGCTGCTGTGTTTGTTGGGACCAAGCCCTAGGAAGTTTGCTAAGTTCTTAGTGATGAACTCCACGTCAGTGTCAGCTTGCCCTTTGTCTTCCTGTCTCCACATTTCATTCCATTGCTTCCCTTTACCTTTCGGAAAAGAGACGGAGTGAAATTCCAGGTCAGACAGACTCAGGGTAAAGATGCAGCAGTGAGGTTAGCATCTTGTAACTCAAAGGAAGAAAAAGCACTTTAACAAGGCTCAAAGGAGAGAGCCAGAGAAAGTCGGTACAGCATAAAGACTTTGTTCTGTTTTTGAATGACATCATCTCCCAACCATTTCAAATTTAGGAGAATGAAAACTATCCCATTTTACACATTGATGGATCTCTTATTTATACTTCCCAAATGAAAAAGATTAGAATTCCAAGTCTGACCATTGGGTCCCATTACTGAAAGTTTTGTGGCTGGTCAGGTGTTTGAGTCTTCTCATCAAGTGGGCACACGAGAGAAATGACTTTTATCCCTTCCAAATGTTCTCCCTTTTCCAAGTTGACTACTTAACCTTTTTGCCAGTTTTCTCATTCCATCATATCCATTCTCCTAATGTTGGACTCACTCAAGAATCCTGCATCTGAGTGCATGATGTCATTTCTAATAAATCTAATAGCAATTGGAAAGCTTCTGGAATTTCCTTATCTGAGGTAGCCAAACTAAATAAACCTAATTCACATCCATCAGGATCTCAGTGAAGGCTAGCACCATTCTGGTTGAAGTGATTTCATGCTAAATGACAGGAGAATGACATGAGAAGACTGTTTTCCTGGGCTCCTTATTGAACTGGATCCCCTACTTTTCTGCCTGCAGGTCCACACTGCAGAGTGTCAGAGGAGCCAGGAGTACACAGCACTGGCTGGACACAAATTGCCTTTCAATTCATACACTCAATTGTTAGCGTCAAGAATTGCCTAAGACAGCAGTTGTGCCACCATCTTGAATGCATTCGGATTTGGGGAAGCCAAGTCTTTTCTTCAGCATTTGCACTAAAGGAGCTAGAGTCATTAAAAGATGGGGAAAAAAAAAAAGAAGTTAAATCATAACGTTAGAACTATTAGGAACCTTGGAGATTATCTATTGCTGTCTCTCTGTCCTGAATGATCTTGCTCTTAAGGTGATTTTAATGTTCTTTCCTCTTCTGGGTAAAATGTAGTTTTCTTTTACTAAGGATCCTCAAGAAATCGTAAGTGAAGCATTCTAAAGCTACAGAAAGCCCCAGTGGTTCTTCCTCCCCTTTCATGCCCAAATTCTCTTCCACCTACTGACTTTGAGGTTTATCCTTTCAGCATTAGACTCCATCTCTACATAAAAGTTCCTCCTGAAACACTCAGCAAAGCAAGAACCAGGTATTTCCTGTGGGTAGCTGGGACTTCTGTCCTGGTCTTGCCTCATGATTAACTTGGGTTTGGATGTGAATGATGAGAGATGGTGAGTCTGTGCTTTCCAAGGTAGGACAATGAGTTCCCTAACGTCTATCATTGGGATAACCCAGCATAGTGGTTAGAAGGCCAGGCTGTACCATTTACCATCTCTGGGGCCTTGAACAAGTCATTTAACCTCTCTGTACCTCAGTTTCCAGACCTGTAAAGTGAAGGTAATACTAGTATGTGCCTCATAGAATTGTTCTGAGAATTACAGAGCATTTAAAATAATGCTTGACACCTACTCTGTGTGTTAGTCACTCAGTGGTGTCCGACTCTTTGTGACTCAATGGACTGTAGCCCACCAGGCTCCTCTGTCCATGGAATTCTCCAGGCAAGGATACTGGAGTGGGTTGTCATTTCCTCCTCCAAGGGATCTTCCCGACCCAGGGATTGAACCCTGGTCACCTGCATTACAGGCAGATTCTTTACCATCTTTACCATTCTTTACCATTCTTTACCAGGGAAGCGCCTAAGATGAGTTTCCACCAGGGAAACACACCTATTAGGTGCTCAATAAATATCTGCTGAATGAATAGACTCTTTGTTTTATCATGATTATGTAATTCCCAGGAGGGAACTCAATGTGGTGGCTTCAGCTTTAGTGGGCAATCTGAGGAGAGCCCTATTAAGAATCTCTGTTTTTGTTCTCATGGCAGGGCCAGATTGCCACACAGACTCATGTGCAGAGAGTTCTCAGTTTATAAAGGAAAGGAAAAACAACTCAATGTCTCAAAACAAAACAAATGATGAAATCTGGGATGAGACGGAGATGGGGATTGACATCTTAGAATTAAATTAAGGCATTGCCACACAGCAGTTTCTGGAGAGAGTTGAGCCAGGCCTGGGTTTTTAATTTTCCTAGCTCCAGACTCTGACTGGTTGAAAGTGTTGAGTTTCCACTTGGATTTGAATGAACCACAAAAGGAAAACATCTCATTCCACCCCCCCCTTTTTTTTCAGCACTCCTCACTCTTTCCTCCCTTCTTGGCTTCTTTTCCTGGAACTCTGCTCCAATACAAGAAACCAAAATGGTGGCGTTTCCTTGATGAGAGCAGGGACTGCGTCACTGTGGAGCTCTTTAGGGGCTGGAGTGCTCCAGACATTGTTCTTGGCTGATCTCTGCATGAAAAGCAGGTCACAGATGCTTTATCACTGATGCTCCCCATTTCCAAGGTGCCTTCCACAAACCTTGGCATTAAGCCTGGTGGGGGTGGGAACAGCTGTGGGGCCAGGCAACTCCAACTGGGGCCCTACTGGGCCTTTAATTTTCCCCACATGTGCACTCAGGTACAGGGATGCAACAGATGGGCAGGGAGCGAGCTTGGGTACTGAGCCCAGGACAGGGTAGCAGGAGCTCTGGATAAATGACAGTGGCCTGGGCAGCAAGTTTTGCTCCAGGGGGAGAGACTGAAACCAGGAGAAAAGGCATTCACCCAGCTTTTTCTTGAAGTGCCAGGGGGAGAACAAACAGGTCAGCGGTGAATACAAAATTAGCTTTGGGCCAGTCTCCAAAGTGATTTGACCCATTTAGGAGTCATTGAGAATAAGCCAAAGGGAGCTCTGTAGCCTGCATCTGAATTTGTCAGGGTTGAGAAGGAAGAGGGGATGGACCACCAGGTGGCTGGAGTCCTCTAAGTCACTTGTTCTGGAGTCTGAGTGAATATGGCTGGAACGCCTGAGAAGGATTCTGGGACATTGACTTTGGGCCAACTCCTGGCAGAACTTACCAAGCAAATGATAACCCCTGCAGTTTCATTGGTAATCAGTGTACCTACTCAGGGCACCTGGTCCTTGAAAGGACCATATCAGGTTCTAAAAACCTCCCTCCAGGTTAAACTCATCTTCAAGACCCTTGTGTAAATGGTAAACTTGGATCGAGTCAGCAAAGAGGGTGGAAACATGAGGGCTTCCGTGGAAAACAAAGCCACACAAGTACTGAGGCCGACTCCACTCCAGCCTAGAATGGTGGAGTTGGGACTGGGTGCTGTTGGTGTGCTGGCTCTGTCTTCTCCACCAGCTGGCGTGCTCCCCCTCCACTGAGAGTATCCCCTCCATACAGCGTTTCAACAAGAATCCCCATCACAGACTTTGCTTCTAAGTAACCCAGCCTAAAGGGGGCTTCCCAGGTGACTCAGTGGTAAAGAATCCACCTGCCAATGTAGGAGATGTGGGTTCAATCCCTGGGTCAGGAAGATCTCCTGGAGGAGGGCATGGCAACCCACTCCAGTATTCTTGCCTGGAGGATCTCCTGGACAGAGGAGCCTGGAGGGCTGCAGTGCATAGGGTCAAAGAGAGTTGGACACGACTGAGCGATTGAGCACATAGCAACCCAACCTAAGAGAGAGTCAGGGGAAAGGGGGCATTTCAGAACAGTCCCAAACTTGACTACACAGCAGATCATGAGGGCAGCTTCAAAATTACAGATTCCCAGGCCCTACACCCAGAGATTCTGATTCAGTGGGTCTAGGGTGGGGCCTGAGATACTGTAGTTTTCCTGAGTATATCCTTCATCATCTGAATGCAGCCTATCCTTTGACCTATAAGAACCATGCCTTCTAACTCATGGCATTTATTTCCTTCCTTAGATCTTTTAGCAAACATTTATTGATCAAGTTCAGGAACAAACCACACAATCTGTCAGAGATACTAAGAAGTGGAGATTTAAGTAAAAGGATCCACAGTTCTTGGCAAGTCTCTTGAAGTCCAGCATACTATGCTGACTCTCAGAACTTTTTAAGCAAAGTGTTGTATCTTTACATTTTTTGTTTCCTCGTCCTACAGTGTAAAGTTCTGTCTGGTTGGGAAAAGGGAGTCTCTTGCGGCACTGAGTTGCCATGGAGCTTTCTAAAAAGGGACATTTGACCCAACTTGGAATTTAATTAACGCTTCCCAGTCACCATGCTCAGAAGTGTTAACCTCCTAACCCCCACTCCCTGTGTCACCAACAGGCCTAGATTTTCTTTTTTTTTTTTTTTTCTATTGGTTATATGGATGATTTGGTGATGAATTTCAAAGAGGACCCTGTGATAGGAAGACTCTTGATCAGGTTTTCATGAAAGACATAATCCTAAGGAATTTTAAGCAAATTGATTAAATAACTGAATGAAGACAGTTCAGCCTGATGCAGAATAAGGGAACATCTGGGGTTTTAGTAACAGTAATGATGACAGTAGTCATAAGAATAGCAGCAAAACATGATTGCTAAGATTTGTTGGAGTGCCCACTATGTGTAAGGCCCAGCACTAATTACTTGGTCTGCATTATCTTTTTTAGTCCTCCCAGCAACTCTTTGAAGTAAATATATCCACTGGGGATTAACAAAGGCTTCAAAAAGATGGAACTTTATTTTTCTCCTATGTATAAGAAGTCCAGGACTAGTCCAGAGACCAAGACTTCTCCCAGCTCTTGGTTCTGCCATCATTGTGGCCCTCATCTTCTCAGTCCAAGATGGCCCCTGAAGCTCCAGCCATCACATCATTGGCCCAAACAGGAGAATGAAAGAAGGGGCATGTCTCTTGTGTTCCCAGACTTTTCAGAAATGCCACACCACAGTTGCTTTGATCTCATTGGCCACATAGCAGCCCCTAGTTACAAGAGAGGCCTGGAGATAGAGCCATTTGGTGGTCTGGCAATGGACCCAGTTTAAAAAACTGAGGTTGTATGAATTCAAAAGGGAGGACACACACAGAAGATCTGATAGGAAGTGAACAGTTTCTGCCATAGTAGGTAATGCTTTTCTCACCATTTTACAGATGAGGAATATGAGGTACTGGAGACTGGCTGACTTAGTCGTGTTCATAGGCAGCAGGGTCACGGTAGGACTGCAGTCTCTCTGACTCAAGGCTCCCTCTTTTAACTACTGCTTCCTCCTACTCCTGCTATTTTGTAAAACAGTTGTGTTTCCTTAGGGGCGCATTCATTCATTTCCTGTTTTCTTTCCAGTGTGCCTTTAACCCTCTTTGTGTAAATCCCAGCCATGCTTCACAGTTCATCTCCAAGGCCCCCAAAAGCCCTTCCTTGCACCCCCAGCTGCTTTTTTCATTCCGTAAAGATTTATTTCACACCTACTATGCACAAGGCTTTGTTCTAGGCACTTGGGCTCCATCAGCGCAAAAAACAAAGACCCCTATTATCTTAACAGGTGTGTGATCTTGATCAAGTTCTTTAAGATTTCTGAGCCTTGGTTTCCTCATCTATAAATGGGAATAATAAAACTCATTGCACAGGGTTATTGTAAGGGTTAAATAAGCTACTGTATGGAAAACACAGTCCTGATTGCATCATTACATTTTGAAAAGTGGGATCTATAGCTAATATTAGGATCAGTGTTGTTCTGAACATGTCTGTCCTACCCAATAGGCTATAATGGACAGGAATAGTAGCCAAGGCCTCTGTTATCTTTCAAATATCTTGCTTACCTGTGTGTGTGTGTGTGTGTGTGTGTGTGTGTGTGTGTGTGTGTGTGTGTGTGGCGGGGGTGCTTAGTAAATGTTCGCTGAGTGGATACAAAGGGTCCTGGAGTAGACAGAACTTCGTCTTTCCTTACGCTGCTGAGTTAGGAAACTGAGAAAACAGCCTGAGCCCCAGAGGAACTTTTATTTTTCCGAATTTAAGCAGTGAGTTGTGGTGGGTGGTGTGCTAAAGAAAAACAAGCCTGACAAAATGGAATACTAATCTCCTCCTCATACTCTCCTGGAAGGCCCCAGAAAGAGCATGCAGGTTTTTCCTTGCAGGATTTGTTCTCACCTCCTCTGATAGATTGCGTGTGCCAGCCAGCCCTGCTGACCTTTTCTTGTGTTGCTGCTGTCTCCTCATCCTGTCTCCCCTGCTTTTCTGTGGTCTCTGCTGCCTGTGCGAATAGTGCCTTGCATTCCGTCCACAGGAAAAGGTTCGGGACATCCGGAGGCGCTGCACAGGCAGGGTCGCGGAGCTGTTGTATCCCAGTTCTGCTGGCATGCCCCCACGCAGACCCAACCAGCAGGTCCTTCAGAACCTCATGCCGCGTTTGCTGGCCGCCCCCACCCCCTCCACCTTGACTTCTCAGTCCAGCCTGGCCCTCGGGCCCCCTGCAAAGGTGAAAGGCAAGTTCACAGGGTGCAGGCCTTCTTTCTTCCCTGACATCTGGTTTGATTCTGGGCAGCTAAATAGTGGCTTTGCCATGAACAACAAAAGCTAATTCACTGTGGTTTTTAAACACCAAGTGCAAATATTTTTCCTTTTCAGCTTGGGGTCACTGGAAGGGAAAAAACAGGGCTGAGAAGGAGATTAACCTTTTAAAAACTATTATGACTTCCCATAGAAAATAAAACAACGGCTTCATTTCCTTCCATCCGTGAGTCTTTTTATGAGTGATTGTTGTTGGAGGCAAGACTGGGAATCCACGGATTTTTCAGTTCTGTCTCAGCTTGGGTCTCTACCCAGAAGCCCACCAGGAGTGCTTTTAAGGGCCCTCGCGAATTCCAGCAGAGCTCAGGGCCACCCTCTTTGCCTTCTTGCTTGTCTGTCGTCATCCCTGGCTGACTTTTCCTCTTCCTTCTTCTCCCCAGCCCTTTGATTTCTTCCCTCCAGAAGGGTTCGAGGAGGTGAGGGCCAGGCCTGCCCCTGATGCTGCAGGTGCTTGCAAGGCTGGGGAATCTTTCTGTTGATTGGGGTGGTCCTGGTATATCCCAGGGCTCAGCGCCCAGCAGTTCCCCTCAGACACGAAGTCACCCCTTCTGGCTCTCGCTCCACGTGGCTATGGAGCAGAAGCGAGGAGCTGACACCGTTAGTCGTTTCAGTGACCTCTCTGGACTGCAGTGCCAGCGCTCTTCTCAGTCTTTCCCTCCATTTGTCTCCTTTCTTTCCCTCCTCCCTCCAGTTTTTGCACACTGATTCTGTTGCTGGGCTCAGCTGGGAGGTGAAGTGCATGCCGTGACAACATAAAGGCTGTGAGGGCAAAGCGGTGGAAATCTCTGCTTTCTCCCTCTGGTGCCAAGAAGACACTCTCAACAGACCCCAGGATGGTGGATGTTTGTGAAAGGGCTTGGGGCGCTGTTACTGTTGTTATTGGCATCGCATGAGTCTAACGTGTTGATACAGGTGGTGTGTGCGTTGGGGGTGGGAGGGGATCTGAAATTGATTTGCAACCTGCAAAGAGCAAACTCCACTTGTGTGCTGCCCCTCATCCTTTCAGTGGGTGTGCAAATATTTGCAGACCTGTTGAGCAGCTCAGCCTCACACCAACCTAATGTTTTTTCACAGCCAAGTGATCCTGCCCCAGCCTAATGAGAAGAAGGGCGGGGGAGGGGATGGGGGCGCCACGGGGCGGGCGTGGGGTGATGAGATGGGGTGTGTTCCTTATCATGACCGGACAGTCGCCCCGGGGCTGGGCTGCCTTGGCTCCTTGGCTTAACAGGCCTTGGGCCGGCTTCCTGTGTCCAGCGGCATGCTTACGGTTTCCATAGCCACGTGGCTCTTGGCAGAGCTCCTCCTGAGAGTCTGCATTTCAAACCAGCTCCCAGGTGATGCCAGTGCAGCTGTAGAAAGTACCGGGCCTTCGGAAGTCCTCCAGGGCCGAGGAAGGAGAGTGCGGCTGAGCCCCTCCTCTGCAGACAGGGTGTGGCGGAGGCTGCCCCAGAGTCCTGATTTGCCATTCAAGTGAACCCCCGAGGGATTAGCAGCTGGCCCAGCGCTTGCTTGGGTGAGACCATCTCCCCCTCCAGGGGGGAGTCCCGGAGGCAGCGCAGATGTCGAGTGAGAATCTGCCACCCTCCTCACTGAGGGTTGCCCTCCCTCGCCCTCCCACCCCCCTGCTCTGCCTGCCGACTTAAGCAGATCAGCTTTCAGCTCCTGGGACTCCAGAGGGCTTTGGATGAAAGAATAGGCCCGGCCTCAAGAAGCAGAGCGGGAATCCAAGCATGCCTCTCGCTTGCTGCATGCCCAAGAATGCAGGTACTTGGGGGTTTGCAGCATTTCCTGGCAAGACAAAGGGGGAGGGAACCGGGGTGGCCAGGCCCGAGGGAGCCCGGTTCCAGCAATGATTCATGTGGGGGGAGTGAGGGAAGAGCAAGGGGAGGCTGTGCTTGACCTGCAGAGATGACACTTTTGTGCTCGGCAGCTCCTGAGCTCCAGGGACTTGGGGTGGTTTTTCCAGGCTGGCCAACTTGGCAACTTTGTGTTCCTTCCAGGTGCTGGACCACTTAAGACAGAGAGGACAAGGTTTCTCCCTCCTCCTCTTCTGTGCCGACCTTGGCCTGTCTTCCAAGAGGGCCCAGAGGGTGGCCTGCGGAGGAAGAGTCAGGGCAGGATCGTCAGGCTCCAGTCTGGGTGGTTGGGGAGGCCACTGTGGGCTTGGCCCCACGTCCCGCACCGGCTAGCACTGCACCTGGCCTGCTAGTCCATTGCTTCTCCTCCAGCACTTTGCCCCCCTCTCTTGTTGGAATTCTTCAGTATCCTGTCCTCATCCTGAGATCACAAGTAGAGGATTATGTCTCTCCCGGTGGCCCCCAAACAGCCTTGATCTGGGAGTCCCCAGAGCCAAGTTCCCCAGTGTCATTTCTGTTCCATCTGCAGTGGCCTTAACACACTCTGTGCCATCTTGACTTCTTTGGTCTAAACCCCCACTTCCTTTTAGTTCACATCAGCTCGGCCACACCAGCAAACCCTGTTTGAAAAGTGTCAGACTCTTTGCAGTATCTGTCCTGCACCATGGTTAGTCCTTCCATTTTAACTTGGGCTCCTGTATGGCGGGGATGGGGCCTTTTTTCTAGAGATGCCACTACCGTGTCGGTCACCGTCAGCGTGAGGCACGGCGGTGTTCTGGCTGAAGCTGGCACTCTTCTCAGCCTAGCTAAGCCACCATGGTGCGCATTTGCCTCCACTGGGTCTGTGGAGACTGGGGCAGTGCACTGTGGCCATGAGTTAGCCTAACCAATATGGTCGTCTGCAGCCTCACTCACTGACAGTGCTATTCTGCTCCACCATCTAACAGCGCTCCCTCTGAGTTGCTTCTTCAGGTGTGGTGATGAGGAGATGCTGGTTTGTGTCGCTTAGTTACCTAAGATCCGTTAAGGGGGGAAAGAAACAGTCCTGTGGGTCTGGCAGCTTCCGGTGGGCACCACTGAACCTGTGTGTTCTTCAGGGCATCACGGTTTCTGAACTTGGGAGCAGAGAGATTGTTCAGTCCACATCTTAAATAGCTTATATACTTGCGATGAATCACCATTGTTTGACATGCAGGCTGCTCCTCAGGCCAGTTCAGTCAGAACCTCTGGGAATCGACCCGGGCATCAGAGCATTTCTTTAGAAAGCTCCCCAGCTGAATCCCCGCGTGCAGCCAGGGTTGAGAATCACTGCCTTAGGTAAGAAATCAGAACTTCACTCCCACCCTAACCCCTGCTTTCCCTCAGGGAACCAAGTACGACAATCCAGGACCTAAATCCACCCAGTTTCATGAGGATCAGTGGATTCAGGGGCGAATAAACAGCCAGGTAGTGTTTTATCAGGACAGAAGGACTAAGTCACGGGAAGGAGTGTCAAGGAAATGATTTCCCTGCAGGTGCCTGCCAGAAGTTTCCAGGCTGTGTTCAAGGAGAAAGATGGTGGGGTTGGGGGAAGACCTTTAGGACAGCCTGACCCAGTTTACCTTGGAGACGTGAAGATCCAAGGCCGAGGTATTGGGGGCAGGCTGGGGTCTGGAGTGGGGGAAGGTTGGAGGGCTCACCCTCTGAGAGCCACTGGCACTTTGTGAATGGAGCCGTCTTCTGACATTAGTTGCAGCAAGGTCATGGCACCTCTGCCAACTCTGGACAGCTCACCAGTGGGGGGCAACCAGGCCCTTAATCAAAGATGCCTCCAAGTAGGACTTGGCAGAGATTGCATTCGGCACAATAAAAGCGGAGAGGAAAATGACTGCTTTTTGCTTCAACACAAATTTTATTACACCAGGTTTCATTATAAAAATGTTATAGTTTTGGGTGTGTGTTTATTATATAAACAATATAGTTACTCTGATCTTCACCATCTTTCAAACCGGAGTCTCAAAGGGAGTTTTATTTACTAGATTTAAAGCCATGGAACAATTGTTTCATACGATTGCCTTATAAACATAGGAATAATTCAGGGAAAAAGCAAACTCCCTGCATTCTTTCCTTCTCAGCCCCTACTGAATCTTCCCAACCTAGAGGCAGGCATAGCCATCAGCTGACCATGCTACATCTCGTAGCTGCTAAGCTGTATGTGGGTAGACCTCAGCGGAGTAGTATGGTCTTCAGAAGGAGGGCAGAGCAGGATTTAGGCTTAAGGCTCCTGCTGCATCTAGCCTACAAGGGTGTCCTAGTGGCTTGGGCAAGTGTGGGAACCATCTAAGCTAATCAGGCCGGCTCTTGGGGCCCGGACCCCTGTACCATCCCATAGTCCGGGGCCACAGGGCCCAACAGCTACTGCCATTATTTATACCCTAATCTCTGGGCATACATATTTACCAGAAACAAAGCTTTCACATTAGTGTAAATATCCTCTCAGGTTCCTTAGTTTATTCCTGGGAACTCCACATTCAGAGGAAGTGCTGTGTAGACTGCCACCATCTTACAGCAAAGTCTATTTTGTCCATTTTAGTAGTGTTTTCCATTTCAATTCATTTATCTGATTTTATAGTCACTGACTTCAGGTTGTAAACTTTTTTTCCTAACCCTTAAATTGAATGTATGTGAATTGCCAGCTATAAATTTACCTCAGAGGACAGCTTTGGTAATTTCCATTGGTTTTACTAGTTGGGTTCATTGTTATCGGTTTCATCCTTTTGATAGGTTTTGGAGAGGCAGCATGGTGTGGGGAAAATAGGCTTTGGTATCTACCAGATCTGGGTTTAAATCCTTACTCTGCCATGTATCAGCTGTGTGACTTTGGTCAAGTTATAGGATTGTACCTTCCTTATTTCTAAAATAGAGATGGTAAAATCTGCCTCATATATTCTTTAAATGAGGATAAAATGAGTGAATGCAGGCAAAGGGCTTAGCATAACTCACCTACGAACTGTTCAGTCCATAGTAGTTGTGGATAATAATCGTATTTAAAATGACATGCCTTTGGCTGGGAAGCTACTCTGTATTTGTATGTCTTAGGCAGGGGGCCAGAACAGTGGGTGTCCTTTCTGGATCAACCCACTTATCCTAACGTCCTCCAGAGGCACTAGCAGATGGGACATGAAAATACCAACAGTGTGCCTAGGGAAGGGCAAGCAGCCAAGTGTTACACTGGATTGAGCATGCTGAGGCGAGCCAGGAAAAAACTCAGCATAACCCAAAAGCGCACCATTGAAAAATTCCTCTGAAATTCCTTAGTCTGCCTCTCTTGTGGAATGTTCCTCAATAGAATATTGGAGCTGCTCTGTCCCAGACCTGGCTTCTTTCCCAGCTACCCAACTAGGTTGCTTCCCCTCTCTAGGGCCTTGACTGCTTGGCATGGCCAGGGCCTTGAAGGAGCCGGGCATCTGGGGAGCTGAACTTGATGGAGCAGCATCTCTGTGCCAGGCACCAGGCTTGGCTGTGGGCCTCAGACATGACTAAGACCCTGCCCTGCTCTCAAGGACTTACAAGTCAGGAGGATACTGACCCAAGAGCAGCAGAAAGGCTGGTCACAGTACCTCAGGGCCCATCCACAGGAAGGAGGGACCAGCTCTCCCTTGTGGGGTGTGGCCTGGCCAGCCAAGTGTGGCTGACAGAGCCTGGGACCTTTGAACCTACTATGTTAAGGTAAATGGGTTAAGGTGTATCAAGTTTGGGGTAGATTTTTGTTTTGGGGTTTTTATTGGTTTGCTTGCTTGCTTGTCTGTTTTGTCTTGTTCTGTTTTTGAGAACATGATAGAATGAGCTCACTCTGATATTCAGTATGAAGAAAGAAATACCTAGTCTGTGAAACCAAGAGGTTTTGCCATCTTTAGGTATCTAGGTATTACCATCTTTTATAGAGGCAATATTTTGCAGAAAATGAAAGCCTATTTGCTTGGGGTTGATTCTTGCGTTCTCTGAGTTGGAGGTGAGGGTGGGAAGATAGAGGAG
Organism: Capra ibex; assembly: GCA_006410555.1. NCBI lineage: Eukaryota > Metazoa > Chordata > Mammalia > Artiodactyla > Bovidae > Capra > Capra ibex. The sequence continues at coordinate 6,202 of SJYO01000070.1, read as the reverse complement.
ATGGGAAGGTTAGGAAGGGTTAAGGCTGCAGGAAAACAGAAGCCAGTGTAACCTGCTGTCTACTCTCTACCCTGCACAAGTCCTCTGTATGTAGACTTAGGTAGACATTACATGTCTGTTCAAGGCAGAATCTTCTAGTCTTCTCCAAAGCTGGCCTGTGCTTCTGAATGCTCTGTTGGGTCACATGGCTTTCTTCCTCCTGGGTGCCACATTTGGAGTCAGGAGGGATACTGAGAAAGTCTGCTTTCCTGAGGGTGGCTGGCCTTACATGTGGCTCTAACTCAGTGACCTTGAGTGTGGTGACACCCACTGGCTCCTGAAATGGCAGAAAGGAAATGTGGAAAGGAATTCACCTCAGTCATATCCTCTCATCTGAAATGCAGGCCTAGTTGTTCAGCATCCAGAGGCCAAATGTCAAACACCAATAAAGGGAAAGATGCAAATGTTTCCTCGGCTTTGAAGAACTGAGGCCTCTCAGGAATGTTATCTTTTCTCCCTCTGGCCCCCACTCTACAACCAAGCAAGGAAGAAGTTTTGATTTATTCTTTAAGACAGAGTAAATCACTCTTCTCTCACCACCTTGTCTCTGTGTTATGCTTGCCATGGATGGCATTTGGCCTTTAACAACTAGGATCCCTCTTCCATCTAAGTTTTTATCCCTGGAAACCTTCACCAGCAAGATAGAGCTGGATGATTAATTTTGAAATAAGGACGAGCTTGAAAATAGGCAAGAGGCACACATCAGTAGCCACAGGGCCCTTGGCTTAAACGGATGACAAATTACTCATTCCACCTAATGAAGGCCTCTATAGCTCCTGCTCTGAAAGCCAGAGGTGATGACGGGGACCATGGGTTTCTAGTACTTTCCACAGCTACCTTGGAAAGCCAGCAAAGTGGCCAGCTGGGAGAATTGAGATAATTGTGTATTGAATGCTTTTCCTTGAAAAGAAGGTGATTTGTAGCTTCGCTTGGTGAGCCTTCTCTTTTTCCCCTTGGCCCATCTCCTCTTGGCATTTAATTGTTCTTGCTGCTGCTTTTTTTTGTTGTTGTTGGGTTTTTTTGTTTGTTTGTTTTGTTTTTACACTAACGACATCATGGGCAAGGAGAGGAGATTTTATTTTGAAGAACAATGATCACATTAACCAGGTGACAGCAGATAAGCTAAAAGTCTCTCCATTTTCTCCTGGGAAAAAATGTTCTTTGCTGCCAAATCACATTCCGCTTCTCTTTGTCTGCTCTCCTCTTATGGGAGGGTGGCAGGGCTGGCTGCTGATGGACTCAGAAGAAATCACTGGCAGATAAGATACACCCTTGATTCATATAAGAAGGGAAGCTTTTGAGTTCAATGATAAAAAATGACTTCCTTTCCTGTTGCACAACATTCTTGTGGCTGGAACTCTGTAGAACAGTGACATTTCTCTACCCTTGGTCCACAGTATCAAGCAGAAAATAACTATGAAATCTGAAACTTGGTAAAGGATGAAAATCCAATTCATTGCAGTCTGATAGACGTGTAGGCCTGGATCAGACTCTGTAGCTACAGAATCTGGCTACATCCTGCCCTGTTTTCACAGCAAAACTGAGGACTCGCCTACCTTCAAGGTATCACAGCCACATATAAAGACCCAGCCAGTGCTCTATGCAGGAGCTGGCAAACCCAACTGGTGTGTCACCGCAGGTGCAAGAGCAGCTATTAGCAAACAAACAAACCAAGCTTCCAAGTGACTGCAGAGAGTGAGTGGGGGATGGAGGAGGAAAAGGGAAGGCGGCACCCTCAAGGCAGGGAGGTTTAGTTTGATGGATTGCTAGGAATTTGTTGGCCCCAAGAAGCATTCTGGGGTCACAGCTCTCTGAGCTGTGGTTTCTTTGGCAAGATCTCATAGGCTTGTTGTGAAGACTGGAGGATGTAATGAAAACGAAGCATATAGTGCAAGGCTTGGCCCACGTCGCAGACTGAGGAGCTGTTCGCCGTCGTCGTCATCATCAGGAGATGGTGTTGTGTGGAGAATTTGAAGGCTCTCAGTCACAGGCCATGAAAACCCTTTGCCCTCTAATCATAACCCACTCTTTCTAAGACTTGACTCTCATTTCTCATATCTTGGCAGACTTTGGCTAATATTAGTTCACCTCTGGCAAAATGAAAGCAGGTTCAACCAAGTTTCAAAAGATGTATTGAACCCTACTCCATTTCTCAATATAGCATCTTGTACACAGGGTTTATAATTTTAGGAGTGGGTGGATATTTGCTTGGCGATATGGATATAAAACCAGTGGCGGATGTGAGCATTGCTCTTGGGTCTTTGTTTTCATCAACTCATTTCCACACTTCAGAAAACATTCACTTGGTTGTTTTTTTCTTCTAATCTGTTTATCCTCCAGTGCTTTTGTTTGGGTCACAAAAGGAAAGGTATTTCTGGCAAAAAGCAATGAAACTTATTTCTTCTAAAGTTTAGCATTTACAATAGAAGGTGAAGTACTGTTGTATCATAAGTGATCAATATAATGTTTTTGAGAGGGGTCTGTCCATTAACATTGGGGGCTGAGGAGATTTGGAGCCCGGAGCTTGGGAAAAACCAGTATGTTAAGATTAAAACCCATCTACGGACTCTTTATTATGTTCTCAGCAGAACTGTGTGGGTCACAGCAGCTACTCATAGCAACCCTCTGACACAGGCACAATTATGTCCGTTCTCCAGAGAAGGAAAATGAGGCTTAGAGCATTTGCCTAACTTGCCCAAGATTATAGCTCAGTCGATGGGAACCAGAACTTGGACCCATATCTGTCTGATCCCAAACCCCAGGCTTGTTACCATCAGGCCGTACTGACTGTGAGGATTTGAAAATAATGACTCCAAACTAAACTTGGGGGTGGTATCTTTAGGTTATCATACAGGTTAAGAGTTAAAAGATGTGCCATGGCCTACGTTCCAGTTCTGTTGAGGTCATCCGAAGAGAAGGAAACTTAGTTTTTATTTGAAGGAGCAACACCCAATCAGCAGAGATAGGCCCAGCACAACATGAGACTTGAGCTAAGAAGAGGCACCAGAGAAGGGACAGAGCCAACAATGTCCGCCCCCACTGCCACCCCTTGTCTTGAGAAAACAGAGTGGTTTAGGGAAGGCCTTTGACTTTCTCTTTCAGTCCTAAGCTAATTAACCTGACTGCCTATAACTGATATATTTATTACCCAGCATTGTTTATCAGTGACATATTGTTCAAATATTCATTTCCTAGCAGAGGGTTGTAAATGTCTCCTGGAATCATAAAAGGTGATGGATTAACAAGTGGGAGAAGTTGCGGCAGGTCAAGAAGTTACCATGTGGGGTTTCCCACACCATCACTTGCGAGGGTTGACAGGTCACGAGTTGTCTCTCAGTGGCGAGAGAGAGGAGAGTCGGTCCTCTCTGACTTCCTGACTTCAGCATCCTGGTGAAGGTCCTCACAGCGATTATACTTCATCTCATTCAAAGGTTTTGAAAGCAAAGAACAAGTAGCAGGTACGATTACAGCTCTTCCTGGATTTGCAGGAATCTGATTGTACCTGTCTCCATTCTCCACTTGGCCATCTTCCCACCATCATCTACTTTCCCAGGCTTCTCAGGCCCGGCTGCTCTGAACCCACAGTGCTGCCTGTTGGCTGGAACAGAAAACCCTGAGACTCAGCATCCTTTCCAGTACTTTGAGATGAAATGCATGTGCGTCTCTGAAGTTCCCTATACCAGCCAAGTGTTCCAGTCATGCAGAATTCTTTGTACTTTCTCATCACACCATGCTGTTGCACACACCTCCAAGCCTGTATACAGTGTTCCCTCTCTAGAATGCTTCTATGACCGGTTTCATCTGGCCAACTCCTAGGCAGTTTGGGAGGCTTAGCTTAAGCATCACCTTCCTTGAGAAGCCCTTCCTGACATTGCTCAGAGGGATTTTGTCATCTCCCTTCCCATAGCCCATATGCTGTACACACCTGTATTTTAGTGGTGCTTCCAAGGGCAGCTGGAGAAAGGATAGGCTACCCACCCCAGTATTCTTGGGCTTCCCTTGTGGCTCAGCTGGTAAAGAATCTGCCTGCAATGTGGGAGACCTGGGTTCAATCCCTGGGTTGGGAAGATTCCCTGGAGGAGGGCATGGCAACTCACTCCAGTATTCTTGCCTGGAGAATCCCATGGACATGGGGTAGCAAAGAATTGGCCATGACAAAGTGACTTTCACTTTCACTTTTCCAAGGGCAGAGGATGAACTAGTGCCCCTGAGGGGATCTGAGCCACAGGGTGGAGGTGGAGATGGCCCAAAGCTGCCTTCCAGAGATCTTAAGATTTCTTTGTAATTGGTGGCTCAGATGGTAAAGCGTCTGTCTACAATGTGAGAGACCTGGGTTCGATCCCTGGGTTGGGAAGATTCCCTGGAGAAGGAAATGGCAACCCACTCCAGTACTTCTTACATTGAAAATCCCATGGACGGAGGAGCTTGGTGCAGGCTATTCATGGGGTTGCAGAGTCAGGCACGACTGAGCAACTTCACGACTTCATATATGCATTTTCTATAAAATCTGCACTATTCCCTACAGTATTTAATATAAAATAATCTCCCCCCAACTAATTATTGAGTAAAACTATGGTCCATGAAGATCCCCCACCTTTGTCCTGTGGCGTCCTGAACCCCCAGGCACAACACAGTATATGTTGAGAGTATGTGGAAGTCCCTCTGAAAACCATGTATAGTACAGTGTCTTTCTAGTTGGCCATTCTGTGAGCTCCTCTCAGCTGTAATCTTTATAAGATTTTAGATACTCAAAAATTTCTTTTTGAGTGAGTGAATCTTTCTCGTGATATTAGACATAATAAAGAACCAGTATTATTAAACCTCAAAGAGATGGGGTCATCTCTTTGACCCCAAGGTCTCCATCAGCCCACTTCTCTTTCTCTAGTTACTCTTGCATTTCAGTGGGCACTGGTATTTAGGATTAATTTTTATTTTTATTTTATTTTTTTAGGTTAATTTACTTGGCTGTACTGGGTCTTAGTCGCAGCATGTGGGATCTAGTTCCCTGACCGGAGATTGAACCCAGGCCCCCTGCATTGGGAGCGTGGCGTCCTAGCCACTGGACCACCAAGGAAGTCCCTAAGATTAATTTTTAAAACCATTTTCTGCAGTTATGTTAACATTTAGTCACTACCATGATACCAGTATTGTTTTCCACACTTGTTCATGGCAAATGCATATTTCCCCAGCAACACTGTGGAAGAAAGAAGCCTTGATGGGCAGACTTGGAACTCTAAATGTCATCTGTCACTTCTTTTCTGTGGGAAAATTGGTCCTGAATTTAAAAAAAAAAAAAAAACAACTTACACATGAACTCTGGAACACTCTGAGGCTGGAGACTGACTATATTCAAGGGTCAAGCCCCTCCATTCTGCAGTTTCTGTTTATAGGGCTTACTGCCCACAGCCTGAGGAAGTGGGGTAAGGAAGCTTGAAGCCAGAGCTGCAGAGTGATATCCCAGAATCACTGGAGTGGTCAGGGATAACCTCAGATTGGTCCTTCCCTCAGGTCTCTGGTTCTACCAGCAGCAGCAGCAAGCTACCTTGGATGTGTAATGAATGTCTCAGAAAGCGAGAAAAATTCATTCTCACAAATCCTACTGACATTTGTGATCCTAAAGCTCTTGTTTCTCTCTGGTTCAGACAAATGAACACCTGAGCCATCTATCGTCTCTCCTTTAAAAGAGAGTCTCAACTAAACTTAAGTTTCTTAAGAAATATTTGAGTAAAGGAACTGTCCTGTGCAAAGCAACTTTCAACACATGATCCATTTATTATGAAATTATTCTTCAGAAACTTCCCACTGGTACCCTTCCTTCTTTTTGTAAGTTTTCTTTTTTTTAATCTTTATTGAATTTGTTACAGTGTTGCTTCTGTTCTACATTTCGGTTTTTTGACCTCCAGGCATGTGGGATCTTTGCTTCCTGACCAAGGATTGAACCCGCACCCCCTGCATTGGAAGGTGAAGTCTTAACCACTGGATGCTCAGGGAAGTCCCCCTTCCTTCTTTAGAAGTGAATTACTCTTCACAGAAATGGAACACCCTTCAAGAGCAGGCCAAACCATGCCTCGATCCTCCTCCAGGTCACAGCCCACCTGGCTTCTCTAGCGTTGCTTCTGGTATATCTTACAAAGCCCACCCAGTCATTTCTCTATTGTTTGAC
>SJYO01000062.1:0-30000 GCA_006410555.1 Capra ibex | reverse complement strand
ACATAATAGGTCTCGACGAGAAACGACTCTGGTGTAGGTAAATCTCAGGAAGTCCAAAAAGTAAAAGTAGGAGAAGGAGAAGTAGTCGGAAAAGTATGACTAGGAGTGGGAGTAGTAATCCCGTCTTACTACGTCTGTAACCCCAGTTTTCAACCGTCCCTTTTATAGGGTTGACTTTTAGTCGTCGTCTCAGATCCGGACTCTCTTCTCTTTATCCAAATTATTTTCTTTTTTTGTTTATTATGGACCTATCTAAAGATGGGGGGTAGTACAGACGACGAACTGTTAAAAGTGTTTGCAAAAAAGGGGAGAAAGGTCATCTAGAGTGTGTCTAGAGAAACTAATAAAGACCGGGGAAACCTCTCCCCTAGGTTTAGTAAACTATGACTATGGTAAAAGATAAACAAAAAGCCTTGGAGTTACCTTTTTTTTTTACAAGCAAACTAAATTTCCGTTTGAGACACCCCTGCGAGTGTCTAAGGAGTTAGCGACTTTTCACGGGGACACGATACAGTAGTAAAAGAGCCTAGGAGGATGGCTCTTATAAGTGCAAAAAATTTCGGCAATTGGCTTTCCCTCCCTACGGTGAACAAACGGAGATCCAACCATCTTCCGTCGTACGAAAAAGAACTCTGGTACTTCCAGATATGTTGACCCGAAGGTGAACACGATTAACACGGACCTCCAAAAACTCTCAAAACTGGGTGACGCACTGACGATCTCTGGACGGAAACTCGAGTTACCGGGGTGTTCCCGGACTTCCGAGTCGGTGGTGAACGGGCGGAGTCGGGGAGGCCCTGGTGTCCGGAGTTGGAGGGTCAGAGTCTCCGTCGTCAGTCCCGAAGGAGCGGGTCTTGAGCCGGAGGTGACGACCAAGGACACAGAAGATCCTACGTTGGGGGAGGTGTTCTAGGGCGTCGAGGGTCCCACCTCGCGGGAGGTGGCCTATGAGTGGGACGTTCGGAGACAGAGGGAGAGGGTCCAGAAGGGCGAGGACTCCTCCGTGGCCTGGAAGAGGTCCCAGGCTCCCACCGCCCCTCGTCGGGGGCCGGTAGTCCGGCAGTCACCCTCCGGCCTTGTCCTGTACACACAACCATACCTTTAACGCATCTTACCTCAGCTGGACTGAGGTCTTGTCCCCGGGTTTTCAGAGGTATCTCTTGGGTTCCGGACATTGGCGACGGCGTGGGAGGACGAGTAAGAGTAGGAGGAGAAGGAGCGGGAGAGGTCTGTCTCCGCGGAGGAGGAGGTGCTGAAGGTGGAGCTTTAGTTAGAGTGGGAGGAGGAGCAGGAGGAGGTAGAGGAGATGTAGAAGGAGGTAGAAGAGGAGGAGATTGCCGAGAGATGGTATGAGGAGAGGGTGACGCCGGACTCCGTTTGGGACGAGGGGCCCTTCCCGAGACCTCTGGAGGTTCCTCCGGTCTTCTCGGCACCGGAGGAGCTGAGGAAGGTAGGGGAGGCTTCGTCTACGAACCTGGGGTTCCTCTGACCCCAGCGCCGGGCGGGGCGGTGGTCGAGATAGGCCCGGTGGGCCCTAGGTCGGCACGAGGAGACACCGTCTGTACCGTCCTCTCTGCACGGTCTGTCCCTAGCAGGACGTGACTACAGACGCCCCTTCTACCGCCGGCGACTCACAGCGCGACTGCTCTACGACAACCGGCGCCCTGACGTCCCACCCCCACCCCTGTCGTCTCTGCAGTCGACGTGTCCCTGGTCCTCAGACGCTCGACGACCACACCCGGGGTGTTATCCTTACCACTCCCCCATCGGGCGTGTGGGCGGGTGGTTTCGGCTCCGACTCGACCGCCGCTGTCCGCCCTTTCCAGGACTACCCGACCACTACCATCCACCTCGACCTTCCCAGTTGGCCCTGGTGAAGGAGGTCACGGTCGAGATTCGAGTAACCGGTCCTCCGTTCCTAACCGTACTGACGGCAGGTTACTCACTAGTTGCGAAAGTCCAACGTACCTTCGCAAGGTCGGGGTCCAGTATACAACTCGGGTGTTCTCAGGGAAGAAAAGTTAACGACGACGACGACGCCGACGATTCAGCGAAGTCAGCACAGGCTGTGACACGCTGGGGTATCTACCGTCGGGTGGTCCGAGGGGGTAGGGACCCTAGGAAGTCCGTTCAAATGACCTCACCCAACGGTAAAGGAAGCTACGTACTTTCACTTTTCACTTTCACTTCAGCGAGTCAGCACAGACTGAGGATCGCTGGGGTTCCTGACGTCGGGCGGTCCGAGGAGGCAGGAACCCTAAAAGGTCCGTTCTCATGACCTCACCCCACGGTAACGGAAGAGACAGGAAATGTAACGTGGTAACGTCTTTGCTTTACCGTTACAGGGAGATCCGCCGTGGGACCCCATACCCTTCGACCCACACGAGGGGTCAACGGTGGAACACAGTCGAGTCCAGTAGTCTCTATGTGACTAAAATTTTTCAATTATTTCCGAACTCTTTCTTGTAGTTTTCATTCTCTACCTCTTTAACCTTTTGTATTTGACTTAATTTGCCCTCGTGACTTTAACTTTATCTTTTTTACTTTGTTTGATCTATTTTGATTTTCTAGTCAAACCAGGTCAGCTAAAATTCGTACCGACGAGTACTCGTTGTATAGACATCGAAACCTCTTATTTTCGTTATGGAACCGTAAGAAGTTTTTTAAGATTCTATTAAGACTACACACAGTCCAAAAAGATAATTTACCATCGAAACCACTATGGCTTAAGATAATGAAAAGACAACTGGTGAGTACCATGTTGTCATAATTCACTTATTATCAATGAGTGATCTTACATATTATATATAAAATCTTTTGAACAATTACAAACGGATTGATTTTTAAATACTGTAATACTAAGGTGAACAAACTGAATCATACTTATCTTACGATCTAAAGATTAAAATTTTTTTCTACCCGTTGTTGGTTGTTTCAAAATGATATATCGTGACCCTTGACATCAAGGAAACAGTTAGAGAACTTTATGGATATTGCCTTTTATTTGACTTTTTATTATATACACACATACATATTGACTTAGTGGAACGACACGTGGACCTTGAAACATTCAGTTGAAACATTCAACGTTCAGAGAGAGATATATATTTCTTTTTATTTCATTTCACATATCTAGTGTATACTCGTTGACAAAGTTGGAGGACACTCTCTGTCCTCCTCTTACACCTCCCAATTTACAACGATTTCAATGAATCTTTTCTTGTATGTTCAACTGGACCTACGGACCTCTTACCTCTGACCTCTCGCCTTCCTCATTTTGATCCCCGACTTTCCCTAAGAAGTCCCGAGGGGTTAAGTGAAGTTCCGAGGTTCTTTACTTCTGTCTGAAGAAAAGTACTGACTCGATTAGTGGACGAGATGTGATTTGTCCCTGTGGGGCAGGGTTTAAGTATATAAATTTACAAATGGGTGAGGTAGCGGGTCCACTACCACAAACTCTCAACACCGGAAATCATCCTCTGTGTCACTTCTATTAGTTGGAAGGGGATATATCTTGAATACGTAATATCTAAAGTGGGGAATATGGCCGGAACAAAACAAAATGGATTGAGTATGAGTCATAAAAGTTACCCCTATCAGGTGACCCAGGGTTCGACAGTTCGGGTAAAGATTCACTGTCTCTGAGTTAAATTGAAATACTCGGTATACAGGCTCACGGATACGGGTGATGCCCTATAAACTCCTCTTACCGACGATACTAGACCTCGTGACTTTGTGGTGCTATTATTTTAAGAACTCCGTTTATGTAGATAACCGATAGAAGTCCTCGAGGGAATTGTGAGATCCCCGTAGAAAATTTTGAAATCACTATAGAAGTTCATAAGGAGAGAAACCAAGGGTCCATAATACAAGTTTTTCAAAAGGATTTCCTACGTAAAATCGTAAACGACTTTTCACCTTCACTTTCAGTGAGTCAGTACAGACTGACAAACGCTGAGGTACCTGATGTGTCAGACACCTTAAGAGACCCGATCTCACGACCTCACCCATCGGTAAGGGAAGAGGTCACGTAGAAGGTTTAGGTCCCTAGTTTGGGTCCAGAGGGTGTAACGTCCGCCTAAGAAATGGTCGACTCGGTGTTTCCTTCGGGTCGCAAACAACTTCAGTTAAGGGTTAGATAAACGTCTTCAGAATTCGGTTATTCGTGAAAAATACAAATTTTTGATAATAACGTGATAACACCACTTACAGTGTCCGTATATCATGTCAGTGTTACGAAAAGTCGGTAAGAGAGACAACAGGGATTTATTTAGTAGCGAGGATTTCCTTTGGGGTACGGTCATTAGTCAGGAAAAGGTAAAGGGGGAGTGACGTTGATCCGAGACTATTGATGATTAGAGGACAAATGGAGATACTTGAATGTAAAAGATCTATCGACTCTCTTTATTTTAGGATGTTATACACTGGAAAACACAGACCGGAGAGTAAGTAAAAACGCCGACTTACGATACGGGCACATGTCTCGCAGTGTAAACAAATACTTACACTTTGTTCTACTCAACCACCTAGGAAGCCTACAAAGGGTAAACCCAAGGGTCAAGCCAGTCCCGACGATACTTGTACCCCTATCTTGAAAAACAATGGAAAACAAACTTGTTTATGGAGATCAAGAAACCGAATATATCGATTATCACCTTAACTCTGTTGGTACTCCGAAAATTGAAAAAGTCCTCGAAAGTCTGAGAAAAAAACGTCGATGAACGACAACAAGTCAACAAGACGGCGAGTCGACACAGACTGAAAAACGTTAGGGTACCTGACGTGTGCGTTCCGAAGGGAAAGGAAGGGGTAGAGAGTCTCAACCGAGTTTGAGTACAGGTATCTCAACCACTACGGTAGGTTGGCACAGCAAGAGACCACAGGGGAAGAGGAGGACGGAAGATAGAAAGGGTCGTAGTCTCAGATAAGGTCACTCTACCGAGAAGCGTAGTCCACCGGTTTCATAACCTCGAAGTCAAAGTCGTAGTCAGGAAGGTCACTTGTAAGTCCAAACTAAAGGAAATCGTGACTGACCAAACTAAAGGAACGTTAGGTTCCCTGAGAGGTCTCGCAAGAGGTTGTGGCGTCAAGCTTACGTAGCTAAGAAACCGCGAGTCGGAGGAAGTACCAGGTTGAGAGTGTAGGTATGTACTGATGACCTTTTTGAAACTGACATACCTGAAAACAGTAGTTTCACTGCAGAGTCGAGAAACTCAGTGACAGATCCAAACAGTATCGAAAAGAAGGTTCCTCGTTCGTAGAAAATTAAAGTACCGACGTCAGTGGTAGACGTCACAAAAACCTCGGGTTCTTTTATTTAGGTAAAAAAGAGGTAAACGGTAATTCACTACCCTGGTTTACGGTACTAGAATCAAAAAACTCACAACTCAAGATTCGGTTGAAAAAGTGAGAGGAGAAAGTGAAAGTAGTTCTCCGAGAAGTCAAGTTGCAACGTAAGACGTTACACACCATAGTAGACGTATAGAGTCCAATAACTATAAAGGGAGTCGTTAAAACTAAGGTCGAACTAGAAGTAGGTCGGTCCGTAAAGTACACTACATGAGACGTATGTTCAATTTATTCGTTTCACTGTTAAATGTCGGAACTGTATGAGGAAAGGGTTAAACCCTGGTCAGGTGACAAGGTACAGGCCAAGATTGACAACGAAGAACTGGACGTATGTCTAAAGAGTCCTCCGTCCATTTCACCAGACTATAAGGGTAGAGAGATTCTCAAAAGGTGTCAAACACCACTAGGTGTGTCAGTTTCTGAAATCACATCAATAACTTCATCTCACTGTGATGAACACAAGGTGAACTACGTTTGTATAAGTTTCTAGTCCCTCGAAGAAAGGTTACTTTACTTAATTATACTATGGAACGAATACATCGTGAAGTGAAATTTAAATAATTTTTATTTGCTTTTACCAATAAAACCAGACTCCTAATACACACCTAGATTTAATGTTTTATATGAGAGACAGGGTCGGGTGACTAGTCTTTCGCCGGAGGGAGGAGGTGTCTTAATTATCATTAGTAAAGTAAGAGTGAAGTCGAGAGATTCTTTCCATAATAAGGAGTGTAAAAGGTAGGTCCTCCCCTCTACTACATCATCTTCAGTCTCGAATCTGAGACTTCGCTCTGACCGACCCAAACATAAAGTGGACACGGTGAGTGATCGACACCTTAGAATTCGTTGAATGTGTCGAGACGAAACGGAGTCAAAGGAGCAGAGATCTCATTCTATCATTATTCTGAAGGAACATCCTATGTTACTCAATTAAGTACCTTTCGCGGTTTTAAACTGAACGAAAAGTAACGAAAGTAAGAATATTAGTGTGTATTACCGACGGAGACTCTGAGGACGAGGAAACGAATTGACAATTTGAGTACACGGAAAAAGTTCTACGACAAGTGGATACTTACTGTCCTCCTTCTTCAATTTGTAGGGGACGGGTTCCGAACGGCAAGATTTTCTATAAATGTTCTAATTACCCGAAAAGAGAAACAAAGGAGCACAGGATGGTCGATTAGATATTTCCTTGGACCGTAGGTCTGGGACTATTCTACCAATAAAGCTCTGTAATCAGTCGGTAGACCATTCAGTCTGTCGATAGGCTTATTTTAACATAAGGAACGGAGTTGTGGAATAGAGACTAAGTAACCGGGTAGCACGTCCCTCGTCTCGTTTGAACCCGAGTCCTTGTCAAGTTGAAAACAACAACAAATCCACGATTCAGCACAGACTGAGAAACACTGGGGTACGTGCCATCGGGTGGTCCGAGGGGACTGGTACCCTAAAGAGTCCGTTCTGATGACCTCACCCAACGGTACGGGAGGGGGTCCCCTAGGAGGACTGGGTCCTTAACTTGGACACAGAGGACACGGAGGACGTGACGTCTTCCTAAGAAAGAAATAGGCGATCGAAAGTCCCTTCGGGGAATCAAGGGTCTGGTCACTGGTTTGGACGCAACGGATGGAACGTTCCACCCAAGAATTAGTAGCTGGTGGTCCCGTCAGAGTCGTTATATAGGACCCGAAGGGACCACCGAGTCTGCTATTTCTCAGGCGGGCGTTACGCCCTCTGGACCCAAGTTAGGGACGCAACCGTTCTAGGGGACCTNGAATCAAGGGACTGGTCACTGGTTTTGACTAAAGGACGTAACGTTCCGTCCTAGAATTGGTAGTTGGTGGTCCCTCAGGGTTGTTACATATGATGTACTCCCGTAAAAATTCCCGCAGGGAGAACTGAATCTACCATTTCTTAGACGAACGGCACGTCCTCTCAACCCAAGTTAGAGACGCATGTCCGTCTAGGAGACCTCTTCCCTTACCGATGGATGAGGTCACGAGGACCCCGAAGGGACCACCGAGCCTACCATTTCTTAGACGGACGTTACACCCTCTGGACCCAAACTAGGGACCCAGTCCTTCTTGGTGACCTCTCCCTTACCGTTGGAGTGAGGTCATAAGAACGGATCTCTTAAATGTTTTAAATTTTTGTCCGTACGTATTTATCTACTCTTCTCATATGTTTTGTTGGCCCCGATACTCTTTTTCTTACTCTCTGAAAACCTCACCGGTAAAAATATATAAATCCATCAATGTTTAATATCTTGATAAAAGGACTTATTATGGTGTATTGACCGTATTAGTCCTCCCACCCTTCGGTCCTTCGGGGACCTGATGACGCAAAGACGACTCTGGTAGTGTCTAAAACCGACGCTCTGGTGTGACTGAGGAAGAGGTAGATATGTCAGTTCCATCTACAGAGTACGGAACGGAAAACTATGGATGTTTCGATCCATGGCATGGGACCCTTGAGATAATAGTGACTACGTTTTCTTCACTTTAAAATACTCAGGTACGAGTGATTGTCTTTTGTCTTTGGTGTCTTCGTGTCTGATGTGGAGTGAAGAGGAAGGTCCAGAGTACCCACAAAGAATACACGAACCGTCTCCGAAGATAAGTACCTTAGGTCCGGTAGTCCCGTTCTCAAGTCCTTTCCATCTGAACCGAACGTTGGAGATAGTTCGAAATGGACCACATTAACCAAAACCCTACCTTAGTCCACTCGACTACATACTGTGAACGGTGTCCTATATTTGGACTTCCACCTCTACGGTCAATCCTCCGATAACATCATCAGGTGGACTCTCTACTACCACAAAACCTAGTCTCACTGTTTTCGTTTCCACAATCCTTCACCAACCTAAATGTAAAATGAGTCTTTTGTCCTGAGCGGGCATGTAAGACCGTCCCAACTCCCTTTCTATATTTTCAGACTCCTAATTATGAAGGAAAGTGAGGACAGGATCTGTAGTAAAAGAAACGTTTGGAAGTTCGGACCGAATCCTCGGGGAGACTACATATAGGGGTATAGTACACAAAACCTTAAGGAATAAAGTAGTAGACATAAAGATGATGTGTCAGTAAAGGGGTCCCCGGCTTACATACACACCGATACGCACTGTGTAACGGTCCGTATACCACGAGAGAGTTATTTATGACACTATTACTACTTACTTCCTTATGACCTAATGACACTTAAGTAGTCGAGTCACTACCACTTAAAGAGACATAATTCCCCGGGATGCTGAGGAGCGAATAGAGGTCACAATGGATATAAGGACACATATGAAAGATGATGTTTATATACTTGGACAGTAGTTATCTTCTTGACAACGTACAAAAAGTTGAAACATATACGGACCGTAGTACTACGGAAATAGGAAAACCTTCATCCAAAAATAGGTAAACGGTGAAGGTGGGGACTTAGAAACGGGGAACAATATTCGACTTAAAACAGGGGTACTTTTCCATACAACTTTAAAAAAATAGGGAACTTGGACATTTACACTGGAATAAACCTTCATCCCGTAAACGTCCATATTATCTCAATTCTACTCCAGTATGAACTAATCCCGCCCGGAAATAAAGTCATACTGACCATAAGAATACTCTTCTCTTTTCCTGTGTCTATGTCTGCCCCTTTTACGATACACTGCTACCTCTGACCTTAGTGCATAAATGTTCCGTTCACTACGGTTGCTAACTGTCGTTGGTGGTCTTTAATCCTCTCTCCGTACTTTGTTCTAAGAGGAAGTCTCGGAGACCTTCCCTGGCGGGAACGGCTATGGAACTGGAGTCTGAAGACCGGAGGTCTTGACACTCTATTACATAAAGACAACAAAATTCGGTAGACCAAACACCTTTAAACAATGCCATTGGAATCCTGTGATTGTGTGGGGAGAAACACAGAGTTCGAGGACTCTTAAGATCACAGAAGGATTCAGGTCTAGAATGGTGGAACAAATCAAATGGACGTTGTCATGGTTCAGTCACTTAATTCCTACTTGGACGTCACCCACATCATTTGGAAAGCGGGTGACGAGATTTGTCACCAAGACTTTGAGGTCACACGAAGTCATCGTGGACCTCCTGACATTTTGGGACTACCGATCGCCGGATCGGAGTCCTAAAGGTTGAGTCATCCAGACCTCGTGCCAGACTCTTACACGTAACGTTTGTTCAAGGGTCGACTACGACTACGACGACAAGGTCCGTTCGATCCAGTAGGTCGTCAAAGAAAGTTATTTTATATCATCTCCGATCCCGTGGTAGTGTGTTTAATAAATGTGAGAATATAAAATTAAATAAACCCCGATGTTATGTTCCTAAATTTTGTCCGAACTGTTTATCGACTTTCTTTAGGGAAAGTCACTGTCATTCCACCCGGTTTTATTTATCTTGTTACTATCTAAACTCAGTCACAATAAATACACCTTTTTTTTTGGTTTGTTTGTGATGTCGAATAATGAAGGTTTGTTCGAAAATAAAGGTTACACTTGTTATGATAGTTTAATAGACATTTTCCATTCCATTTCAGTCTACAGTCATCAATTATAGTGAAACCCCGCAACTTTGAAACTTTGTTTTAATCATAAAATCCGATTACTTTTGTTCTTATAGGCACTTCTTGTCTACGTAGAAAAGAAAACGACAGACGAAGAAAGATACGGAAGGGTGACATCCTACTTATTCTCGGTTAATTGTTAACACGGGGTTATTGCACGTGGTCACAGAAAGATTTATACTCAGTTGTGATACATGTAGATAAAAGAGTTACTCCTCTTTTGTTATACGAAAGAAGAACATTGGGTCTGGGAACCACTAGGCCCACGTGTAATAAAGCAGTGTGGTTGGAGTAGAGGGAGCACGGGTAGTGATATTTACGAACAAACAACAACAACAAGAGACCTTTCCGGTGAGACAGTGACTATTGGTTATTATAATGATACTGACTAAAAGAAAAGAAAACTTCTTTTTTAGATTTAAGTTGATTGTAAACACTTAAGGAGGACTTTACGTCAAGAGAACTTTGGGAATTACAGAATGATGAAACATTCCTTAGTGAAAGAGTTTCAGTAGTAGTCATGTTCTCTGATGTTAAGACACCGGTGCGTTACTACTATGTCGATTACGTACTGGATCAGTGAAATCGACGACGAAGACAACTTCTAAGAGATTTCTTCGTGACCAGAGATAAAGGTCCAGACTATTTAAGAGGTTGCCATCATCAGAATTTCGTTGTCCTGTTTCCTGAGTACCTATATTTACTTTATGTAAAGTCTTGTATGACGGAGGATGTAATAGATCTTATGTAATAATTGTTATTCGACAAAAAGGTTTTCATTTAAAGTTATTAAAAGGATAAATGAAGTGTCTTCTTTTATAGTTTTTATATTTCGACAATCATTCTCCATACACAGTCCTTACCAATGCAGTATGATTTCGGATATGATATTATGGACATAATAGGTCTCGACGGGAAACGACTCTGGTGTAGGTAAAGCTCAGGAAGAGGTCCAAAAAGTAAAGGTAGGAGAAGGAGAAGTAGTCTCAAAAGTATGACTAGGAGTGGGAGTAGTAATCCCGTCTTACTACGTCTGAAACCCCAATTTTCAACCGCCCTTTTTATAGGGTTGAATTTTAGTCGTCGTCTCAGATCCGGACTCTCTTCTCTTTATACAAATTTCTTTCTTTTTTTTGTTTATGATCGACCTGTACAAAGATGACCAACTATGTAAAGATCGGGGTGGGGGGGGGTAAAGACGACAGACTGTTAAAAGTGTTTACAAAAGGGGGGGAAAGGTCATCTAGAGTGTGTGATACGAAGACTAATAAAGACCGGGGAAACCTCTTCCCTAGGCTTAGTAAACTATGACTATGGTAAAACGTACACAAACAGTCTTAGAGTTACCTTTTACAAACAAACTAAATTTCTGTTTAAGATACCCCTTCGAGTCCCTAAGGAGTTGACGACTTTTCACGGGGACACGATACAGTAATAAAGGAGTCTGGGAGGATGGCTCTTAGAAGTGTAAAAAATTTCGACAACTGGTTTTCCCTCCCTGCGGTAAACAAACGGGGATCCCGATGTCAGGTACCCCAGCGATTCTCAGCCTGTGCTGACTCGCTGAAGTGAAAGTGAAAGTACGTAACCTCTTCCTTTACCGTTGGGTGAGGTCACAAGAACGGACCTCTTGGGGTCCCTGCCCCCTCGGACCACCCGACGGTAGGTACCCGTGTCTCAGCCTGTGCTGGCTTCGCTGAATCGTCGTCGTCGTCGTCCAACCATCTTCCGTCGTACGAAAAGGAACCCTGGTATTTCCAGACATCTTAAACCGAAGGTGAACACGACGGAAGGTTAACACGGACCTCCAAAGACTCTCGAGACTGGGCGACGAATTGGCGATCTCTGGACAGAAACTCGACCTACCGGGGTGTCCCCGGCGTTCCCGGACTTCCGAGTCGGTGGTGAACGGGCGGAGCCGGGGAGGCCCTGGTGTTCGGAGTTGGAGGGTCAGAGTCTCCGTCGTCAGTCCTGGAGCGAGCGGGTCTAGAGCCGGAGGTGGCGACCAAGGAGACAGAAGATCCTACGTCCGGGGAGGCGTTCTAGGGCGTCGAGGGCCGCACCTCGCGGGAGATGGCCCATGAGTGGGACGTTCTGAACCGGAGGGAGAGGGTCCAGAAGGACGAGGACTCCTCCGTGGCCTGGAAGAGGTCCCAGACTCCCACGAACCAACACCGGGGGCTAGTAGTCCGCCAGTCGCACTCCGGCCTTGTTCTGTACAAACAACAATGCCTTTAACGCATCTTTCCTCAGCTGCACTGAGGTCTTGTCCCCGGGTTTGGAGAGGTGTCCTTTGAGTTCCGGACGTTGGCGACGGCGTGGGAGGACGAGTAAGAGTAGGAGGAGAAGGAGCGGGAGAGCGCCGTCCACGAGGAGGAGGAGGTGCAGGAGGTTGAGCTTTAGTTAGAGTGGGAGAAGGAGCGGGAGGAGGTAGAGGAGATGTAGAAGGAGGGAGAGGAGGAGGACATTGCCGAGAGATGGTGTGAGGAGAAGGTGACGCCGGACACCGGTTGGGACGAGGGGCCCTGCCCGTGACCTCTGGAGGTTCCTCCGGTCTTCTCGGCACCGGAGGAGCTGAGGAAGGTAGGGGAGGGTTTGCCTACGGACCTGGGGTTCCTCTGACCCTCGGACGTCCCTGCAGACGCCCCTTCTACCGCCGGCGGCCCGACTCACAGCGCAGCTCCTCTGCGACAACCGTCACCCTGGAATCCCACCCCCACCCCCGGCGTCTCTGCTGCCGACGAGTCCCTTGTCCTCAAACGTTTCCACGACCACACCCGGGGGGGGGGGGAGCACTGTCCTTGCCGTTCCCCCGCCGGGCGTCTGGCCGGGTGACTCTGGGTCCGACTCTACCGTCGTCTGGCCGTCGTTTCTGGGGCTACCCGACCGCTATCATTCACGTTGACCCTCCCAGTTGGCCCCTGGTGACGGAGGTCGTTGTCGAGATTCAAGTAAACGGTCCTCCGTTTCTAACCGTACTGGCGACAGGTTACTCACTAGTTCCGAAAGTCTGACGTACCTTCGGAAGGTCGGGGTCCAGAATGTAACTCGGGTGTCCTCAGGGAAGGAAATGTGGTGTGATAACGTTTTTGTCTTGCCGTTACAGGGACATCCCGACGTGGGACCCCATACCCTTGGACCTACACCACGAGCCAACGGTGGGACACTGTCGAGTCCGGTAACCTCTATGCGAGTAAAAAAATTCAATTATCTCCGAGCGATTTCGGAACTCTTTCTTGTAGTTTTCTTTCTCTACCTCTTTAACCTTTTGTATTTGACTTAATTTGCCTCGTGACTTATACTTTGTCTTTTTCACTTTGTTTGATCTATTTTCAATTTCTAGTAGTATATCAGGTCAACAAAAATTCGTACCGACGAGTAATCTTTGTACAGACATCCAAAGCTCTTATTTTCGTTATGGTACAGTAAAAAAAGTTTTTTAAGGTTCTATTAAGACTACACAGTCCTAAAATTTCACTAATGTCTAAAAAGATAATTTACCATTAAAACCACTATATCTTAAGATAATGAAAAGACAACTGGTTAGTACAATGTTACCATAATTCACTTATTATCAACGTATGAGTGATCATACATATTATATATGAAATCTTTTACGTAACAAACGGATTGATTTTTTAAACTGTAAAACTAAGGAGAACAAACTGTCATACTTATCTTACTATCTAAAGATTAAAAATTTTTCCATCCATACGTTGTTCGTTGTTTCCAAATGACATATCGTGTCCCTTGACATCAAGGAAACAGTCAGAGAACTTTATGGATATTACCTTTTATTAGACTTTTTATTAACTACACATATACGTATTGACTTAATGGAACGACACGTGGACCTTGTAACATTCAGTTGATGTGAAGTTATTTTTCTTATAAATATAATTCTTTCTTTTTGCTCTTTCACAAATCTAGTGTATGCTCGTTGACAAATTTGGGGGACACTCTCTGTCTTTCTCTTAAACCTCCAAAATTACAACAATTTCCATGAATCTTTTCTTGTATGTTCAACTGCACCTCCGTCACTCTTACCTCTCACCTTCCTTATTTTGATCCTCGACTTTTCCCTAGGTAGTCCCGAGGGGTTGAGTGAAGTTTTAAGGTTCTTCACTTCTCTCTGAAGAAAAGTACTGACCCGATTCGTGAGCGAGACGTGATTTCACCCTATGGGATGAGGAGGGTTTAAGTGTACAACTTTGGGAATGGGTGAGGTGGGGTCCACTACCATGAACCCTCAATCCCGGAAACTATCCTCTGTGTCACTCCTATTAGTGGAGAAGGGATGCATCTTGAATACATAATACCCAAAGTGGGGAATATACCCGGAACGAAACAAAATGGATTGAGTATTATAAAGGTCACCCCTATCAGGTAACCCAGGGTACAATAGTTCGGGTAAAGATTCACTGTTTCTGAGTTAAATTGAAACTCTCGGTGTACAGGCTCACGGATACGGGCGATGTCCTATCAAATCCTGTTACCGACGATACTAGACCTCGTGACTTTGTGGCGTTATTATTTTACGAATTCCGTTTATTTAGACAACCGATAGACGTCCTCGAGAGAATTGTGATATCCCCGTAGAAAATTTTTAAGTCACCATAGAAGTTCTTGAGGAGATAAAACACGGGGTCATAATTCAAGTTTTAAAAAAGGATGCACTACGTCAAATCGTCCACAACTTTAGTTAAGGTTTAGATGAACATCTTCAGAATTCGGTTATTAGTGGAAAATAGAAATTTTTCTTAATAACGCGATAACACCATTTACAGTGGAAAGGATTTCCCATATGAAGCGTCCGTAAATCATGTAAATGTTACGACAAGTCGGTAAGAGAGACAACAGGGGTGTATTTAATAGTGAGGATTTCCTTTGGGGTACGGTCATTAGTTAGGAAGAGGTAAAGGGGGAGTGACGTTGGTCCGAGACTATTGGTGATTAGACGAGAAATGGAGATACCTGAATGGGAAAGATCAACTGTCTTTGCTTGAGGATGTTATACGCTGGGAAACATAGGCCGGAGAGAGCAAGGAAAAATGTCGGCTTACGATGCGGAAACATGTCTCCCAGTGAAAACAAATACTTACACTTTGTTCAACTCCTGTCCGACTACCTATGAACCCTACAAAGGGTAACCCAATACCACTTATTCCGACGATGTCTGTACCCCTGTCTTGAAAAACAAACTTATCTATGAAAGTTGAGAACCCGTATATATCGATTATCACCTCAACTACTCTGTTGGTGTCCGAAAAATTGAAAAAAGTCCTCGACGGCTTGACAAAAGATATCGCTGAAGAACAAGTCAGTGAGTCAGCACAGGCTGAGAGACGCTGGGGCACCTGACGTCGTGCGGTCCGAAGGGACAGGAAGTGGTAGAGGTATTTACTCGTGACTTCATTTCCATTACGTTACGGTAGGATAAAAAACAGTAACCACGATTGTAAAATTTTCACATAATCGTGTATTATTGTACGTCATGTGGAATACCTCACCGTGTCCCGAAACAGTGGCAATAAATTTTGTTTTCCCGTCAGGTTCATCCTAAAATAGGTACATTACAGTAAACATCCCGTAGCATAATAAAGACTAGTCAAACACGACACGACAGAAAGAGGATAGAAAGACGATTTTCAAACAGAAAATTTCCGGGATGCACCGGAAGATTCATTAGAATGACCCCAAGCGCGGTCATCCGTTTTCCGTGTATGCACTGAGTGAAAGTCCATTAGGTAAACCCGGAACCCAAAGACGATTCTGAAAATCTATTGTGGGAAGTTGAAGAATGTTCCCGAAAAAAAAAAAATTTGGAATTCCTAGAGACCCCATAACCGGGTCTAAAAGGACTCCGGATTTGTCTTATACCAGTGTGGGAACTGAAGTAGCAATGTGGTATATAAGGGTCTTCCGAAGACCTAAACTGGAAACGGGTCCTCGAAAAAGAATTGAAAGTGTAGTAAACGATAGGTCCTCTCCGACCCCTAAAAGTTTCATCGTCCAAGACAGAGGATAAACAAATTTTCTTTAGGTAGGAAGTCACTTCAAGTTTAAAGTTAATGAACCGTATAAAGTCAGAGAAAAAAGAAAATAGATCAAGTAAATTTTTGTGTTTCGATAGATATTGACCTTGTACAATCCTTATCAAACCACTTTCTTGTATGATCCTCTTGACCTCAAAGGTCCCGACAGGAGAGAATCCGGTCCACACAATCAGAAGGTAACACTTTGTCCTTTTGGTTTAGTGGTGCATTTATTACATTTCTAGTTTGATGTCATTGTATGATTATATTAGTTCTCTCATGGTAGGGTAACTGAAAAGGCATAAGACCACCAATCCTCCTTCAGTGTCGTAGTCGGGTCGAATTCCCTTCCTCTGTATACTCTCATACTTATTGTGTCTCCAACTCCCAGTGAATCCCAGACACGTGTCATGGACCTGAGGAGTTTCAAGACAAGGTCGTTTCACCCCTTTCGAACCGGGGGTTGTGTCCGGTGAACCAGGAGTAAGGCCCGGGACCTGTGTTGGAGAAGGGGAGAGATGAGTGAGACTCGAAGTAAGGAGTGGAGGTCTCCGAAGTGTACGATATATACCTATGACTTCGTGTCAACAGAGGACAAGGGGTTTATGTCGGGGGTGGAGAAACAATGGAGGGTCAGGACCCTTATATTGTGACCTTCATGGTAGGTCGGGAGTCTTCGTGTTTAAGTCACTACTCCTCGTACGTCCGAAGAACCTCGAACCCCAGGGAACCCGTGGTTTAAGTCCCGGAGACTATGGTCTGACGACCCTCTTTATAGTTATTGGAGTCTATACGTCTACTGTGGCGGGAATACCGTCTTTCACTTCTTCTTGACTTCTCAGAGACCTACGTTAACTTTCTCCTCTCACTTTTTCAACCGAATTTCGAGTTGTAAGTCTTTTGATTCTAGTACCGTAGACCAGGGTAGTGCAGTACCGTTTATCTACCCCTTTGTCACCTTTGTCACCAACTGAAATAAAAAGACCCGAGGTTTTAGTGACGTCTACCACTGACGTCGGTACTTTAATTTTCTGCGAATGAGGAACCTTCCTTTCAATACTGGTCGAATCTGTCGTATAAGTTTTCGTCTCTGGTTTTTATTTATTTATTTATTTATTTACTTTTCATCTCTGTAATGAAACGGCTGTTTCCCGGTAGATCATTTCCGATACCAAAAAGGTCACCAGTACACACCTACACTCTCAACCTGATATTTTGTTCGACTCGCGACTTCTTAACTACGAAAACTTGACACCACAACCTCTTCTGAGAACTCTCAGGGAACCTGACGTTCCTCTAGGTTGGTCAGGCACGATTTCCTCTAGTCAGGATCCACAAGTAACCTTCCTGACTACAACTTCGACTTTGAGGTTATGAAACCGGTGGACTACGTTTCTCGACTGAGTAAACTTTTCTGGGACTGCGACCCTTCCTAACTCCCGTCCTCCTTTTCCCCTGCTGTCTCCTACTCTACCAACCTACCGTAGTGGTTCAGTTACCTGTACCCAAACCCACCTGAGACCCTCAGTCACTACCTGTCCCTCCGGACCGCACGACGCCAAGTACGCCAGCGTTTCTCTGCCTGTGGTGACTCACTGACTTGACTTGAATAGGTACTTTGTTCAAACCTCCGTCCGTCCACCCAAGAGTCACATGTGTAGGGGAGGTAACGGGAACCGACAAACGTCTCTCTACTCCGACGTTCTCCCATCCTCACCTTGGAGATTTCGTANATAAAAAGACCCGAGGTTTTAGTGACGTCTACCACTAACGTCGGTGCTTTAATTTTCTGCGAATGAGGAACCTTCCTTTCAATACTGGTCGAATCTGTCGTATAAGTTTTCGTCTCTGGTTTTTATTTATTTATTTATTTATTTACTTTTCATCTCTGTAATGAAACGGCTGTTTCCCGGTAGATCATTTCCGATACCAAAAAGGTCACCAGTACACACCTACACTCTCAACCTGATATTTTGTTCGACTCGCGACTTCTTAACTACGAAAACTTGACACCACAACCTCTTCTGAGAACTCTCAGGGAGCCTGACGTTCCTCTAGGTTGGTCAGGCACGATTTCCTCTAGTCAGGATCCACAAGTAACCTTCCTGACTACAACTTCGACTTTGAGGTTATGAAACCGGTGGACTACGTTTCTCGACTGAGTAAACTTTTCTGGGACTGCGACCCTTCCTAACTCCCGTCCTCCTTTTCCCCTGCTGTCTCCTACTCTACCAACCTACCGTAGTGGTTCAGTTACCTGTACCCAAACCCACCTGAGACCCTCAGTCACTACCTGTCCCTCCGGACCGCACGACGCCAAGTACGCCAGCGTTTCTCTGCCTGTGGTGACTCACTGACTTGACTTGAATAGGTACTTTGTTCAAACCTCCGTCCGTCCACCCAAGAGTCACATGTGTAGGGGAGGTAACGGGAACCGACAAACGTCTCTCTACTCCGACGTTCTCCCATCCTCACCTTGGAGATTTCGTACCCCGGATAATGTTCGGGGAGATTGGACCTAGAGTCTCGTCATGATACTAGTTGTTGGTCAAGTCGTGTCCGTGACACTGTCGGTCGGAAATCCTTACGGGGTTTCTAGGAACGGAGGACCACAAGTACAAGATCACATCTCGGAATAGAGTAAATTATTTCTACTGGTTTTCTGGGACTACGACCCTTTCTAACTCCCATCCTCCTCTTCTCCCGCCGTCTCCTACTCTACCAACCTACCGTACTGTCTGAGTCACCTATCCTCACACTTGTTTCAGGTCCTCTATCACTTCCTGTCCCTTCGGAGTACACGACGTCAGGTACCCCCGTATTTCTCAGTCTGTGCTAAATCGTGGACTTGTTGTTGCACTGGTCGGTAAACAACGTGTCGTTGTCTTTTCCTTTTATGTAGAACCGTGACTCTCATCCCAAAGTACCATTTGTTGTTGTTTCTTTCCTGACTCTCTCATAAGTCAAGTCAAATCAGTGAGTCGGCACAGGCTGAGAAACGCTGGGGTACTTGACGTCGTGCGGTCCGGAGGTACAGGTAGTGGTTGAGGGCCTCAAGTGAGTTTGTTTGCAGGTAGCTTAGTCACTACGGTACGTCGGTAGAGTAGGAGACAGTAGAGGAAGAGGAGGACGGGGGTTAGGGAGGGTCGTAGTCTCAGAAAAGGTTACTCAGTTGAGGAGCGTACTCCACCGGTTCCATAACCTCAAAGTCGAAATCGTAGTCAGGAAGGTTTCTTGTGGGTCCTGACTAGAGGAAATCTTACCTGGCCAACCTAGAGGAACGTCAGGTTCCCTGAGGGTTCTCAGAAGAGGTTGTGGTGTCAAGTTTTCGTAGTCAAGAAACCGTGAGTGGAAAGAAGTGTCAGGCTGAGAGTACTTTTTGGTATCGGAACTGATCTACTTGGAAACAACCGTTTCATTACAGAGACGAAAACTTATACGACAGATCCAGCCAGTATTGAAAGGAATGTTCCTCATTCGCAGAAAATTGAAGTACCGACGGTAGTGGCAGACGTCACTAAAACCTCGTAATCACTATCAGTTTCTACGAAACTTCTGTTGGAATAGTCTTCGGGCCAACTCTCGTTAATACCTCCGACGGTCACTCAATATTCCCTTTTATCCCTTTCACGATACCTTTGACCTCCTTTCCTAGGGAAAAATACAAAATCGTCTTTTTATTCTCTTTCGTGTCGTGTTTGGTTAGTCTTTATTGTACTCCGGAAAGTCTACTGTAGTGTACCTATTTAAAGACGAACCTGACGGGAAAACACAAAAGAGTTTAAATGAGATGACTTTATGTCAACTAAATGTTACAACACGATTAAAGACGACATGTCGTCTCACTAAGTCAATATGTACGTATATATATGTAAAAGTATGGGAAAAAGGTAATACCGAATAATATCCTATAGTTTATATCAAGGGACAGGATATGTCATCCTGACACAACAAATAGGTACGACATATATTATCAAACGTAGACGATTGGGGTTTGAGGGTTAGGCAGGGAGGGGGGTGTGAGGAGGGTGACCCGTTAGTGTTCAGACAAGAGATACAGACACTCAGACAAAGACAAAGTCTATTCAAATGAGTACAGTGCCAAATCTAAGGTGTATATTCACGATGGTATACCATGAACAGAAAGAGAAAGACTGAATGAAATGAACCATACCATTAGAGATCCAGGTAGCTACAATGAGGTACGACGACGTTTACCGTGACAAAGTAAGACTCATTACATGGTGTAGAAGAAATAGGTAAGTAGACAACCTGTAAGTCCAAGAAGGTGCAGAACCGATAACACTTATCACACCGATAACAACTACATAAAAATGACATTCCACAGAGTTAAAGAGAGACTTACATGTGTTCCGTATTTAATATTTAGTTACTTTTATTTACAAAATTCCATCAAACAGTCGATAGATTACATCAGCTGAAAATGATGTTTTCAGACCCTCACTCCTGTGTTCTAAAGATCAGAGTTTCCATAATAATAATAATTTAACCAATGTAAGAGAAACGAAATAAATAAATATTTCACGATCAACGTGACCGATACCCTGAGAACACGTAAAATTGAAGAATCATTATTATCATTGTGATACTTTTAATTTAATTTTACCATTCTGGTTCTCGTTTGTGAATGTACTGTGAATTCACGGTGCACGAGAAGACTCACGATACATAATTGAGTAAATTACTTTAATTTATGGCTCAACCCCTCTGTTTCGGGACACGGTGAGGTATTCCTTATGACGTACAATGATACACCATTACGTGAAAATATTGCAATTGTGGCTACTGTCTTTTCTCGTACCGCAACGTAATTGAAATAAAATCACGACAAAATACCTCGTGGATGATTCTTCTTTTGTGTCATCATAACTATCCACGAAACCCTCTCTGTCTCTCTTTATTTAGGGCAATTCTAGGGTCAGTAAGTCTTCGAGTATAGGATCCCCGACCCTCTACCTTAATCTGTGTTTATACATTTTTACACTTTTATATAATCCTGTACTCTGTACGATGGTAGCTTATACTTTCTCCACCCGCCCCCCTCATGGTAACTCTGGATCTCTCGTGGATGTGACGGAATGGTTTTTTACGGATTTCCTTTAGGAGATGGCAGTTGGGGGACCGGAAAGAGGAAGAGACTAGGACATAAGACCAGTTAATGTTGGAAGTAAAGACGGGAGGTGGGGGAATTTATCGAAGGTAAAGAATCCGGGTAAAAGAAGAAAGGTAGAAAAACCGCCCCCTTCCAGTCCTTTATAAAGTCTGGATGTATTACCATATCTCTTATGATGTAGGTACATGGGTAGTAGGTTGCAGTCTTTAAAATGTAATGTCTATGTCGACTTCGGGTTATGTAGGGACACGGAGGTCTTCCTATACGGGTTCAGGTCCAGGGACCATGGAATAAACATGGAATTCCAGGGACACTGGAATAAACCTTTATCCCAGAAACGTCAACATTAATGTAGTCGTAGATTAAATTACCTCAGTGGGACCTAAACCCTACCCGGGATTTACCTGACCCTCCATCCATAGGAATATTGTCTTTGTCACTCTAAACTCTATGTGTCTGTGTCCCTTCTTCCAGTACACTTCTGACCTCAATGAGACGGCGTTCGGTTCTTCACGGTCTTCGGTGGTGTTTGACCCCCACCGTTCCTCCTAAGAGGGGGTCTCGGGGAACGAAAGTCTGAAGACTGGAGACCGTGACCACTCTCTTATTTAAAANGTAGCTTATACTTTCTCCACCCGCCCCCCTCATGGTGACTCTGGATCTCTCGTGGATGTGACGGAATGGTTTTTTACGGATTTCCTTTAGGAGATGGCAGTTGGGGGACCGGAAAGAGGAAGAGACTAGGACATAAGACCAGTTAATGTTGGAAGTAAAGACGGGAGGTGGGGGAATTTATCGAAGGTAAAGAATCCGGGTAAAAGAAGAAAGGTAGAAAAACCGCCCCCTTCCAGTCCTTTATAAAGTCTGGATGCATTACCATATCTCTTATGATGTAGGTACATGGGTAGTAGGTTGCAGTCTTTAAAATGTAATGTCTATGTCGACTTCGGGTTATGTAGGGACACGGAGGTCTTCCTATACGGGTTCAGGTCCAGGGACCATGGAATAAACATGGAATTCCAGGGACACTGGAATAAACCTTTATCCCAGAAACGTCAACATTAATGTAGTCGTAGATTAAATTACCTCAGTGGGACCTAAACCCTACCCGGGATTTACCTGACCCTCCATCCATAGGAATATTGTCTTTGTCACTCTAAACTCTATGTGTCTGTGTCCCTTCTTCCAGTACACTTCTGACCTCAATGAGACGGCGTTCGGTTCTTCACGGTCTTCGGTGGTGTTTGACCCCCACCGTTCCTCCTAAGAGGGGGTCTCGGGGAACGAAAGTCTGAAGACTGGAGACCGTGACCACTCTCTTATTTAAAATACGACAAAATTCGGTGGTGAACCGTGAACCCTGTCACGGGAACGTCTCGTGGGACCTCTGACAAGTCAGATCTGGGTCCCTCGCGTACGACGGAACCTGACACCGATTGGGTCACACCAGGTAGGTGACGCTCGTGAGGGGTGTGTGCGGTCGTCATAAACAACCGTCACAGGGAGGGAGAGGTGTTGTGTTGACTTGTTCAGTCGGATTCATTCACCGGTGGAAGCGGGGGAGTGCAGTCCCGTCTTTAATCTGTGACGTCTCTGAACGTCTCCTTCGGTTTTATTTGTCTCTTCCCCCTTGGCGAAACCTTCATTGTCCATGTTGTCTAATTTTGAGACGTAACGTATGACCTCTGTAAACTCCCCGCGGATATCTGGAACTTTTGTTCATGTCCGGTCTTTTTCCCTACTAGACTGTGACTTGTCTGGGGTGTTACGGGTCTCTTTACGGATCTATATAAAAATGACAATAGTGAAAATTTAAAAAAACAATTAAATCAAGAAATAATGAGGAAATTGAAAGTAAAAATATCGGATGATAATGCAAAGGGGGACGGTTTGGAGATAAAAAATCTTTTGTTTAAGGTATCAAAAACTAATGACACTAACTAATACAAAACATAAAAAATATAAAATAAAAACTCTCAGATTGGAGAGAAGGTCCAAAGATTAGAAACGAAAAACTATAAACAACAGTCAAAACATGGACATTCTTAGATTAGAAGTCTTAGTTAAAAGTGAATTCCTAGACTGCTGACCGAACTGACGAGAGAGGGAAAAGAGGAAATCCAGTGGAGATAGTGGAAGGAGGGAGAAGAGAAGACACACATTGAGACACTCAGAGAGACCCACAAGGTCCGACACCTCTCGTGAATCCCTAATCTAATTACCGACCTAACAAGAGAGGGGAAGACTGAGAGGGAAAAGAGGACTAGTGGAGATAGAGGGAGGAAGGAGAAGAGAAGAGACATATTGAGACACTTAGAGAGACCCACAAAGACCGACACCTCTTGACAAAGTAGTTATTTGGATCCCCAAAATAGAAGTTACGACACACCTACCTGTTCAGAACTCCGATGACATTCTGTCCCTGGCTTTCGGTCTACGTCCTCCGAATTGAGGTTTTGAAATCTTGTGGTCTCTTGAGGACAAGGTGTCTTGTAATTGTCTGTTCTCGAGTGGATTTTCAGAGGTGTGGATGTGACTTTGGTTCGAGGTGGGTTCTCGATTGTTCTAGGCCACGTCCTGTGTGGCGTTATTAAGAGATCATTTTATCCGGGGTTGGAACTTGTAGTTTTCTACCCGACGGGTTTCGGTACGATTTGGGTGTCTGTGGGGTTTTGAGTGATGACCTGTGAAGTAACGTGAGGTCTCTCTTCTGTAGGTCAAGGTGGGTGGTCTTGTGTCTGTGTTCTAGGGGGGTTCTGAGGTGTTAATTCTCCTTGGTGCTTGAAGGTCGGACGTCTTTCCCGTGGGGTTTGTGTCGTTAGATTTGTTTTACTTTTCCGTCTCTTTATAAGTCGTCCACTTCCTTGTACGATTTTTGGGTGGTTTGGTTTGGTTTCTCGTCCTCTAATGGACTTTTCAATGAGTCTTATTCCTGTCATTTCTACTAGGTTTTAGAACTTTTTTTTACCTCGATGTCTATGTATCTGATCTCCGTTCCTAGCTCTTTTACGTTCTTTACAAATTGATTCCTGGATCTTCTTTATTTCTTCTTAGTTGGTCATTACTTATTACGTCATTAACTCTAGTTTTCGTGAGACTTCCCTTGGTTGTCATCTTATTGACTCCATCCTCTGTCCTAGCCACTCCACCTTCTGTCTTACCACCTTTATTTACTTCGTGTCTCCTTTTTTCTTTTTTTCTTAATTTTCTTTACTCTTGTTGGAGTCTCTGGAGACCCTGTTTCAATTTACGGGGTCGTAAGCTTAGTATCCACAGGGTCTTCTTCTTCTGTTTTTCGCGTACTCTTTTATGAACTCCTCTATTGTCAGCTTTTGAAGGGATTACACCCCTTCCTTTGTCGGTGGGTGCAGGTTCTTTGGGTCTCTCAGGGTTTGCCCTATTTGCGTTCCGTTTTGTGGGGTTCTGTGTTTAATTATTTGATTCTTTCTAGTTTGTAATTTTCGTCGTTCTTCTCTGTGTCTACACATCTCACCTGAAAACCTGAGACTCCCTCTCCCTCTCCCACCCTACTAAACCCTCTTACCGTAACTTTGTACATATGATGGTACATTCTTTACTTAGCGGTCAGATACAAACTACGTTCTATGTCCTACGAACCCCGACCACGTGCCTCTCTACTATACGCCACCCTCCAACCTCCCCTCAAGTACAAACCCTTGAGTACATGGGCACCACCTAAGTACAGTTACATACCGTTTTGGTTATGTCATAACATTTCATTTTACTTCACTTTTTTTTTTCGTCGTTCTCTTTTCGTTGTTTTTTGTGTGTTCCCCTAGGGGTATTCCTATTGTCGACTAGAAAGTTGTCTTTGAGAGGTCCGGTCTTTCCTTACCGTCCTGTATGAATTTCACTACTATCTCTTTTTGGATGTTGGTTCTAATGAGATGGGTCGTTCCTAGACTAAGTCTCTAATTCCTCTTTAGTTTTCGAAATGTCTGTTCGTTTTCGACTCTCTTAAGTCGTGGTGGTTTGGTCGAGAAGTTGTTTACGATTTCCTAGAAGAGATCTGTCTTGTGTGTCATTTACACAAATTTTTGTTTGGTGGTGGGGGAGTGTTTTACATTTACCGTTCTCCTAGTATGAATAGTTATTAATGGAATTGACATTTACCCAATTTACGAGGTTGGTTTTCTGTTTCGGACCCGTTGACGTATTTTTTTGTTCTGGGGATATATACGACAGATGTTCTCTGAGTGGAGTTTGGATCCCTGTGTATGTCTGACTTTAACTTCCCGACCTTTTTTCTATAAAGTACGTTTACCCCTGGTTTTCTTTCGTCCTCTCGTTATGAGTATAGTCTATTTTATCTTAAACTTCATTTCTGGTACTATTCTCTGTTTCTTCCTGTGATGTATTACTAGTTTTCTAGTTAGGTTTTTCTTCTATATTGTTAATATATACGTGGGTTGTGTCCTCGTGGAGTTATGTCTTCCGTTTATGATCTCATACTTTCCCCTTTAATTCTCATTGTGTCATTATTACCCCCTGAATTTATGGGGGGTGTGTGAATACCTATCTAGTTGGTTTGTCTTTTAATCGTTCCTTTGTGTTCACGATTTACTATGTTACCTGGTCAATCTCGATTGACTATAGATATCCCGTACAGTGGGGTTTTGTTACCTTAAGTGGAAAAAGAGTTCTCATGTGCCTTGTAAGAGGTCCTATCTAGTGTAGGCCCCGGTATTTATATCGGAACCTTTTTATTTTATTTTTTTTTTTGACTTTAGTAAAGTTCGTAGAAAAGACTGGTGTCCGCCATTGTAGTCTACAGTTCATGTCCCCCTTTTTTTTTATAATTTTTATGTTTGTATACCTACGATCTGTTGTGCGAAGACTTATTGGTTGTCTAGTACCTTCTTTAGTTTTTCCTTTAGTTTTATACGTATCTTTCTTTACTTTTACTTTTGTACTGTTGGGTTCTGGATACCCTAAGTCATTTTTCGTCATGATTCTCCCTCTCAGTATCGTTATGTTCGGATGGAGTTCTTGGTTCTCTCTGTAGTTTATTTGTTGGATTGAAATGTCGATTTCGTTCATCTTCTTCTCCTTTTCTTGGTGGGGTTTCAATCATCTTCCTTTCTCTGGTATTTCGACTCTCGTCTTTTTTGACTTTTTCTTTCTTTCCTCTGACATCGTTTTTAGTTGTTTTGATGTTCGACCAAGAAGCTCTTCTATTTATTTTATCTGTTTGGTAATCGGCAGAGTAGTCCTTCTTTGCCCTCTTCTTAGTTTAGTTATTTGAATCTTTGCTTTTACCTCTTTAGTGTTGTCTGTTGTGTCTTTGTGTTTTCCAGGATTCTCTGATGATACTCGTCAATATACGGTTATTTTACCTGTTGCACCTTCTTTACCTGTTCAAGAAGTTTTTCAGATTGAAAGGTTTTGACTTGGTCCTTCTTTATCTTTTAGAATTGTCCGGGTAGTGTTCGTGCCTTTGACTTCGACATTATTTTTTTTTTTTAAGTTTTTTGTTTTTGGAAGGTTGTTTGTTTTCGGGTCCTGGTCCACCGAAGTGTCCACTTAAGATGGTTTTTGAATCTCTTCTCGATTGTGGATAGGATGAGTTTGAGAAGGTCTTTTAACGTCTCCTTCCATTTGACGGTTTGAGTAAGATACTCCGGTGGTAGTGGGATTATAGTTTTGGTCTGTTTGTACGGTGTTTCTTTCTTTTGATGTCCTGTTAAATAGTGACTACTTGTCTCTACGTTTTTAGGAGTTGTTTTTAAGATCGTTTGGTTTAGGTTGTTGTATAATTTTTCTAGTGTGTAGTACTGGTTCACCCGAAATAGGGTCCCTACGTTCCTAAGAAGTTATAAGTGTTTAGTTAGTTACCCTATGTGGTATCCTTGTTTGACTCACTATTTTTTGTATACCAATAGAGTTGTCTACGTCTCTTTCGGAAACTGTTGTAAGTCGTGGGTAAATACTATTTTGAGAGGTCTTTCGTCCGTATCTTCCTTGTATGGAGTTGTATTATTTTCGGTATATACTGTTCGGGTGTCGTTTGTAATAGGAGGTACCACTTTTTAACTTTCGTAAAGGAGGTTTTAGTCCTTCTTCTGTTCCCACGGGTGAGAGTGGTGATGATAAGCCGTATCAAAACCTTCAGGATCGGTGTCGTTAGTCTCTTCTTTTTATTTATTCTCCTTAGGTCTACCCTTTTCTTCTTTATTTTGAGAGGGACAAACGTCTACTGTACTAGGAGATCCATCTTTTGGGATTTCTGTAGTGGTCTTTCAATGATCTCGATTAGGTACCGATATCATTTCAACGTCCTATATTTTAATTGTGTGTCTTTAGGGAACGTAAGGATGTGTGATTGTTACTCTTTTGTCTTTCTCTTTGATTCCTTTGTTAGGGTAAGTGGTAACGTTACTTTTCTTATTTTATGAATCCTTATTTAAACGGATTTCTTTTTTTTCTGTGTGTACCTTTTGATATTTTGTGACTACTTTCTTTAGTTTCTACTGTGTTTATCTACCTCTTTATATGGTACAAGCACCTAACCTTCTCAGTTATATCACTTTTACTCATGTGATGGGTTTCGTTAGGGATAGTTCGATGGTTGCCATAAAAAGTGTCTTGATCTTGTTTATTAAAGTGTTAAACATACCTTTGTGTTTTTTGGAGCTTATCGGTTTCGTTAGGACTCTCTCTTCTTATCTTGACCTCCTTAGTTGGACGGACTGAAGTCTGATGTGATGTTTCGATGTCAGTAGTTCTGTCATACCATGACCGTGTTTCTGTCTTTATCTCTAGGTACCTTGTTTTGTCTTTCGGGTCTCTATTTGGGTGCGTTGATACCTATGGAATAGTAACACTTTCCTCCGTTTTTATATGTTACCTCTTTTCTGTTAGAGAAATTGTTCACCACGACCCTTTTGACCCTTTTGGACATTTTCTTACTTTGATCTTTTGAAAAATTGTGATATGTGTTTTTATTTGAGTTTTACCTAATTTCTAGATTTGGATTCTGGTCTTTGATATTTTGAAAATCTCCTTTGGTATCCGTCTTGTGAGAGACTGTATTTAGTGCCGTTCTAGGAGATACTGGGAGGAGGGTCTCATTACCTTTATTTTCGTTTTTATTTGTTTACCCTGGATTAGTTTGAATTTTCGAAAACGTGTTGCTTCCTTTGATATTCGTCCCACTTTTCCCTCGGAAGTCTTACCCTCGTTTATTATCGTTTGCTTCGTTGACTGTTTCTCAATGAGAGGTTTTATATGTTCGTCGAGGACGTCGAGTTAAGGTCTTTTTATTTGCTGGGTAGGTTTTTACCCGGTTTCTTGATTTGTCTGTAAAGAGGTTTCTTCTATATGTCTACCGATTGTTTGTGTACTATTCTACGAATTGTAGGGAGTACTAGTCTCTTTACGTTTAGTTTTGGTGTTACTCCATGGTAGAGTGCGGTCAGTCTTACCGACGGTAGTTTTTCAGATGTTTGTTATTTACGACCTCTCCCACACCTCTTTTTCCCTTGGGAGAATGTGACAACCACCCTTACGTTTGATCATGTCGGTGATACCTCTTGTCACACCTCTACGGAATTTTTTTTGGTTGTTTTTGACCTTTATCTTGACGGTACGTTGGGTCGTTAGGGTGACGACCCGTATGTGTGGCTCCTTTGGTCTCGACTTTCTCTGTGTACATGGGGTTACAAGTAACGTTGTGACAAATGTTATCGATCCTGTACCTTCGTTGGACCTACAGGTGATCGCCTACTTGCCTATTCCTTCGACACCATGTATATGTGCTGCCTGATAACGAGTCGATATTTTTTTTCTTCCGTAAAGTCAGTCAAGATTACTTCACCCACTTTGCCCTCGGATAATATGTCTCACTTCATTCAGTCTTTCTCTTTGTGGTTATGTCATATAATTGTGTATATATACCTTAAATCTTTCTGCCATTACCGTTGGAATATACGTTCTGTCGTTTCTCTGGGGCTACATTTCTTGTCTGAAAACCTGGTACACCCTCTTCCGCTCCCACCCTGCTATACTCTCTTATCGTAACTTTGTACATATAATGATATACACTTTGTCTACTGGTCACGTTCAAACTACGTACTTCGTCCCGTGGGTTTCGTCCACGAGACCCTGTTGAGTCTCCCTACCCCACCCCTCCCTCCACCCTCGTCCCAAGTCCTACCACCCTGTGTACATGTGGGTACCGACTAAGTACAACTACATGCCGTTTTTGGTGGTGTTATAACATTTCATTGACCGGAGGTTCATTTTATATATTTAATTAAATTTTTTAACATTTGGTCATTGTACGGTGTCACTGAAAGATTTAGATTCCTTTATCAGTCAGGATACATACGGACGAGTCAGTTTTCTCTTTAATGGTGTAAATGTAGAGAGTTGTGTCTGGAAACCTATACAGCAGTTAGAGAGTGGGGAGTATGGTTGCAGGAGAGGGTGAGCGGTTTGTGGTTTTACGGACGAAACAACGACAACCAAAAAGAACTCTCTCTGAATAGATTATTCAGAAAGGTGGAATGTTCGGACACGAGAGAGGTAGTTAGTGTGAGAATTTTGAGGGTCTGAGAGTCAAACGTGTAGGTATTTTCCTTCTCTTCTTCTGTCCTTTTTCGTTTTGTTCTTTCTCTCCTTCCCTATCCGTTGTATATTATTAACTGAATTACTGGTTAAGCCACTACCTGTCCCTCCGGACCACACGACGTCAAGTACCCCAACGTCTCTCAGTCTGTGCCGACTCGCTGACTTGACTTGACTTGACTTACTGGTTAAGTCGCTACTTGTTGTTAGAGTGGTACTGATTACACGAAAGGAAGACTGACAGGGTACTTGATCTTTTTGAATGTTGACTTGTTTATCCATAATCAGTAATTTACACGAGGGTGAACTTTTAAAAAGTGAATCATG
>SJYO01000061.1:0-20000 GCA_006410555.1 Capra ibex | reverse complement strand
GCGTCCCACAGGTTTGGGGTTGTTGTGTTTTCATTTTCATTCATTTCTATGCATAGTTTGATTTCTTTTTTGATTTCTTCTGTGATTTGTTGGTTATTCAGAAGCGTGTTGTTCAGCCTCCATATGTTGGGATTTTTAATAGTTTTTCTCCTGTAATTGAGGTCTAATCTTAGTGCATTATGGTCAGAAAAGATGCTTGTAATGATTTTGATTTTTTTGAATTTATCAAGGTTAGATTTATGGCCCAGGATGTGATCTGTCCTGGAAACGGTTCCGTGAGCACTTGAGAAAAAGGTGAAATTCATTGTTTTGGGGTGAAATGTCCTATAGGTATCAATTAGGTCTAACTGGTCTATTGTATCACTTAAAGTTTGTGTTTCTTTGTTAATTTTCTGTTTAGTTGATCTGTCCATAGGTGTTAGTGGGGTATTAAGGTCTCCCACTATTATTGTGTTATTGTTAATTTCCCCTTTCATGCTTGTTAGCATTTGTCTTACATATTGCGGTGCTCCTATGTTGGGTGCATATATATTTATAATTGTTATATCTTCTTCTTGGATTGATCCTTTGATCATTATGTAGTGGCCTTCTTTGTCTCTTTTCACAGCCTTTGTTTTAAAGTCTATTTTATCGGAGATGAGTATTGCTACTCCTGCTTTCTTTTGGTCTCTATTTGGGTGGAATATCTTTTTCCAGCCTTTCACTTTCAGTCTGTATGTGTCCGTTGTTTTGAGATGGGTCTCTTGTAGGCAGCATATATAGGGATCTTGTTTTTGTATCCATTCAGCCAGTCTTTGACTTTTGGTTGGGGCATTCAACCCATTTATGTCTAAGGTAATTATTGATAAGTGTGATCCCGTTGCCATTTACTTTATTGTTTTGGGTTTGGGTTTATACGCCCTTTTTGTGTTTCCTGTCTAGAGAATATCCTTTAGTATTTGTTGGAGAGCTGGTTTGGTGGTGCTGAATTCTCTCAGCTTTTGCTTGTCTGTAAAGCTTTTTATTTCTCCTTCATATTTGAATGAGATCCTTGCTGGGTACAGTAATCTGGGCTGTAGCTTATTTTCTTTCATCACTTTAAGTATGTCTTGCCATCCCCTCCTGGCCTGAAGGGTTTCTTTTGAAAGATCTGCAGTTATCCTTATGGGAATCCCCTTGTGTGTTATTTGTTGTTTTTCCCTTGCGGCTTTTAATATTTGTTCTTTGTGTTTGGTCTTTGTTAATTTGATTAATATATGTCTTGGGGTGTTTCACCTTGGGTTTATCCTGTTTGGAACTCTCTGTGTTTCTTGGACTTGGGTGATTATTTCCTTCCCCATTTTAGGGAAGTTTTCAACTATTATCTCCTCAAGGATTTTCTCATGGTCTTTCTTTTTGTCTTCTTCTTCTGGGACTCCTATAATTCGAATGTTGGAGAGTTTCATATTGTCCTGGAGGTCTCTGAGGTTGTCCTCATTTCTTTTAATTCGTTTTTCTTTTTTCCTCTCTGATTCATTTATTTCTACCATTCTATCTTCTATTTCACTAATCCTATCTTCCGCCTCCGTTATTCTATTTGTTGCCTCCAGAGTGTTTCTGATCTCATTTATTGCATTATTCATTATATATTGACTCTTTTATTTCTTCTAGGTCCTTGTTAAACCTTACTTGCATCTTCTCAATCCTTGTCTCTAGGCTATTTATCTGTGATTCCATTTTGATTTCAAGATTTTGGATCATTTTCACTATCAATATTCGGAATTCTTTCTCAGGTAGATTCCCTATCTCTTCCACTTTGGTTTGGTTTGGTAGGCATTTCTCCTGTTCCTTTACCTGCTGGGTATTCCTCTGTCTCTTCATCTTGGTTATATTGCTGCATTTGGGGTGGCCTTTCTATATTCTGGGAATTTGTGGAGTTCTCTTTATTATGGAGTTTCCTCACTGTGGGTGGGGTTGTATCAGTGGCTTGTCAAGGTTTCTTGGTTAGGGAGGCTTGTATTGGAGTTCTGGTGGGTGGAGCTGGATTTCTTCTCTCTGGAATGCTATGAATTGTCCAGTAATGGGTTGTGAGACATCAGTGGTTTTGGAGTAGTTTTGAGCTGCCTGCATATTGAAGCTCAGGGGTGTGTTCCTGTGTTGCTGGAGAATTTGCGTGGTATGACTTGCTCTGGAACTTGTTGGCCCTTGGGTGGTGCTTGGTTTCAGTGTAGGTATGGAGGCGTTTGATGAGCTCCTATTGATTAATGTTCCCTGGATTCAGGAGTTCTCTGATGTTCTCAGGATTTGGACTTAAGCCTCCTGCTTCTGGTTTTCAGTTTTATTTTTACAGTAGCCTCAAGACTTCTCCATCTATACAGCACCGATGATAAAACATCTAGGTTAAAGATGAAAGGTTTCTCCACATTGAGGGACACCCATAGAGGTTCACTGAGTTACATGGAGAAGAGAAGAGGGAGGGGGTAGTTAGAGGTGACTGGAATGAGATGAGGTGGGATCAAAAGAAGAGACAGCAAGCTAGCCAGTAATCACGTCCTTATGTACGCTCCACAGTCTGGACCACTCAGAGGTGTTCACGGAGTTATACAGGGAAGAGGAGAGGGAGGAAGTAGACAGAGGTNGAACTTGTTGGCCCTTGGGTGGTGCTTGGTTTCAGTGTAGGTATGGAGGCGTTTGATGAGCTCCTATTGATTAATGTTCCCTGGATTCAGGATTTCTCTGATGTTCTTAGGATTTGGACTTAAGCCTCCTGTTTCTGGTTTTCAGTTTTATTTTTACCCTAGCCTCAGGACTTCTCCATCTATACAGCACTGATGATAAAGCATCTAGGTTAAAGATGAAAGGTTTCTCCACATTGAGGGTCACCCATAGAGGTTCACTGAGTTACACAGAGACGAGAAGAGGGAGGGGGTAGTTAGAGGTGACTGGAATGAGATGAGGTGGGATCAAAAGAAGAGACAGCAAGCTAGCCAGTAATCACGTCCTTATGTACGCTCCACAGTCTGGACCACTCAGAGGTGTTCACGGAGTTATACAGGGAAGAGGAGAGGGAGGAAGTAGACAGAGGTGGCCAGGAGGATATAAGAGGGAAATGAAAGGGAGAGAGAGGGATCCGGCCAGTAACCAGTTCCCTGAGTGTTCTCCACCATCTGCAACACACAGAGATTCACAGGGTTGGGTAGAGAAGAGAAGGGGGAGGGAGGAGACAGAGGACACCTGGTGGAGAAAAAGGAGAGTCCAAAGGAGGGGAGAGTGGTCAAGCCAGTAATCTCGCTCTCAGGTAAAATTGGGTACTGAAGATTGGGTTTTTACATGTACAGAATTGACAACAAATACCAAAAAGCAAAGATTAAAAATCTGGAGTAGAGATTGGATTTTCAAAAATACAATATTAAAGAAAAGAAGAAGAAGAAGAGGAAAAAAGAAAGAAAAAACAAACAAAACAAAAAACAAAGCCACAAGAATTATTAAAAATAATAATTAGAGAAATAGAGTACTTAAAAAATTTAAGAGCGTTAAAAAAAAAGAAAAACAAAAAAAAGAAGAAAAAACAATCACATAATGCCATCAACTCAAAAAAAAAAAAAAAAGATTGTAAAAGTAGTAAAGGTATATCTGGGCCTTTCTCTGGTGTTGTGGGTTGTGTGGGGTCACTTCCAAGGCAGTTCCCTCTGTTTAACTTCCTCTGTTTGCTGGTCTCTTCAGTGTCTGATTTCCATCTTGACACAGGGCGGTGGTGGACACACTAGGTTCACTATTCAGTCTAGCTATGGGGAGGGAGGGATGCTGCAAACAAATATTACTGGCGTGTGCTTGCAGTGTCTCATCCACTCTGGGCTTGCCCCTGCTCGCAGTGCACACCGCTCAGGCTCTATGTAGCTCCGCCGGGGAACCGTCTGAGGCCGGCCCTAGGCTTCATGCACCTCCCCGGTCTAAGCCGCTCAGGCTCGGCGCTCAGGAAGCCCTCAGAGGCGCAGATTTGGTTGGGCCTGCGTTTTGTGCCCTTCCAGGTCCGAGTAGCTCAGGAGTTTGGCGAGCGCAATCGCTGCCACTATGGCCTTTCCCTGTTGCTCAGTTTTCAGGGTGTACCGCTGGCATTCCTTCTCAGGCAGATGATGACTGTCCAGAACCCCCAGAAGTCTTAGTTAACAAAGAAGCCTGCTTGCATTTTGGTAGGTAATGTCTCTCTTGGGCTGCGATTGCCCCCTTCCAGCCCTTAAGGCTCTGGCTGCCTGTCACCAGAGGGGGATGGTCTGCAGCTGGCTATTTCCGATCCATCCTTTGTTCTGTGCGCGGTCCTGGTGGTGTCTTATGTTCGAGCGTTTCTCATGGTAGCTATCCCACAGTCTGGTTTGCTAGCCCAAGTTAGTTCGCTCTGTCCATGCGTGGGGCATTCCGGCCCGATTCTCAAAAAAGCACTGCAGCCCACGCCTCCCGTGGCCCAATTCTTAAAAAGCACTGTCCAGGACTGTTTTTATTGTGTAAAAAAGAAAGCGTATACTCATTAAGTATAAAAATCTCCATTGATTGCTTTCCCTCAGCCCCTAGCAACTACCATCCTACTCTCTCTGTATGATTTTACTCCTCAAGTAAATCATTTAAGTGGGATCATACAGTGTTTATCTTTTTGTAACCAGCTTATATCACTTAGCTTAATGTCCTCAAGATCCATCCATGTTGTGGCAGTTTGCAGACTTTCCTCTGTTTTATGGGTGAATAATATTCCATTGTATATATAGCCCACCTTTTGCTTCTCCATTCACCCTCTGTGGGCACTCAGGTTGGTTCCACATTTTAGCTGTTTTGAATAATGCTGCTCTGAACATTACATGTATGGACATAGAAATGTCTCTTTGGGATCCTGCTTTCCATTCTTCTGGGCTTATACGTAGAAGTGCACTTGCCGGACCACATGGTCATTCTATTTTTAATATCTTTCAGGAGCCAGCATGCCATTCCAGAGCAGCTATAGCATTTTACCTTCCCAACAGTAGGGGACAAGTGATCCAGTTTTCTCCACCTCCTCTCCAAACTTGTTCTTTTCTGTTTTCTTTGTAGTGGTCATGCTAATGGCTATGAGGTGGTATCTCATTGTAGTTTAGATTGACATTTCCCTAAGGATGAGTGACATTGAGCATCTTTTCATATGCGAACGAACGGTCATTTGTGTATCTTCTTTGGAGAAATTTCCATTTGAGTCCTTTGCCCATGTTTTGAATCAGGCTGTTTGGTTTTTCGTTGTTGAGTTTTAGGAGTTTTCGCTATGTATTTTGGATAGTAGTTCCTTATCAGATATATGATTCGCAACTGTTTTCTGTCATTCTGTGGGTGGCCTTTTCACTCTGTGAATATATAGTAATTTTGGATGCACAAAATTTAAATATTTCCCTAAAGTCCATTTTGTCCGTTTATCTTCTGTTGCCTGTGCTTTTGGTGTCATAGCTGAGAAACCTTTGCCAAATCCAACGCTGTGAAACTTTTGCCTTACGCTTTCTCCTGTGAGGGTTGTAGGAATACAGGTTTCCTGAATGGGGATTCTCCAGGAACCTGCCAGACACGCAAGTTAGTAGTAGTGCTGTGGGTAGGCTTTTGAGGGAGCTCCGGACTGTTCTGTGCATTCTGCCAGGCTGCCTGTTTTCACGGCTGTTGCGGTTGAGATGATGCACTTGAGTTGTACTTGAGCTGACTCGTGGGGACCTGAGGAGAAGGCTGTGGGAGTAGGGTAGTTAAAAGTTCACACACCTCACTGCTCTCACCAAGATTCAGCTGTTTTGTTGTTCTATGACTTAGACAGTTTCCGCACTTGCAAAAAAGTTGATTGTGACTGTTTTTGCCAGTGTTGCCACTGCTTTTATGGAGGAGGGGGCTTCTGTAGACCCTTATTTTGACCTTTTGGAAGTGCTTCCCATTTTCCCTCTTCACGTCATATGAAGCCAGATGAATGCAGTGTGAATGTAAAGCGTCTTTAGTTCCACAGTAGTATTTAAGCTTACTTAGTACTTTTGTGTACCACTGTGGTTCATTCCTTTCCGTTGCTCTACTCCTGTATTTCTCTGTGTGGATCTGCCACAATTTAACGTCCATTGTATTATCTGTGAATACAACGTGGAGTTCTTTTGGAATACTGTGAAGTGTGCTTCTGTGTCCATTATTATCTAGTAAGAGGATGCAGATGTCAGGGTAGAAAGGTCAAGGGTGTTCAGTATATGCTATTTCAAAGTGGCATGCCAGTTACATTTCTAAAGCAATTGATGAGAGTTTCCACTGTTCCATAGTAATACTTGGAATTTTCCTTCTTCTGTAATCAGTCTTGTGAGTGTATAGTAATA
Source organism: Capra ibex (assembly GCA_006410555.1). Lineage (NCBI taxonomy): Eukaryota > Metazoa > Chordata > Mammalia > Artiodactyla > Bovidae > Capra > Capra ibex. The sequence continues at coordinate 13,695 of SJYO01000061.1, read as the reverse complement.
TCTCTGCAGCTAGATAACCTGCATTTCTCTGAATACTAAAGAGGTTGAACAGCTTCACGAATGGTTTTGGGCCCATCTTTTTCATTTTGACTCCGCTGGAATAAGCTTTCACCCCCATGCATCCATCTAAACTGCCAACTCCAGGATGTCAGTGGATAAACAACACTCCATTGTCAAATGAAAAGATCAACATGGGGCCCTCAGGCTATGGACCTGCCAGCAACATTTAAACAATAATAGGTGTCCTTTAAGCAATATGAGTGGACCTAGAAAGAGTCATGATGGACAGGGAAGCCTGGCGTCCTGCAGTCCATGGGGTCACAGAGAGTCAGACATGACTGAGCTACTGAGCTGAACTGAACTGAAAGAAATAAATTAGTCAGAGAAGAAATATCATATGACATCCCTTTTATGTGAAATCTAAAATGATACAAGTGAACTTACAAAGCAGAAACAGAGTCACAGACTTTGTAAAGGAACTTATAGTTGCCAGGGGAAAAGGGATAGTTAGGGAGTTTGATATGGACATGTACACCCTGCTGTATTTAAAATAGGTAACCAACAAGGACCTGCTATAGCACAGGGAACTCTGCTCAATGTTATGGGGCAGCCTGGATGGGAGGGGAGTTTGAGGGTGAATGGATACATGTATATGTACCACCGAATCCTTTCCTATTCACCTGAAACTATCATAGCATTGTTACTCTGCTATACCCCAATACAAAATAAAAAGTTAAAAAACAGAAACAAAAAAAGATAACACAAAAAATGTGTTCTGACTTACTTTTTAAAAGAATAACTGTCTGCTGGGTGGAAAATAGGCTCTGGTGTGAGAAGAGACCAGTTAAAAACTTTTGAAGTTGTCTAGGAGGGGGTGATGGTAATTTGCAGTGCACTGGAGAGTTGAAAGTGATGGTAATGGGTTACATTTTGGGTATGTGTTGAAGGTAGGGCCAAGAGAATTCGTAGATGCCCTGAGTTTGTGATCCTGAAAGCTCAGCTTCCCTGTACACTGATGCCAAATCAAATCTCAAAGACAGAGTTTGGGGTGAAGTATAGAAGAGAAGCTTTATTGCTTTGGCAGGCAAAGGGTAACACAGTGAGCTAATGCCCTCAATACCAAGTGTCCTAACTTGGGGAGGATAGTGACAAGTTTTATAGTAATTGTTCAAAGAGGGCATGATCAGCTCACGTGCATTCTTCTGGTGGGTTGATGGTGAGGTAAGTAGGAGTCCACATCATTGACATTCAGGTCCAACTCATCTGGTGTCTACATGCTATAGGCAATATGCCATCATTAATCATTAACTTCTCCCACCTCGAGAGGGCTTCAGTATCTGCAAAATAGCTCAAAGATACTGTTGTATGTATCCTTTGATGGGGAAATAGGACCTTGCCTCAAGGCTGCTCTTCACTGTTTTTCCGTGGTCTCTCATTCCCACCCTTCCCTAATAAGCGACTGTTCGAATCTGTCCATTGGAACTCAGGGAAGGTCATGGCAGCTGACAGAAGGCTGTTTCCTGTCATCAAAGCAATGGGGGACACAAAGGCCTTGTGCACAGGAGCCCTACAGGGCCCTGCACTGTGCCATTTGTAGAGTAAAAGTCCTCTAGAAACACATTCTTCTCTTGGTTTTCAGGGCAACACTCTCTCTTGGTGGTACCCCTACCACACTGGCCAATATTTCTCTCACTTTTTTCCTGAATTCTCCTCATCTCATCACCATCTACACAGAGGGCACCTTGGGGCTCAGTCCTCACTGAGTCCTCAGATCTCTTCCCTTCTCTAGCTGTACTTGCTCCCTTGGCAGTGTCACCTGGTCCCGTTGCTTGAGATATCATCTGAACACTGACAACCATCACATATAGAGAAGTCGGGCTGACTTCTGTATTGAATTCCAGACTCAATCATATTACTGCCAAGCTGACATGCCCTCGTGGGTATTTAATGGGCATCTCAAACTGAATGTGTCTGGTGCATGCTCTCTCCACACTCATCCCCATCTCAATAAAGGGCAACTCTTTTCTTGCAGTTGCTCAGGGAAAGCTACTGGAACCATCATTCCCTTCTGCCTTTCTCTCACTCTTTATCTGCTCCATCAGCATATCCTTGTAGCTCTACCTTACAGTATACCCAAATTCCAGCCTCTTCTCATTACTGTCACTAAAGCCATCCTCCTTAAAGCTTCCAGTATTGCCCACTTGGCAAATCACAGGAGTCTCTAAGGGTTCTCCGCTTCTGCCTTTCCCTTGTCCCTGCCTGTTCCTGACTGCCATAGCAGATGGGGTTATCCTTCAGTGCTTCTCAGCTCTGTTCACTCCTTTGCTAAAACCCTTCCCTACTTCCCATCTCCGCTGAAATAAAAACATAATTCCTTTCTAAGTCTTCATGTGTCTGGTCTCCTCTCAGCCCTCACACTACTCTCTGTGATGCTCACTGTGTCCAGATATACTGACCTCCATGCTGTTCTTCAAACACGCCAGGCATGCTCCCATTTCAAGGCCTTTTCACTTAGAGTTCCTTCCCCCTGGTTTGCTCGTCCTCCTGATACCCGCAGAGCTTCTTCCCTCACTTTCTGCATGTCTCTCCTCCAGCATCACCTTATCAGACAGGACTTCTCTGACCACTGGCCTAAAATAGCACTCTACGCTAATAGCATCACTCTTGTTCCCTTTGCATGACTTCATGGCATTCCATCACACATATCACAGCCTGGCACATTGTGTAGTTTTCTGTTTATTTGTGTCAGTTTTGTAAGTTTTAAAATTTCCAAAAAAGAATAAATAATAAAATTAAAATTTCATGGGCTCAGAGACTTTATCTTATTGACTACCATTTCCACAGTAATAGAACAGTTCATAGATGAAGACTCAGTAGCAGCCGAATGAATGACTGAATGAATGTGTGATTAGAGGCGGCAGCAACAAGTCTCATTTTCTGATTAAAATTAGGCGTCTGTAGAAAGCATCAGGCTTGGCCAGCAAGCTGTCCTGGGCCATTTACATGCTAAAGATTGAGGTTAGTCAGAAGAGGGAGGAAGCTGGAATCCTTGACTTAGAATCCAATAAGCATGATTACTTTGAATGCCACCATGATCTTGAGGAAAACAATAAAGTCCCCATCACTATTACCCATAACTACACCCAAGGCAGTGACTGCCACACTAGCCAGACCTTGTGCCTTAGCCCCAGAGATGTATGATTGAGTAGGGGAAGTAGAATATGTTTGCAGGTGGTGATATGGTAGGTCAGAATGCCATCCATGTAAAGGAAATTCAGTACGATGACTTGATACTGGCTAAATCGTATCATTGCTGAATAGCTTAGAATTAACAATACTGTCTTACATCCATCCTCACATTTGATTTTAGATCATCTCAGCATTTATTTGAGCACCTGCTGTATGCCAGGTACTGCACTAGATACCATCACTTATGTGATCTAACTGAATCTCCCAGTCACACTGTGTGGTTGAGAACCTTTGTGTGGTTATCCAACTGATGAGGAAACCCAGGCCTGAGGTTAGTGAAGTTCCACGTCTCAGACCAATCAGCCAAAAAGAAACACTTGGAACTTGGGAACATGGAATATGAAAGCCCCCTCAATCAGAAGAAAGGCAATAATATCCTTTATGAAAAGGCTGTTTTTCACTCTCAGAAATTTTTTCCTGGTTGGATTTGTTAGGCTTGAAGAACACAAGACCTCAAGCTTACACAGCACTCATGCTCTTAGCTCCAAGGAGAAGGGAGTTCTGACGGTGCTTAGGAAAGCTATCCTACTCTTTTCTCTTATGCTTGAGTTGTTTTGGAAAACATTTTTAGAGATTTACATGGGTTATAAAGACAGCTAATGGGACAATAAAGTTGATTAAACAGTATCTGTTCTTGGAAAAACTCCAGAATAAGACTAATAGATTCTTCTTCTTTAGGTGTGTTATTATATAAAATGTAAATTCTTCAATGCAGACTCTCAGTAGTTGGGGGAATTTAACATATATATATATATATATATATATATATATATATATAATTTTATTGCAGCAGTTTTAGTTTTCCAATAGAGATTTCTGTCTGTGAGCTTTCCTTAGATCATGAAGGTCAGTTACCTCAAAGTTGAAATGCATTCTCATTTTTAAAAAGCAAAGAATTAGTCGGTACCTTTTGCTTTATTTGGCATATTTATTTTCATTTCTGTATTTTTATAGTGACCTAATTTATCCGTGGAATGGTAAAGGATGGCTTTAGGCAGACAAAGATGGCTTTGGGCAGTGGAAGACATGAGGGAGAGCAGCTTTTTTCTTCTGTTCCCTGGCACTGACATTATGCCTTTTTCGTTTCTACTTTTCATGTGAAATCATCTGCAGCCAGCTTATGATTGTCAGATGACTGAAAATGCATTACTGGGAGAAATTGTAGTTTTGGAGTTTATTCCTTTTGTATGCTACATGGTTTTCTTTCCATTTCCCTGCCAACGCAAGAGTATGTCCAGAATTTGAGATTCTGAGAACATGCTCTGTGAATAAAAACACATTTCTCACTCTCCAGGTACCTTGGAAACTTCACTTGACCATAAGGATGCATATATGCTCCTTGTTCTACAGAAAACAACCACTTGATGATCTTTTCCAGGCTGACTTCCTTATAGGCTCTTCCCAAGAGTATCCTCAAAGGGAACCCATGTTTTCATTTTTAAAAAATGGAGGTATGCAGGAGTAGTTTCAAGAGCCTCACTGGAGATGTGACAGTTACGAACTTATTAGGGGAAGGGAAGAGTAAGGTCATTCAGTGGAAACAAGGCTATGTTCAAAAGTCCAGAGTGGAAAGTAACCACAGTATGTAGTGAGGACAGAGGTTCTTCCTGTTAGACATATCAATATGAAGAAATACTTGTTTTCAGAAGTCATGGGAGACAGTGGTTGGAAACGGACAGGAGGTTGCAATTGTCACCGTCCTTTAATGTTCCATCAAGTTTATATTTTCTGCCCTAGATAATGGGGGTAAGGTCCAGGGAGCCCTGGGGGTGAGAGGGGCAATGCGAGTTCCTGAACTCCAGGCTGGCAATAAAATCAGTCTGTGGAATTAGAGGCCTGTTGTTAGATTGGCCAGGAAGATAGATTACAGCAATGATATAGACATGAGTTTGCAAACACTTGGTCAGTCATGATTCCACCTCTGATGTTTTCTTTTTAAATATTTTAAAAAATATTTTCTACCTGAGAGGAGAGTCACCATGGCTGTGTTCTTCGCAGAGTGATTCGTTACCCTCATGTATTTCATTCTGGCATAACCTCCTTACATAACCTCCTATGTAAGACTTTCATAATTTTATTGAATAACAAAAGTGGTATTGGATCTGTCTTTCCTATTCTTTCCTCCTGCACAGAATTTTAAAACTGAATGTCCAGAAGCATGGGGAATTTTATTTTTAAAGAGGCAGCCATTTGTAATCATCCTTGAAGGAAACCTGCTCTGGGTTTTGAGAAAACGTTTTGATGAGTGCATTTGCCCAAAGGAAACACCAAAATTGTACTCTGAACTTAAGTTTTTCCATAATCCAGCGGATGTTGGCAATTTGATCTCTGGTTCCTCTGCCTTTTCTAAAACCAGCTTGAACATCAGGAAGTTCACGGTTCACATATTGCTAAAGCCTGGCTTGGAGAATTTTGAACATTACTTTACTAGCATGTGAGATGAGTGCAGTTGTGCAGTAGTTTGAACATTCTTTGGCATTGCCTTTCTTAGGGATTGGAATGAAAACTGATCTTTTCCAGTCCTGTGGCCACTGCTGAATTTTCCAAATTTGCTGGCATATTGAGTGCAGCACTTTCACAGCATCATCTTTCAGGATTTGAAATAGCTCCACTGGAATGCCATCACCTCCACTAGCTTTGTTCGTAGGATGCTTTCTAAGGCCCACTTGACTTCGCATTCCAGGATGTCTGGCTCTAGATGAGTGATCACACCATCGTGATTATCTGGGTCGTGAAGATCTTTTTTGTACAGTTCTTCTGTGTATTCTTGCCACCTCTTCTTAAAGACGCTTACTCCTTGGAAGAAAAGTTATCACCAACCTAGATAGCATATTCAAAAGCAGAGACATTACTTTGCCGACTAAGATCCATCTAGTCAAGGCTATGGTTTTTCCAGTAGTCATGTATGGATGTGAGAGTTGGACTGTGAAGAAGGCTGAGCGCCAGAGAATTGATGCTTTTGAACTGTGGTGTTGGAGAAGACTCTTGAGAGTCCCTTGGACTGCAAGGAGATCCAACCAGTCCATTCTGAAGATCAGTCCTGGGATTTCTTTGGAAGGACTGATGCTAAAGCTGAAACTCCAGTACTTTGGCCACCTCATGCGAAGAGTTGACTCACTGGAAAAGACTTTGATGCTGGGAGGGATTGGGGGCAGGAGGAGAAGAGGACGACAGAGGATGAGATGGCTGGATGGCATCACTGACTCGATGGATGTGAATCTGAGTGAACTCTGGGAGTTGGTGATGGACAGGGAGGCCTGGCATGCTGGGATTCATGGGGTCGCAAAGAGTCGGACACAACTGAACAACTGAACTGAACTGAACTGAACTTATGTTAGTAAACACAAGGGTTTTTTTTTTAATTTTTAATACATTTTCAAAAAGTTTTGCAAACTAATATAAAACTTTATTTTGTGTAGAACTGCATCCCTATGAGGTTGATGATATCACCTGTGTCTATAAATCTTTTTTTTTCCTTCAGCTGGGCCCAGAGAAGAGAGTGGAATTTGACTTTAGGTTATGAGGACATTCCCAAAGCACTCTTACGTGGACAAGAAGATAGGTCAAGTTAGGGATATCCAAAGAGAGAATCTATCCAAGTCTCCCTGTGAGTGTTAATACTGGCTACGTCAAAATTTCACTGCAATTTCCCTCCTCCTCCCTCCCTGCCAGCCCAGAGCCTGAACGTGGCTATGCTTTGCAAAGCTAAAGGAAGGGCTTCTATCCCCACTGGCCACAGGGAGCACAGGGAGGACAACAGCCACCGAGATAAGGCAGTTAAAGGATAGCAAGAAGTCACTGTCAGAATTTGCTGGGGCAGTGACTGGCTAGATCATGAGTTGCTGCCAACACAGATTATTGGAGAGTATAAGCAGGCATTTCTGAGTCCCCCAAACCAAATAGGCCAGAGTGCACTTAGCAGAGGCAGTCACATAAAATACAGAACACTGCACCTTGAACCTGGAGATTTCCAAAGCGAGTTACCCTATGTTCTCTTTCCTGCCCACATTAAAACTGGTCACTTCCCTCCTATAGTCTACCCTAAAGAGCTTCTGCCTTCAATGCCCAGACTGTGGAGTTTCCACGCATTTTAAGATTCACCTGACAACTTATAAATCTGTTCATTTCTTTTTATCATTCTTTCAGAAGTTTATTTAAAGAGCTGTCCTAACCTTTGTTTCCTCCCTTTAACGTGGTCTTGTAAACATGAGGGTTGATTCTAAAGACAGCAACTAAAAATTTTAAAATAATCTATACAGCTTCTGTATTTGCTAAATTTTGTTGTCAAATATTGTGAAATTCTAAATAGGTTTTATTGATTGATTCTCAAGTATCTACCTGACTTTTGGTTTTTAAAGGACATCTTTAGGTTAGCTAAGCATAATTATCCTAAATCATGATTCCCTTCTATTTCTTCAGTTTTTTAAAAAAGACTGATGCTTACTAAGTTGTATTATAGTCATCAGCATGTGCACTTAGGAAGGTTACCACTTCTGTTCTGCACTGGAGTGCTTCTCAGCAGAAATCCTCCACATCTTTTTCAGAAGTCTCTAATGACAGGTTTACCTTTGGAGGTCTTCAGTTACCCAGTTTCACTCTTGTTCTCAAAGCCACTACCAACTAATAGTGTCCTTTCACAGGAATCTTGACCTTCTGGCGTACAACGTCTAGAGTTTGATTACCAGCAAATCTTGTGGCCTGGAAATTTACATAACTGAAGGCTTGAATTTGGATTTTGCTCTGAAGTTTGGTTTTGTTCCACCAAAAGTAATTAGCATCAGCTTCTTGAAAGCCTAAGCCAGGTCTTACCCTTCTTTTGTTTGCTTTTTTCCCTGCTCACATAGGAGTGGGCAGTTAGAAGAGGGATTCAGCAAATGTACCATCAAAAACTGATGCTCAGAAACTTTCCCAAGGCTGAGAATAGTTAACCTGTAGCAACACAGTACCTGAGAAAGGTTTCAGTTGTGCTCTGTCTAGGAACTAGCAAGGGTATCCAGTTACATTACCATCTTATTTTAGGGTTGGCTCTGGTGAAGTCATTTACTTGGTCAACATTTCTTGAGCACCTAAGGTGATCTGGGCCCTCAGAGCTGAAAAAGACATAAACCTATCACTCCATGATGGCAGAATGTAATAAGGGAAGGGATTCTTTCATCAATAATAACTACACAGTGTGGCAAGTTCATGATAGAGATCAACATTGATTTGTAAGGCTTCTGTTTCATTGGAGTCGCTGAGAAGGAAGTCACATCCTGGGCAATTAAGGACATATCAGTTGTCTTCCCTCTCACTTTTTTTTTTTTACTAAGGGAAAAGGCTCATGAAGTAGTAGAGAATGTAGACTGTCATCCTTGGGCAGAATGCAGTCCAGTTCTAGGGCAAAACTCTCTGATCTCTAGTTCTTCATGGACAAGATGGAGGTCTGATAGGGTAGATGGGATGATTAAGAATTAATGTAAAATATATAGCACAGTGTCTTGCACAGAATGGGTAATGTTATGTAATACATGCTTGGTGTTGTCTTTATACACAATTGACTCCCCTCCAAAGCTCTGTTTGTTTGGACTGTCAGTCGACAATATATTAACTTAAAAATGAAATGAGAAATGAATATAATAAGTGAAGTAGAAAAACAGATAGAAAAAAGAATAATCAATACTTCCAACTGAACTCCACACTGAACAAGATTGCCTAGGTTGCTTCCTTTCCCCCATGAACCCAGACACAGGGTGATCAGACCTCTCTGGATCAAATGTAGCTTCCTCTAAAGCAAACTGGAAGAAACAGGTAATAGGCTCCATAAAGTCCATAAAACCTGTAGTGGTACTTTATCTGAAAACAAACATTTATTTACTTTTTCATTTAAACATTTTTATTTAATAAATAAGGACGTCCCTGATGGCTCAGATGGTAAAGTGTCTGTGTACAATGCGGGAGACCCAGGTTCAATCCCTGGGTTGGGAAGAACCCCTGGAGAAGGAAATGGCAACCCACTCCAGTACCCTTGCCTGGAAAATCGCATGGACAGAAGAACCTGGTAGGCTATACAGTACATGGGGTCGCAAAGAGACAGACAGTATATTAATGAATATACTTCTAAAAGCAAATTGGAGGAACAAATCATATAAATAACTTTCTTAACATAATTGTGAATGAGGTGAAAAAACAAAGATAGCAGTGTGTATACACACACATGCGCGCACACACACAGATAAGATCTTAGGTCAAGCAAAGTAGACAGAATACGATATTCCCTGGAAAACAGAGGAAGTCAAATTTGCCGTACTAAGAACAGATATTGATAAGAATAATCCATGAGAAAAGTGTAATTTAAATGAGTTTCATGAAATGTGAAAATGGGAAAAACTAGTAAAACATTGTCTTTTCGATAACTTTACACATATATATATAATCAATTACTAAAATATTTTATTTCTAAACAAGAAAATCCCTCCTCCCACATTTGGACATTTGTGCAGACCGTAGAGTCCCAAACAGAGCCTGAGCAACTGTCAGTGCACAGAGCGCGTTGCTCAGCTGACCTCCTTCCTGCCCAATGTATCAGGAGTTTGCTATGTTAGGACTTCTTCCTAGCAATACTCATTTTCTGCCCCTTGTTCTTCCACTTATCTGACTGCCTCCTCTATTTGAACAGCTTCTTCTTCGGGTTCTTCGAGGTCCTCTTGTGAGCACTGTGACATATCCTTTCTAGCCCCAAAACTGGCAGCAATAACTAGAGCTAAAAATATTGCTAAAAGAAAAAGGGGGACTATGTACAGTATCTTGTCAAGGCTCTGGCTTTCATCTTTATTTTCACTGTTTCGGCCAAAATTCCCAAACTCTGAAGCATGACTTTCGCTTTCTTCTTTACTTCGATTATTGTCGATACTGTCCCTTGGTTTACCAGAGGAGCCACTGTCGACACTACCACCGTCTCCTGGATCTTTGCAGTCAGGGGGCGCATAGCCATCCTCACAATGGCAGTGCCTAAAATTGTTGCAAACTCCTTTCCCGTTACACAATTCTGTTGTCTCACAGCTGTACCCAAGTGAGGTGTGATCAGTACACAAGTGATTCATGCAGACTTTGTGTGGGGCACAGAGAGTGCCAGTGTGTGCATCTCCATCATCAGGGATATCAGCAGTGTCATAGGCATCCATGCTCCAGCACCAGCCATCGTTGTGAGCGACCTGGATCAGTGTATGATTGGGTTTGATTTGTGGCACCTCTCTTACATTTGTACATATAAGTTTCCCACAAAATATGTTATCACCTGCACACTTCAGATATGTTAACCTCGGTGAGCTGGTGGTACCACAGTTTCCAAACCGGTCCCCTCTTGTGTTCATTGAAACGTAACAGTTTTCTGGGGCGGACCTTGCAAGGGACCCGTAGATATCCATGCATTGATTGTCAGGGTTCTTACACCGACCTCCAGCACAGTAGTGAATTCTATCACACACTGTACCATCTAGCTTATAGCTGTCTCTGGGACATTCTCCCGAGGAACCATTACAATACTCTGGGAGGTCACACTCTCCCAAAGCAGCACGGCACATGAATCCCTTGAATCTCAGGCGACATTTATCACAGCAGAGTCCATCACTACATTCTGCATGCTCTCTCAGCATACATCTGGTGTCACAGCATGGGTGCATTTCACACTTAGACCCACAGTCACACTGCTCAGGTCCTTCTACAATGCCGTCGCCACAGCGGGAAGCCCTCCGTAAGCGGCCTTTGTGCCCAGGCTTGTTAAACAGGCAGGCCCCCTTGTGTTCCCAGAGGAACTGGTGGAAGAAGTCAGAGCTGCAGTTGCTGAAGCCACTTTCTTTAGTGATGTTTTCATGCATGAGGCAGAAGGGCCTGTCTTTACAAATGCAGGCCGAATGGTCGTGCCGAATACCCAAGTTGTGTCCAAGCTCGTGGACCATGAGTGCTGCAAACAGGAGGACATCCTCGTGGTGGAAAGATTCCACGGCTGCTGCAAAATCACTGGAGCAGGCACCACTGAGAAATGCCTGCCCCGTATCCTCTTTAGGATGCTGTCCCACGATCATGTGGGCAACATCATGCTTGACACGATGGAAGAGGTTCTCTTGTCTCCAGCTGTTGAAATTCCTGAGTGCAACTTGCAGGTCCACGGGGACCTCTGTGAGGTCCCCCTCAGTCCAAATCTCCATTCCAGCCAGCACCACCTCTGTGTTTATTCCCCTTGTGAAGCTGTTGGCCAGAGCGATGATGTCCATTACTCTCTGGACTGTCTGCTTGACGTCACTGCCCCACATTTGGAACCGCTGGTTGTTGACCACGACAAACATCTCCACGTACTTGATATGTGACCACAAGTCGGATGGCACCTGCCAGCTGTGAGGCTTGCCGCTCTCCGGTCGCCGGCTGGTGGACGCCACTTGGCTGTCTTTGGACGTGACGCCACAGGAGACGCGAGCTTCGTGGGCCATGGCGTACAACACGTGTTCAAACCGTTTGGAAGAGTGCACGGGCTCAACGCCATAGGATTTTTCCTCCTTAATCAGGAGGCCCCTGAGGCCTGAACAGGTGTTGACAGAAACAAAAGAACCTGGGACTCCTTCTATGTAGCCTTCATAGTGACAGTCCTGCGAGACGGGAGGCATTTCTTGCCCCAGGATGCCATTGTGGTAGCTGAAGACCGGGAAGTTATCCACAAAATAGTCTCTCTTCACCGTCAGGTGAATCAGCTGCCTCTGGCCCTGCATAAATAGCACGTACGAGAGCTTTTCCACTTGGTCTTCCCTTCCTTCCACTGTCAGACTCTTGGGAATGACTATTTCATAGGAAGAGTGATGTAGTGAGCCCAGGTCACAGTACAGGCTTGGCAGAGAAATCAGTACCAAGAACAACAGGATCCCCAACCTGGCACATGAAAGTCCTGGCACCGGGGCCAGCCTCAAGTCCTTCGTGTGAGGAGCCCAAGTTTGAAGCGCTCTGATAGCCTCAGACATAGCCACTTGCCTTTTCCACAGAGAAGGCAGTATAGAGGCAGAGTCTGTCACAGACACTGCCACTGACATGGCCCTAGTGAATCAGTTGATGATGCAGGGCTTGTGTCCAGCAGCAGCAGCTGCTCTCTCTGGCATGCTGAGACCGGGAAATTCAGTTGTTAGTCCCAGATCTATGCTGGCTCCCTTCTGGGTGGGTGCTGCCCAGCTCTTGTGTCTTACAGACCTTGGGGCTGTGTTTCTGTTGTTTTTCTCTCTTGGTCTTCAGTAGTTTCCTTACTATATGACCCCCTTCCCACAGCAACGGTTTTAATGGTCCATGGCTGTTTCCTCTACCCAAGTAGACGGCCTCCAATAGTTTCAAGTCAGTAATTTTACTCAAGCAAATTATCCTTGTCCTTAGCCCAGTCCATACTATTCCTGATATCCGTTAATCTGCTCATTCTCTGAAACCCAACATTCTGGCAGGAGGTCAGGGGGGAGGGGATGGGGATTCTTTGGGGATCCCAGAGCAGGATGATGTTCTTTGTTGCCCACTGTCTCTTTTCCTGGTATCTGTAGTACTGAGGATATTGTTTCTCAGTCCAATCCTCCTTTGTCAGGGTCTGCTTTTTTTGTTTAATTCAAGCAAACTTCTACATAGGTGCAGAAACTCTCCCTCATTCACTTTTGTTTATGACAGATGAGTTTTGAGATTTTATATCTACATGTAAACATAATTTTCCTCCAATAAGAAGAATTCTGAATGTATAGATATACTAACTGTTGAATGAAAGAAGTTCAGTTTCACTATGGAGACTAACAAGTGACTAGGATCAAAGTTCAGTTTCTCCCAACATAAAAACAAACTCTGGAGTAAGACTAAAGTCTGAATAACCAGCTTATCTAGTTACCATTTCATCAAGAAAATAAAAATGCACTGTATGAGAATTTTTTTTAATATTTATTTTTTATTTATTTGGCTGCATAGAGTCTTAGTTGTGGCATGTGGGAACTAGTTCCCTGACCAGGGATCAAACCCAGCCCCCTTGTATAGGGAGCACAGAGTCTTAGCCACTGGACCACCAAGGAATTCCCTGTATAAGAATTTTTTAAAGACCTCTTTGCTTTTGTAACTAAAACTAAACCATAATGTCTATGAATGTCTTTTAACTTGATTTCATGTTGATGTTATATTTAGTAGTATAGATTTAAAAGAAAAAAAGGGAAAAAAAGCTTCATCTATCCACGTTCTTTGCCCAGTTATTCTTTTTTGCATCCTAATATCAACTAAGTAAGACTCTACATGTTTTATCTTGCATTAAAATAATTTTATATTAAGTCAAATACTTACAATATAAAACCTTCAAAATAAGGGTTAGGAATATAAGTACCGCACAAAAATGGAGAGATGCACTATATAATTTGAAAAAGAATGGTATACCAGATCTCAGGTATAAGCATGAGCACATGAAGTCATTAACCC